>CAJQUN010000066.1:2599546-2964855 GCA_907163345.1 Haberlea rhodopensis | reverse complement strand
TTGTTGGCATCTCCCGAGGTTGGGTAATCGGGCCTTTGGGATAGTTGGATCCCGAGGTTGAGATCGTATTCTCATTCCGATGAAAACCTGCGAGTTGGGTTTTTAGTGTGACTCGGAATCTCGAGTGCTGGTGTGGGCACCGGTAGGGGGTTTTGAGTTAGAGAGAGAATTTGGAAACAGATGAGTTTTAATGAATCATGATGTATTTGTGGGACTATTGATATTTTGGGGGTATTTTTGCTATAAATACCAATTGAACCCGGGATTTTAATTATCGGAACCATTTCTTCCCCCTCCTTCTCTCTCCCCGAACCGCCGATTTTCGATCCCCTTTGGACCACCGCGCACAAATGTGCTTCGCCCGCCGCCGTCCGGCCGCCGTTCGGCGCGCGACCCGCCGCCGCGTTCGTCTCTTCCAGGCGGTCATTTCCATACCAACAATTTGAAGTTTGGTCGAGGATTGAGCTCGGATTTCTGCAGAAAGCGCTAGGGTTCGTCACTGCAGTTCATCCGTTTTGGGGCTCGATTGTGGTATGTTTTTGTGCGATGTTTCTGATTGTTTTGGGGCGTTTTTATGGTGGTTTGGGTCGAGCATTGCAGACTTTTTGGTTCGAAATTTTGGTTGCATTTGGTTCGAATTTTCAGCTCGATTTTGTGGGTTAGGGTTCGAAATTTGGGGGTTTCGCTTGTGGGGGCGATTATTGTTGTTGGTAATTGATTAATTCATGTTGTAGATGCATTATGATGCTTGATTGTGTTCGAATTCGAAGAATTATAAGGGTTCGAATTTAAGGGCTTGTTGGGTTCGAATTTAAGGGTATTGAATTCGAAAATTGGGGGTTTTTGGCAAGGGGTGTTGATTCTTGCTTGGATAGCTTAATTCATGTTTTAAATGAATTATGGTGATTATTTGGGTTTGATTTGTGTTGGGGTTCAAATTTAGGGGTGGTCCTTGAGCAATTTTCGATATTGTCTCATTCGATTTCCCTCCCTGTATATGCCCTTGCCCCGGGTCTTTTAATGGTAATTGTCGTGGTTGACAATATGTTGAGGGTTATGGGTGTGCTTGAGCATGGGTTGCATGTTCGTAATTAACTTGTGAATTATTTACCTGTTAGCAACATAGTTCTTCGGGGCATGGAACTCGAGCAAGGTTCGGCTTCGGACTTCGGAAATTAATGGTACGTATAACGTACGAGCATAGCCTTTTATTAATGTTGCAATAGTGAAATGCATGATATATGGTATTTGTAATAATGGGCATTGAAATGCATGGTTGGTGGTATTTACAATAAATGAGTATTAAAATGCATGGTATAGGGTATTGGAAATAGATGGGTATCGAAGTGCATGGTTTATGGTACTGGCAATAATTGGATAGTGAAATGCATGGTATATGGTAAATGTGATAAATAGACATACATTGGGATCATAGGGTGCCGCTTTCGAGCGAGCAACGATTGGGTGTTGTCGCCGTTGAGCGACCATCGGTTATGACGCCGCTATTGTTGAGCGTGCGCTGGGTTTAGAATGCCGCTATTGTGGAGCGAGCAATGTTATGGGAACATGGAATCCTTGGTTAAATATATGTGAAATCTATGGCATATATATATATGATTTTACACATTGATTATGGAACTGGATGGTAGAACTGCATTAGTTAATCTATATGGTGATTAACTGGCTTTGAGGAATTTGATGAGTTTGGTTATTTTGAGAACAGGGAACAATACAGGGGATCCCGGATGAGGGTGTTTACCATCCAGGGAGTATCATTTAAATTATGGCATTTACATTCTGTAAATTATGAATTGCAATATTATTATTTGTGATTGGTGGTATTGGTATGCTCACCCCGTGTGGGGGCTGTCTCTGTTGGGGCAGGTAACACAGGTGTAGCGGCTTTGGAGTCGAGCTCGGGCTGTTGGTTAGAGGTACTTCCAGGATCGAGGTACCAGAGCTGGCTGGACGGACACTCAGATCCAGAGTTGAGATCGAGTGGCGCTTGGGAGGTGCTACCAGGACTGGTATCCGGTAGAGTGTTATACATCAGATACATGCTTATCCATTTGGTACTCCTTATGTGAGTACATTTTACGTGTGTATGGAATGTATAAATGGGCTACGGCTTCTCTCTGTTCATTATGGTTTGCATGCAATTAATTATGGAATGCTAAATGAACTAAGAGCATGTTAGTGTATTATGTGGGTGCATGTTATATGATTAATCTTGGTTGGGGAATCTGAATATTTTGGGAATTGGATGCAAGAAATTTTCTGGGTAGCATACGGTGTTGCACTTGCATGTGGTTTTTCCCCATTATGATATGATTATATGCACTAATGGTATGGCTTAATACACTAATAACGGGTTAAGGGCACGGGGGTCCTTACATTAGTGGTATCAGAGCAGTGGTTAGCTCTTTGGGGCTGTTGAGGGCCTAGGAACATGTTATTGGGAATGAGAAGCACATACTTATGCATGATTGCTTATGTGCGTTTATGATATGTGTTCATAATTGGAATATGTGTTGCTAACCGTGGTGGTTGCAGGGTCTTTTTGAGACATGGACTATGCATTACGGTTGCATAGGTATACATCGGAGTGATGATTTTAATGCTTTGCCGCTACGTGTTGGAGCGAGGTACATTAAAATACACTCATGGCGATGTTTATGGGAATACGGATTATGCATTACGGTTGCATGCACGTCGAAGCGATGATGCCGCTGTCGTGTCGAAGCGATGGTAAATGCCGCTGTCACGTCGAAGCGATGATGCCGCTGTCGTGCCGGAACAATTATTGAAATACGGGTTATGCATTACGGTTGCATGCCATGGCGTAGCGATATGAATACTTGCCGCTGTCGTATTATAGCGATGAAGAATATTTGCCGCAAATATGTCGAAGCGAAGGAAAATGCCGCTGTCATATTATTATTGCGAGGGATATTATGCCGCTAATACGTCGAAGCGAAGGGTATTTCCGCTGTCATGCCGGAATGATGGTAAATGCCGCTGTCGTGTCGAAGCGATGGTAAATGCCGCTGTCACGTCGAAGCGATGGTACCACCGTCATGTCGAAACGATGATGCCGCTGTCGTGTCGAAGCGATGATACATGCCGCTGTCACGTCGAAGCGATGATGCCGTTGTCATGACGTAGCGATGCGATCGGGAACAAAGTACTACGTGAGTGTGAGTACCTCTTGAGTCCGCGATTATTCCGCTATTTTATTGGCAATGGTTACGCCGGGTATTTTAATTGGCGATGGTTACGCCGGGTATTTTAATTGGCGATGGTTACGCCGGGTATTTTATTGGCGATGGTTACGCCGGGTATTTATTGGCGATGGTTACGCCGGGTATTTTATTGGCGATGGTTACGCCGGGTATTTTATTGGCGACGGTTTACGCCGGGTATTCTATTGGCGATGGTTTATACCGCCGAATATCTATAGCGACATTTTATGCCGCTGACTCCATGGCGAGGGATCATGCCACTGATTCTACAGCGATGGGTTATACCGCTATGTGTGTAGCACTGGATTATGCCGCCTACGAGCGATGGGTGCTGCTTATGTACCGCTGGTGGACGATGGATACAGGTATTCCGCTATCTCGATAGCGATGGGGTATGGCATATTACTTTTGTTATCAGTATGGTGATTATGGTGTATTATTATTTACCGTCATGTGTTTGACGATGAGATTATGGATGTCGTGTATCGACAGGTACCGTCATATGTTTGACGATGTTATTTGGGATAGCTATGTGGACGCTTGGCGTCATTTTGGTGATTTATACATTCATGTTTATGTATATGGTTGTATGGTTTGAGTGCCGATGGTGGGCACATGGCAGGGTCTGGGTATTTAGTTGACGAGACCTTTTGACGAGCAGGTTTGCTCGATGGATCATTGATGCATTGTACCGGTGAGAGTACGCATCGTATTATGGAGGTATATTATTGACGAGCAATGATACCCTTGGGTATGCTCGCTGGGATGGCTAAGGCCAAGTGAATGGTGGTAAGAGTAGTCATTGAGGAAACTACTCGCTTGTTATTGTGATGAGGAGTAAACATGGTTACACCCACCCTAAGGGCGTGGAAGAAGTCCTAATGGATTAGGATTGCTTGATAATTGAGCATGGACGCTGGGTTGTCCAGTATGCTTTGGTGTTTTAGAGATATGTTGGGCAATGACCCACAACTCTAATGGTTTATTGCGGTATGGTATACCGGGATGGAGCGTGTGTCACGTTGATAGGTTGGTATAAGCCTATGGGACCAGCGAATCACTAGCCAGGTATTGTTGCAGTACTTTGGTGTGCTTGTGTTAGCTATTATAATGCTCGTTGGATTCGAGTTTGGTGAATCGTATGGTGATACGATGAGGGTTATGGTAGACTCTTGTAGTCTCTATGTGGCATGGTGTTTGAGGTAGGGAATACCTCACGGGGACGTTATACGTCATTGTTTTGAGGGACTTGTGCTGGGACAGCTCAAGTTTGTTGGTGTTACCAACGTGAGTGTCAACAAGTCGTGGTTAGCTCTAGTTGAGCATCCTTGCAATTGGCATGCAATGGGAATCACAATGGTTAGTGAGATATAGTTAGTGGGGTGACACTACTATATTGATTTTATCTCTTGGAGAGATTTGGATTGTACTGTCTTGGAGACAGCTTACATCGGTCGTGGATTGATTGTAATCAGCCATGGTAAACATTACTGGTGTTGGACCGGGTAATGGATTTCTTACCTCGGTGAGACGTTTGAGGAGACGTCTTCGGGAAGATGCTCGATTTTGGAGTACTATGGTATTAGTACAGAGCATCGTTGGGATGTGTATACATGGCGTATACGGATTTTGGATCGGGTAATGATAGTCTTGATGCACTACTCTAACCAGTTGTGTCTTTCTGGGTTCCGGGATATGTTTTGGTATAAATATACCCAGGTTTCCGAACGGTGGTTCGAGGATTGGAGAATCATGGATTCATGACTTTTTCCTTGAGAGGGAGACGGTATTATGATTCCTACCGGTGAATCTTTTGGGGAGATTCGTTATTTTGGTTCGTGTGGTGGTGATGTTGAAATCACACCCTTTGGTTTTGGTTTGACAACCATCATTCTCCGTGGGGTGAGAATAATCGAGGTTTGACAGTTGGCTTTGGGATGTGGGTATGATTGGAGATACCCGAGTCTATTGCATTGTGTATGCATGTTGTGTGGGTGTATGGGCATGTATGCCGTGTGTGTATACGAATGCCAACCTTATTTTGTTCATTGTGGAACGCCGAGTGTGTATACTTGGTTTAGTGGATCTCCGGTGTGAGATTGTGGAACCTCGAGATCGGTAATCTCGATGGCACGATGCATTCTGATGAATGATCGTGAGGGTTGTTGATTCCCCTGAGGAGGGATCGACGTGTTTTGGAATCATGGTGGTTTTTGTCGGATAATTCGATAGCCTTCCTATTTTAAGGATTGTTGGATCCAAGGATAAATGAGGGATGACCGAGATTCGGATTTGTTTAGTGTCATGGTTGACACTTGTGTAGGAATGCAATTGGTTGCCTTCCATGTCCCCTGTGGAACTTGAGACTTGGTGGAGTCTTGATGGTGTGTCGGGACCAAGATATGATTTCTTGGAACACACCGGTGTAAACATCCTCGGTGATGTATTTTGTGTGGATCAGTGACCGTGGGTAACCCGGTCCGGGTTGCAAGTGGTGCAACTACTCCTTTGGAGGAGATGGACTGGGAAGCGAAATCTGGTTTTTCTGTGAGTATACTGTTGTATACTAGTGGTCCCCATCTTGACGATGCGTGTCAAGCATCGTGGGCAGGTGGTGAATATCACGGGATGATGTCTATGTCAGAACTAATGGTGATTTGGTTGGGTTGCAGTTTTGGTGGACTGACTTGTGGGACGATTCACGTCGAGGTATGTTGTTATCTTTCGGGTTTGTATTGGTTTTGGCGTTGCGCTATTTTGGGGCTTGGTGCGAGACTGGTATTCTCGCAGTTGTTAATTCGATTCTAAGGTGATTCAGAATCAGGGTCTTGGCTTTGTTTTGTTGGTGTAGTCCTGGTGTTACGAGGAGTACACCGGTGCAATTTCGAGGACGAAATTTTATTAGTAGGGGATGATTGTGATGTCCGGGAATTAATGGTGTTAATCCCGGTGTTGTATTAATCCTTGATGGATTTTTAATTGTGGCAATTAGGAATTAATTGCGGTTTGGCATCTCCCGAGGTTGGTAAATCGGGCATTTGGGATCGTTGGATCCCGAGGTTGAGATCGTATTCTCATTCCGATGAAAACCTGCGAGTTGGGTTTTTAGTGTGACTCGGAATCTCGAGTGCTTGGTGTGGGCACCGGTAGGGGGTTTTTGAGTTAGAGAGAGAATTTTTGGAAACAGATGATTTTTAATGAATCATGATGTATTTGTGGGACTATTGATATTTTGGGGTATTTTTGCTATAAATACCAATTGAACCCGGGATTTTAATTATCGGAACCATTTTCTTCCCCCTCCTTCTCTCTCCCCGAACCCGCCGATTTTCGATCCCCTTTGGACCACCGCGCACAAATGTGCTTCGCCCGCCGCCGTCCGGCCGCCGTTCGGCGCGTCCGACCCGCCGCCGCGTTCGTCTCTTCCAGGCGGTCATTTCCATACCAACAATTTGAAGTTTGGTCGAGGATTGAGCTCGGATTTCTGCAGAAAGCGCTAGGGTTCGTCACTGCAGTTCATCCGATTTTTGGGGCTCGATTTTGGTATGTTTTTGGTGCGATTTTTCTGATGTTTTTGGGGCGTTTTTAAGCTGGTTTTGAGTCGATTATTTCAGCCTTTTTGGTTCGAAATTATTGGTTAAGTTTGGTTCGAATTTTCAGCTCGATTTCGTGGGTTAGGGTTCGAAATTTGGGGGTTTCGTTTGTGGGGCGATTATTGTTGTTGGTAATTGATTAATTCATGTTGTAGATGCATTATGATGCTTGATTGTGTTCGAATTCGAAGAATTGTAAGGGTTCGAATTTAAGGGCTTGTTTGGGTTCGAATTTAAGGGTATTGAATTCGAAAATTGGGGGTTTTTGGCAAGGGGTGTTGATTCTTGCTTGGATAGCTTAATTCATGTTTTAAATGAATTATGGTGATTATTTGGGTTTGATTTGTGTTGTTGGGGTTCAAATTTAGGGGTGGTCCTTGAGCAATTTTCGATATTGTCTCATTCGATTTCCCTCCCTGTATATGCCCTGCCCCGGGTCTTTTAAATGGTAAATTGTCGTGGGTTGACAATATGTTGAGGGTTATGGGTGTGCTTGAGCATGGGTTGCATGTTCGTAATTAATTGTGAATTATTTACCGTGTTAGCACATCGTTCTTCGGGGCATGGAACTCGAGCAAGGTTCGGCTCGGACTTCGGAAATTAAGGTACGTATAACGTACGAGCATAGCCTTTTATAATGTTGCAATAGTGAAATGCATGATATATGGTATTTGTAATAAATGGGCATTGAAATGCATGGTTGGTGGTATTTACAATAAATGAGTATTAAAATGCATGGTATAGGGTATTGGAAATAGATGGGTATCGAAGTGCATGGTTTATGGTACTTGCAATAATTGGATAGTGAAATGCATGGTATATGGTAAATGTGATAAATAGACATACATTGGGAATCATAGGGTGCCGCTTTCGAGCGAGCAACGATTGGGTGTTGTCGCCGTTGAGCGACCATCGGTTATGACGCCGCTATTGTTGAGCGTGCGCTGGGTTTAGAATGCCGCTATTGTGGAGCGAGCAATGTTATGGGAACATGGAATCCTTGGTTAAATATATGTGAAATCTATGGCATATATATATATGATTTTACACATTGATTATGGAACTGGCATGGTAGAACTGCATTAGTTAATCTATATGGTGATTAACTGGCTTTGAGAATTTGATGAGTTTGGTTATTTTGAGAACAGGGACAATACAGGGGATCCCGGATGAGGGTGTTACCATCCAGGGAGTATCATTTAAATTATGGCATTTACATTCTGTAAATTATGAATTGCAATATTATTATTTGTGATTGGTGGTATTGGTATGCTCACCCCGTGTGGGGGCTGTCTCTGTTGGGGCAGGTAACACAGGTGTAGCGGCTTTGGAGTCGAGCTCGGGCTGTTGGTTAGAGGTACTTCCAGGATCGAGGTACCAGAGCTGGCTGGACGGACACTCAGATCCAGAGTTGAGATCGAGTGGCGCTTGGGAGGTGCTACCAGGACTGGTATCCGGTAGAGTGTTATACATCAGATACATGCTTATCCATTTGGTACTCTTATGTGAGTACATTTTACGTGTGTATGGAATGTATAAATGGGCTACGGCTTCTCTCTGTTCATTATGGTTGCATGCAATTAATTATGGAATTGCTAAATGAACTAAGAGCATGTTAGTGTATTATGTGGGTGCATGTTATATGATTAATCTTGGTTGGGGAATCTGAATATTTTGGGAATTGGATGCAAGAAATTTTCTGGGTAGCATACGGTGTTGCACTTGCATGTGGTTTTCCCCATTATGATATGATTATATGCACTAATGGTATGGCTTAATACACTAATAACGGGTTAAGGGCACGGGGGTCCTTACATGTTTCCTATTTTCATATCGTAGGATTGTTGAGTTGTATATCTCATATGCATGTATTCTGTCTGTATATGCAATTTCGAGGACGAAATTCAATGAGTGGGGGAGAATTGTCATGCCTCGATTGTTGTATACACGTGTGATATGATTATGGTGTAATTATATCAAATGGTGGTATGTTAATGGGGGTTCGGGTGGAACCAATAATGAATAAATACATGTAAGAAATGATATATGTCAAGGAATGAAACATGAGGTACAAAATGTAGTGCAAAGAAATGATATGAATTATAATTTGCATTTGATATGAATTTCATATGCCTTTGCCTTTCATTAAGGTTGCATTAGCATGTGAATTTGAATTTGGATTGTATTTACATGTACATGTTACTTAACATGTAATTATCCCTAAATGGCATGATAGCAAGTGAATTAAGGAAACTAAGGATCTATATAAATTGGATTAAGGGAGTGGAATCACATAATACACCAATTTACACCTACAAATCTCTACCAAGCTCCTCTCCATCTCTTTCAACTTTCTTGTGGTTTGAGCTTGGGATTCACTTGTAAATTGAGCTAGGAAGGTGTGTGAAGTGCTTTCTTACTATCTTGGTAAGAATTTCATGGTTTTACACTTGAATTATGTAATTGGTATTGATTTATGTGAAGGGGAATATCAATTATTGATGCTTAGAATCATAACTTGTTTCTTTGCCAAGAATTGGATTCTAGGATGCTAGGAACATGTTTATATGATACTAGGGAGTGCATGAATCATGGTTACATGATAGGAAATGAGTTGTGCAAGAAGTACCATGAAGATAAGCTCAAAATCGCCATTGTCTCATTTTTTCTGATCGCGCCGATCGATCGGCATGTGATCTCGATCGATCGCCGCGAACAGTAAAGTTTTGAGGCGGTTTGAGCATGAGGCGATCGATCGGTGAATTGAGGCGATCGATCGGTGAGCATGTGGCGATCGATCGGTGATTTTGTTCGATCGATCGGTGAAGAGTGAACAGTTCAGCGATCGATCGAGAATTTGGGGCGATCGATCGGTGATGGCAGAATGTTGAAAAATTTTATATTTTTGTAGAATTTGATTTTACTGCCTATGATAACATGATATATTGTTGGCATTGTTGTAGCATCATCTCAGGGGACAGGACAACGAGGCACTTAGCCAGTGACGCCTAATTTATCTCGTTTGTGTCGCCGTACAGGTACGTGTTGACGTACGGAGTATAGATATGATGTGATGATGATGTTATGGTTTTGATATCATATGATTTATGTTATCTTGTGTCATATGATTGGTCGTTCATATGCATGTTCATACATGAATTTCATATGATTGGAAGGATGCCTTGATAGATATGTGTATATGCTTTGGTGAGATCAATGCCTCGATAGATATGCCTGGTGTGGTATATGCTTTGGCTGGGATCGTTGCCACGAGAGATATACTACATATGCTTTGGCTTGAGAGATATACACTTGGTGTGGGTATATGCTCTGGCTATTATCACAGATGAGCATGGTACTATGATATGTGCTGCTAATATGAAGATGTGATGTGGTTCCACTAACATATTGAGCTGAATAGGCAGATCATATGGGGCTCGTGATAATAGGGTAATTGTTGAGACATGTCATGACATAGTGCATTTGTGGATGCAGGATACAAAACATTCACGTATTGATGATTTATTTGTGCTTTATCATTGATATTGATATTGTGGTTTGATATTGCACTGAGATATTTGTTATCTATACTCATTGTGTGAATGTTTCTGTAGGGACTCATAAACGTGGGGAGCGTGAGTCATGATGTCCGCTGCGAGGGGAACCACTGCATAGGGGTTATCTTAGAGTAGGTTGTTACTTGTACATTTGATGTATAGTTGGTTAGGGTTTTGTAAACCTTGTAACAACTTAACTAGTAAGATAATCTAAATTAGTGCATGTTATTACTTAATTCAGACTCACATATGTATGTTTAATTGAATACATAATGGATTAAGTAACGAGGACCCCACACTACCGATCCATCGGTAGAAGGCCGTGCGTTTTAAAATAAAAAGTTGGAGCTACCGATTGACCGGTAGCCGAGAAATTCTGAAAAAATTACCTTTTTGAGTTTGATTCCAACATGGACACTTCTTTTTCCTTCCCCACTATAAATATAAGTTGATGCATGAAATTTATCGTACTTTGAACCTAGGAAAAAAGCCTCCATCTTCCATCTGCCACCTTCACCATCAACCACAATCCACCTTTCATCCTAGGATTTTGGATCAACTCCAACAAGGCGATTAAAGACACGATCGAGAAGGAAGCAAGAGAAAGAGCGATGATCCACAACCGGGGTCGACGCTGGGAGTTTATTCATGTCTTTTGAATTTTAGTTTTGATTTATTTTTTATTATTCATGCTTAGGTTTGATTTTGCATTTTAAATATGATGAATTAAGTTTATTTATCGAGGCTAGGCAATCCTTTGTCTTGAACCAATGATTTGATGATTTTATTTGATTGTATTCCTATAATTCTTTGAGTATGTTTTATGATTTTAATGATTTTGAGGGAATTCACCTTTGAATGATTTTAGTATAGCAATTGACTTGGCCATACGATATTGTGATATGGAACTAGTAATTCATACAGCTGGTTTTAGACTGAGCAGATCAAGTAAAATAGCACACGTGTGATATCAATAGATTTACCAAAATTGAAGGCAATAAGTTTTCACAAAACTTGTGCAATATTGAGTTGTTAAATAAGTGCATAACCATTGACTTATTGCAATTCGATATTAGGTTCAATATAGCTTGACCATAATATATTGGATAATTTAGGAAAACTCGACACCTTAGATATATTTGGATATTCAATCGAAAATTGTAGGTTATTGCATTGGTGAGTCAAAGTCTCGATAATCTTCTCTAGTGAATTTTCTCGTTAACTTTGATTACTTTGGTTGGAATATTAGTAGTTTAATTTAATTAATTGGTTTAATTATAAAATTTCATAGGTTAAATATAGTTTAAGGAAATCTTATTTGGTACTTGCATTTAGTCCATGTGGGTTCGACAACCTGATCTAATTATCTATACTAAAACTTGACAACCGTGCACTTGCGGTATAAATTGCGCTACACTGAGAATTTACTATTTAAATAAATCACGATTACTTGCTCACTTGGATTCTTCTCAGTGTCACTGGGCAATGTTCCTTGAGCTCGTCCAGCCAATATGGTTGCTAGCTGTCCCACTTGTACTTCCAAATTCTTTATCGACGCCTCTTGATTTTGGAATCTTGTCTTCATCGATGTGATGAATTTGGTCATCAGCTCCTCCATACTCGGTTTTGATCCATATCCCTATGGTGATTGTATCATCACAGCTTGTTGATTGGCCCATGCCAAGTTTGGATGGTTCCTCGACCCCGGATTGTAAGCAATGGAGTAGGGGTTGTTTTGTGGTGGTCTTTTGATCGCTATTTATTTAAACAGAAAATTCTAGTGTAGCGATTATATCATAAGTGCATAATGTCAAGTTTTAGTACAGTAGATCTTAAGAAAAGGTTGTCGAACCCACAAGGACTAGAAATAAGTACCAAACTAAAGTAGTTAAATTATATTTAGCCAACGATAATTATGAATATTATACTAATTTAACTATTGACACAATATTTCACCCAAACAAGTAGTAAAGAGTGTAGAGAATCAGTAGTGTTAGGATCGGTCCGGAGTGTTTAGAGGGGGGGTGAATGAACACTCCTATTAAAAATAATCATTTGTGATTTCTCTCGGGTTAGTGAAAGAAATCTGTTTCTTAATCAACTTTTCTGCAGAACAGACCACTGAATATTTTAGTGCTGAACGGTCTGTTCTTAGACTAGTAAGAACGGCTCGATGGCTTGAATAGTATAACGAGTGCAGAATGATAAAAGACAGAATATGTTTCTGGAAGTTTGAAGGTGGTGTAATCCTTCTACGTCTCCCCTTCTTCCAATTAAGGAAGGATTTCACTAGAAGACTTTGATTTATACAATCCTGTTGTACAAACCCGATTCAGCTAGATTTACCTCACTACCAGACTGAAACTCCTAGTCTATCGATCTGTTCAGACACACACTGTCTGACAGTTACAATTGATTCTCACTTCTCTATCTTAGTAAAGAATACAAAAGATAGACTAATTTTGTCTATGCACACAGTGATCCTGAGATGATCAAATATTACAATATGCTTGTGCTTATAAAAACTTTCGGCTTGAGAATGTCTGAGCTTGTAAGCCTGTGCTGTTTATTTTTCTTTTTGCATTTTTCGATTGATCAGATTCGCTCCTTGAGCTCTTTAGTTGCCTCCTTATATAGTTGCATGTACCAACGATACTATTTCCCTTTATATGCAACTCTTGACTCTGCTCAAACTCTGAGTAAGCTACAATCTTATTCATTTGAGCACTTGCCATTCTGGTTCATGCTTTCGGCGACTGTCAGGTAAGCTCTTCTTTGTCTTCTTACCTTTTATGGTAGTCTTCAGTCCTTGGTCTATTTCAGCATTAATTGCAACATTAAATGCTTCAATAAATAGCCGTTAATGATTCGGACTGAAGAGCAAAGTTTATTCAACCTTGTCTGCTCTGATATGATAATAGTTGAGCTGTTCTGATGCTTCGATCTGGTCAAGCTGATGTTCATCGATCCGTTCTGATTTTGCGATAGACCATATCGGCTTGATGATGTACTTTGAGCAATCGATCTGGTCAGACTGATTTCCATCGATCCGTTCTGATTTGTTTTGTCATCTTTAAAATCCGGAACTAACAAATTCCCCCTTTTTGATGATGACAAAACCTAGCTTCTATGTCTTCTTATTCAGTCTGTTAAGAGATCTGAAGCTTATACTTGCGGATCAATTACTTCTTCTTGTTCAAAATAAATGAACACAGTTAAGTTGTAGTTCGGATTGATTAAGCCATTTTGTTCAAAATAAATGAACGAAGACTTAAAAAAAAAACTCTGATTTTTATTGAATAAAAATCTGATATACATTTACAGACATGTCTAACTTATATAGACCGCTACTTCCTTGCTGAAGACTGAGCTGGCTTGAAATCCTTTCTCTTTCCCCCCTTTTTATCAGCAGCAATCTCCTGAAGAAAGTCTACAATCTGGGCGAGCTGAGCGCTGATAGCATCAAGACGAGTGTCTTGAGCAATAAGGGACTTTGCGACGGAAGCTCGAACTTCAGTGGCCAGCTCGATCTGTTCTTTTCTCAGGCTGTTTTTATAGGAAGCTTGCTGAGAGAACAGATCATTCAGTCCGTGTTGAATACTGCTAATGTTAGCCGTCATCTTCTCTTTGAAGGATTCAAAATCCAAGAATGTAGCCCTCTGAGTCTGATGAACTTCTATAACTCGTTGAGAGAGAGAGATAGACAGTTATCAGAAAGGTGTTGAAGTGACTTGGACAGGGATGGGGCATCATCAGATAGATGGCTTGGAGAGTGATCAGATGGCGACTGTTGCGAAAAATCCCTTACCGCAAGCGCACGGTAGTCAAGTTTTAATATAGAAAGATGTCGAACCCACAGAGATTGATTAAATAGTTAAATCTAAGTACTGAATTAAAATAATCTTTGCTTTATTTAGAGAGTCGAATAGTTGAGTGTTATGCGAAGAATAACAATTAATTAACTAACGATGATCAATTATTGAGTTGAAAAGAAATCAGTTGGAGACGAATCTAGGAGTACGATTTCACTTGTTCATCCACTACACTTATCATTCCTCGATTTCCATTTTATGGATTTCCTAGTTTACTAGCCGAGAATTCTTATTTGTTTCTACTCCCCCTCCCGGGTGTTAAGCAGAAGTAATTATCTAACATTAATCTAGATATCCCTATCTAAGATTAATTATCAAACAATTGTAAAAGCGCAGTAATTCCTATGACGACTTCTATGGAGTTATAGGCCTTCCGAACAATATAACTACCACGATACGAATTCCTTCTTTCCTATTCATAACCCCCTCTCCCGAGTGATAGATCACAAATATGGAATCATTCAATCCATGGCCAGTAGATTAAAAGCATTAAGAACAGGAAAACATAAATAAACCATACGGAAATCCAAATAAACTTCAATCAATTCATAATAAGCGTAGTTTCAAAACAAGCTACATCGTCTCCTAGAAAATAAAATTAGCTCATGCTAGAAGTATTTAAACACATAGTCATGTTTAAATAACCCATAAAAATTGATAAAAGTTTACAGATACAAAACGAATTGGACGCTATTCTTCGATCTCCGATGAACGCCGCCGTCTCGTGATGAATTCTCTACTTTTTGCTCCGAGCCGTCGTCGTTATTCTTCTCCGTTCTTCAACCCTAGCCTCTTTCACTCCCAAAATATGTCTAAGTCTGAATCGCCTTCGAAAATCCTCCTCTAAACCCTTTAAAAGTCCCGTGCAATCAACTAAGGAAAGTCTCCACAATTGCCAAAATTCATCAGGCGTAATTACGCCTCCGAAGTGGCGTAGTTACGCCTGTCGACGTGTCCCAAAGTCTGGCTTCCCGCGTGACTGGCGTAATTACGCCTCAAAAGTGGCGTAATTACGCCATTTAAAATTTTTCAAAATCACAATTGCCGTGAGCTAGGCGTAGTTACGCCTCACATCAGGCGTAGTTACGCCTCAAGAAATTCTTTTAAAAGCTCAAATGCCGTAGCTTAGGCGTAGTTACGCCTCAGGACAGGCGTAATTACGCCTGTTGCTTTGATTCAAAGTGTTGATTTTTTACTTCAATTCATCCGTTCCTTCCGTCATTTGCACCCTTTTAGTCCACAAAACATGTAATTACCTGGATTCCTGCAAACAACACATAACAAAACCAAAAGCGTAATTCTGATCGAAAACTAACACTAAACCATGCAAAACAAGAAGAAATATAAGTGTATAAAATACACTTATCAAACCCCCTAAACTTAAACTTTTGCTAGTCCCGAGCAAAACAACACAAAAACAAAACAAAAACAAATCAAAACTAAACTGACACAAAAAGACACACAAAGCAAAGTTGTAAAACATTCCAATTGTGTAGGCCTCAGAAGTATTCAGACATGCATATCATTTTCTCAAGAATTCTCACGTGTGTGTGTGCTACCATTTCCATGTAATCAGTGAAGCAATCTTAACTCACACAAATCAATAGGACTTTGCAAGGCATAGGTTCAAATTGCATTGTTCAAAAACAGAGTGTATTTTGATGAATGCTAACAATACATCAAGACTAGGTAATGAGATGCTCATATGTGAATGTCAAAACCATGTTTATTACAAGTGTTTCTCGAGTGTCATAGGTTCACTATTCATAACCTTCTCCACTAGTATATTAGACAAATGTGGCTTGGTCAATAGGTCTTAATAAGCTTGTAACGTTAGGCTTTGGCTCATGGCTTCAATAAAAGGAAAGGTATTCAAAGCAAGAGAGTAAGTTGAAATTATAATCAATTTGCGCATTCTCATCCCGCTTTCGACTCCTTCTATTGATGATTCATCAATTTTCTTTTCATTTCAATTCATCCTCTTTTCTCATCCTCCTTATCATTATTCACCTCATTATTTTTCTCTTTTTTTCTCTTTTTTTTTTTTTTTCGTTACTCCACTTCTCATTTTCAATTAAGATCGTAGGAGTTATTTGAACTTTTAAAGCGCAATAGAAGCTTACTCCCTTGAGGGTAGGCAATAGTGTATAAGCTTTAGCAAGGTGGTCAATGTGGGATTTTTGAAATGATGCCGAATGGGGGTTATTATGTGCCTAAGCACATGCCATTCGATTTTCAATAAGCTCAAAAGGGTAACTAAAGATAAAATGATGTCATTTGGTGGCTTCAAAGGCTCAAACGATCAAAAAATTGCCTAAATCATTCCTAAGCCACATATGTCTGTATTTCGCCTCAAAGATTACTATAGTAAGTTCTATACTACTCTCAATTCACAAATAACTTACATGATTTGACCAATGTGCTCAGTTGCATCTGAAAACCATGGTAATATCAGAGAAATTTGAATGAGATTCTAAAAGATATTGCAGACAATTCAATCCTCATTCTTTTACATTTAAGCTCAAAGGGGCTACTATGGCAATTTATATGAAAGAATCAAGGCCCAAATTATCAAGAATTGCCTATATCATTTTTGTGTTCGTTCAAATCATCATTGATTAATCAAATGGTCATGGGTTCTAGTGCAAGAATATGTGAGAACTCAAGAGCAACATGAAAACATGAAAATTTTAAAATTTTCCACAAATCAACTCAATTTTTCAACATTGGCCTCAACTGACTCGTAATACAACTTATGACACTCAAAACTCAACAGACTCTAAATCAAGACAAACCAATAAAAACAAGGAAAACAAACACACAAAAACAACAGAAATCCACGTAGTTTGACTAGTTCAAAGTACCCCCCCTAAACTTAGAAATGTGCATTGTCCTCACTGCATACACATGAAGGAATAAATAGAACGATGCACATACCTAATCGATGACCGTCAGTGGTCATCGTCATCCATATCGTCGGGGGCGGTTGTGGAAAAAGTGCTGGCTGGAAAGTCGGCGGCAATCCTTAGATGAAGAACTTTCGATTTGGTTGGCTAAGCTAGACCACTTTGTTGCAACCCCCCTAAACTTGCTTCCTTGCACCATTCGACTTCAAAAACCTGCAATTAATCGATAAAATATAGACTTTAGAGGTGGGATATCATAATTAAGAGAGATTGAGGAGAAAAAAATCAAAATTGAAAATTTGAGGGGAAGAGGACGCGAGGCGTAATTACGCCGCTGGAGAGGCGTAATTACGCCTCGCCTACGGCTTTTTAAAATTTTCTGAAAATTGACAGGCGTAATTACGCCACAAAGAGGCGTAGTTACGCCTGTCCTACGGCATCTCAAATTATTATTATTATTATTTTTTTTGAATAAAATAAAACTAAAATAAGGATACAAGATTCGGGTTGCCTCCCGAAAAGCGCTTAGTTTATAGTCCTCGGCCCGACTGTCTTCCATCCATTCACTTAGGCTCGCTCATGTGAACCTCGTCCACGTCTCTTACTTCTTCCCCAAAATAATGCTTCAACCGCTGCCCATTTGCTTGAAATGTGTGACCGTCATCACATTTCAGTTCAATTGCTCCATATGGGGTCACTTTCTCAATAGTGAACGGCCCAGACCATCGTGACTTCAACTTTCCTGGAAATAGTCGGAGACGAGAGTTATATAGTAGCACTTTCTGACCAGGACTAAACTCTCTTCTCACGATTTGCTTGTCATGCCAATTCTTCGTTCGCTCCTTGTAGATCTTAGCATTTTCGTACGCTTCATTACGAAACTCATCCATCTCAGTGAGCTGTAGCAACCGTTGCTCACCAGCAGCCTTCAAATCAAAGTTCAGCTTCTTGATGGCCCAGAAAGCCCGATGTTCCAACTCGACCGGTAAGTGGCATGCTTTCCCAAAGACTAGACGATATGGGGACATCCCTATGGGAGTTTTGAATGCAGTGCGGTATGCCCATAATGCATCATCCAATTTCAGGGCCCAATCCTTCCGGTTAATACTGACAGTCTTTTCAAGAATTAGCTTAATTTCTCGGTTAGAAATTTCGGCTTGGCCATTAGTCTGTGGATGATAAGCCAATGCAATCTTATGCCTCACAGTGTATTTCGTCATCAAAGCACTGAAGATCTTGTTACAAAAGTGAGACCCTTCATCACTGACAATCGATCTCGGAGTACCAAACCGTGTAAAGATGTTCTTTTGCACGAACTTGACCACGACCTGAGCGTCATTAGTCGATGTGGCAATCGCTTCAACCCACTTAGAAACATAGTCCACTGCTAGCAGAATATAGGACTGTCCACAAGATGGTGGGAAGGGGCCCATGAAATCAATACCCCATACATCGAAGATTTCTAATTCCAAGATATTGGTCAACGGCATCTCATGGCGTTTAGAAATATTACCAATGCGCTGACAACGATCACACGTCTTCACCAAAGTATAACTGTCTCGATGTAGCTCTGGCCAATAGAAACCCGATTGAAGCACTTTTGCTGCTGTCCTTGCTGCTCCAAAATGTCCTCCATAAGGTCTGGAGTGACACTTTTCAAGAATCTCTCTTGATTCCTCCTCAGTTACGCATCTCCGGACAATTTGGTCTGCACAACGTCTGAATACATACGGTTCATCCCAGTAATAATTCTTCACATCATGAAAGAACTTCTTCCTTTGCTGATAAGTGAGGTCTGGAGGCAATATACCACACGACAAATAATTAGCAAAATCAGCGAACCACGGAGTTTTAGTACATACCTCAAATAGATGTTCATCAGGAAAGTTCTCTTGTATGACTCCATGATCCATTTGATCCTCCAACTCCAAACGAGATAAGTGATCTGCTACTTGATTTTCACTGCCCTTTTTATCCAAGATCTCGAAATCAAACTCTTGTAGCAACAAGATCCATCTAATCAACCGGGGTTTCGCATCCTTCTTGGCAAAAAGATAACGAATCGCTGCATGATCTGTGTAAACTATGACCTTTGTCCCGATCAGATATGCTCTAAATTTGTCAAATGCATACACCACAGCTAGCATCTCTTTCTCGGTGGTCGTGTAATTCTGTTGGGCTCCATCAAGAGTTCTACTTGCATAGTAGATCGCCCTAAAAATCTTGTCTCTCTTTTGCCCCAAAACTGCTCCCACAGCATAGTCGCTGGCATCACACATTAGAACAAATGGCTCCTTCCAATCCGGCACTATGATGATTGGTGCAGATATAAGTGCTTTCTTTAGCCTGTTAAATGCCTGCAAACACAAATCATCAAAGACAAAAGGTGAGTCTTTTTCTAACAAATTACACAAAGGCTTAGCTATTTTAGAAAAATCTTTAATAAAACGTCGATAAAACCCGGCATGTCCAAGGAAGCTCCTAATAGCCTTCTCATTGTTCGGAGGTGGAAGCTTCTCAATTGCAACCACTTTTGCTATATCCACTTCCAGTCCTTGAGATGACACCTTATGGCCAAGGACAATACCCTCTTGCACCATAAAGTGACATTTCTCCCAATTTAACACGAGGTTCTTTTCTTGGCAGCGCTGTAACACAAGAGATAGGTTATGCAAACAATGATCAAAAGACGAACCAAATACCGAAAAGTCGTCCATGAAGACTTCAAGGATCTCCTCCACCATATCTGAAAATATCGCCATCATGCACCGTTGAAAAGTAGCAGGTGCGTTGCATAAACCAAAAGGCATTCTTCGAAACGCAAAGGTGCCATATGGACAGGTAAACGTTGTCTTCTCTTGATCCTCGGGGTCTATGGCAATTTGATTGTATCCTGAATAGCCATCTAAGAAACAGTAATAACAATAACCGGCTAACCTGTCAAGCATCTGATCGATAAATGGAATAGGGAAGTGGTCCTTCCTTGTGGCCTTGTTGAGTTTCCTATAGTCAATGCAAACTCGCCACCCCGTCACAGTTCGAGTTGAGATCAACTCATTATTTTCATTTCTTACCACTGTCATCCCTCCTTTCTTTGGCACAACCTGTACTGGGGAAACCCATGCACTATCTGAAATAGCATAAATAATCCCAGCATTTAACAATTTAAGCACTTCTGCTTTTACTACCTCCTTCATTGCTGGATTTAACCGCCTTTGATGATCAATGGAAGGAATGAAGGAATCCTCCATAAGTATTTTATGCATGCACAAAGACGGGCTAATCCCCTTAATATCAGAAATCGACCAACCCAAAGCAGATTTATATGTCCTCAATACACGTAATAATTTATCCTTCTCTAAAGAACAAAGAGATGAAGATATAATTACCGGGTATGTCGAATTCTCACCCAAGAATGCATAAGTAAGGTGGGCTGGTAGTTCTTTCAGTTCCGAGCTCGCCTTCGTATCTTCTTTGACTGATGTATCTCGTACATCTTCCTTTTTTCTAGCAGTGTTGCTCTCCTTAGGCAGGCTCTTAAGTGCTTCCACTTTCATAATAGAGTTGACCATGCAATTCTCCAATGGATCCTCCGGTATTGCTCCTACTTCAAAGTTATGCACACATGAGTCAATTACATCCAAAAACTTGCAAGTACTTACCTCGTCAGGTCCCTTGAGAGCCTTGTAAATATTGAACATGACTTCTTCTCCTCCAACTCTCAAGGATAATTCTCCTCTTTGGACATCTATAAGTGCCCTGCCTGTTGCTAAGAATGGTCTCCCCAAAATTAATGGAACATCTCCATCTTCCTCCATGTCTAGAACCACAAAATCTGCAGGGAAAATAAATTTGTCCACTTTCACAAGCACATCTTCAATTATCCCTCTAGGATATGTGAGAGACCTATCCGCCAATTGCAATGTGATTGTAGTAGGCTTCACTTCACCAAGCCCTAAACTCCTGAAAACAGATAAAGGCATTAAATTAATACTTGCACCTAAATCACATAATGCCCTATTAAATGTAGAACTACCAATAATACAAGGAATAGTAAAACTCCCTGGATCTTTCAATTTTTGTGGTAGCTTCTTTTGAAGGATTGCACTGCATTCTTCTGTGAGATTCACGGTTTCAAATTCCTCAAGCTTCCTCTTTCTTGCCATTATATCCTTCATGAACTTTGTATAATTAGCCATTTGTTGCAACGCCTCGGCAAAAGGAATATTTATGTGGATTTTCTTGAAAATCTCCAAGAATTTGGCAAACTGGTCATCTATAGCCTTTTTCCGGAAACGTTGAGGATATGGAAGTGTAGGCTTGTACATAGGAAGCTTTTCCGGTAATGTGGCTTGCTTCTCCTTTTCAACTTCTTTAGGGGTTTCAACCTGAATTTGAGTTTCCTCAACAGGATGGCTCATCAACATGTGCTGGTTCTACATCCCCAAGTTCCTTACCACTTCTCAATGACACGGCCTTGCACTGCTCCCTTGGGTTCACTTCGGTGTTGCTAGGAAATGATCCTCTTTGTTGGTTGTTCATGGCATTAGCAAGCTGCCCAATTTGCACCTCAAGAGATTTCATTGTAGCACCCATGTTGTTCATGTGACCCTCAATCATATCAAGCCTCGACTCATTCTTCTCAAGCCTCAATTTCGAACTTTGAACAAAAGTGTTCCCCAAATCTTCAAATGAAGGTTTACCTTCATTCTTTTGTGGAGCATATCCAGGTGGTGGATTCAGAGCACTATTGTTGTTGGCATATGAGAGTCTATCGTTGTTGTGGAACCCTTGTTGATACGGATTGCTTCGGTAGTTATTATTGTTGGGATACCGATTGTTTATGAACTGAACGTGCTCTTGCTCTGCTTCCCTTGACAACTCCATTCCAGCTGCAGCGGCGGCTAATTCAATAGTAGGTGGTGCTCCTTGCTTGGTCAGAGCTGCTACCTGCGTGGTTAGTGCAGACAGTTGTGCAGTAAGAGTACTAAAATGATCAACCTCATACATACCTATGGGTTTCCTTGCCATGGCTCGCTCACTGGGCCACTGGAAGCTGTTAGCCGACATCTCCTCAAGTAATTCAAAGGCAGCATCTGCAGTCTTAGAAAATAGTGTTCCTCCTGCTGCAGCATCCACAATGATCCTAGTTGGTCCATTCAACCCATTGTAAAATAACTGAATTTGCACCCAGCTTTCATAGTTATGTTGTGGGCACCTCCTCAATAAATCTTTGAATCGCTCCCATGCCTCGTATAGTTGTTCAGAATCAATTTGTCTGAACGTACTGATTTCAGTTCTCAGTTGAGCTGACTTAGCTGGTGGGAAAAACTTCGAGAGAAATTTCGATGCCATTTCCGCCCAAGTGTTAATACCATTATTTGGAAGAGATTGTTGCCAGCTCCGTGCATGGTCCCTAAGAGAGAAAGGGAACAATCGCAGTCTCACAGTATCTTCTGGAACACCATTCATCTTCACAGTATCAGCTATCTCCAAAAATATCCTCAAATGCAAGTTGGGGTCTTCAACAGGGGACCCACCAAACTGATTCTGTTGCACCATACTTATCAATGCCGGCTTAAGTTCAAAGTTGTTGGCATTGATAGTCTGACGAGCTATCCCAGAGTAATTGTTGTTGACCAACGGTTTGAAATAATCTCTGATCGCCCTTTGAGGTTCAACAAGTTGTGGAGGTGGTTCGTTGTTGTCTCTATTTGCAGCCATTTCTATCAATTCCTCCCTTCTCGTTTTTCTCAGTCTTCTTGCAGTTCTCTCGATCTCAGGATCAAACAGTAACGATTCAGGAGTAGTGTACTTTCGCATGCACTGCAAAAAAAAAATTCAGAAAAGACAAAATTCACTCCAAAATAAAATGAATAAAAGCTCTAAATTAAAACCAAGATTAATTGGTACAGTATCAGATTGTACTAAATAAATCAATCCCCGGCAACGGCGCCAAAAACTTGTTGCGAAAAATCCCTTACCGCAAGCGCACGGTAGTCAAGTTTTAATATAGAAAGATGTCGAACCCACAGAGATTGATTAAATAGTTAAATCTAAGTACTGAATTAAAATAATCTTTGCTTTATTTAGAGAGTCGAATAGTTGAGTGTTATGCGAAGAATAAAAACTAATTAACTAACGATGATCAATTATTGAGTTGAAAAGAAATCAGTTGGAGACGAATCTAGGAGTACGATTTCACTTGTTCTTCCACTACACTTATCATTCCTCGATTTCCATTTTATGGATTTCCTAGTTTACTAGCCGAGAATTCTTATTTGTTTCTACTCCCCCTCCCGGGTGTTAAGCAGAAGTAATTATCTAACATTAATCTAGATATCCCTATCTAAGATTAATTATCAAACAATTGTAAAAGCGCAGTAATTCCTATGACGACTTCTATGGAGTTATAGGCCTTCCGAACAATATAACTACCACGATACGAATTCCTTCTTTCCTATTCATAACCCCCTCTCCCGAGTGATAGATCACAAATATGGAATCATTCAATCCACGGCCAGTAGATTAAAAGCATTAAGAACAGGAAAACATAAATAAACCATACGGAAATCCAAATAAACTTCAATCAATTCATAATAAGCGTAGTTTCAAAACAAGCTACATCGTCTCCTAGAAAATAAAATTAGCTCATGCTAGAAGTATTTAAACACATAGACATGTTTAAATAACCCATAAAAATTGATAAAAGTTTAGAGATACAAAACGAATTGGACGCTATTCTTCGATCTCCGATGAACGCCGCCGTCTCGTGATGAATTCTCTACTTTTTGCTCTGAGCCGTCGTCGTTATTCTTCTCCGTTCTTCAACCCTAGCCTCTTTCACTCCCAAACTATGTCTAAGTCTGAATCGCCTTCGAAAATCCTCCTCTAAACCCTTTAAAAGTCCCATGCAATCAACTAAGGAAAGTCTCCAAAATTGCCAAAATTCATCAGGCGTAATTACGCCTCCGAAGTGGCGTAGTTACGCCTGTCGACGTGTCCCAAAGTCTGGCTTCCCGCGTGACTGGCGTAATTACGCCTCAAAAGTGGCGTAATTACGCCACTTAAAATTTTTCAAAATCACAATTGCCGTGAGCTAGGCGTAGTTACGCCTCACATCAGGCGTAGTTACGCCTCAAGAAATTCTTTTAAAAGCTCAAATGCCGTAGCTTAGGCGTAGTTACGCCTCAGGACAGGCGTAATTACGCATGTTGCTTTGATTCAAAGTGTTGATTTTTTACTTCAATTCATCCGTTCCTTCCGTCATTTGCACCCTTTTAGTCCACAAAACATGTAATTACCTGGATTCCTGCAAAACAACACATAACAAAACCAAAAGCGTAATTCTGATCGAAAACTAACACTAAACCATGCAAAACAAGAAGAAATATAAGTGTATAAAATACACTTATCAGCGACGAAGGATGATCAACCTCTGCGGCAATTGGAACAAGCGAAGACATATCAGATTGGCGTATTTTGGACCGGATCAAAGTGACCAAGTCCGAAGAAAATCCTTCCAAAAATGCCAAGTCTTCATCAGGCTGAACTGGAGGAGTGATAGGACTGGTAGTCTCCTCAACCTGTAGAGCTGCAACAACTGTTGACACCACCAGATCCGGATCAACGGAGTCAGGTGAGACAGCTATCGTAGTTTCGGCGGTTGGACTGTTCTGAATTTGGGAGACTGAGGATGCAATGGGGATGTAAGTTATTGGAGAGTCCAGCAAGACATCCATGGCTTCAGTCTCAGCTGTAGACGGAGCATTAGTCAGTGGCTGCTCCGCTGTCTGCTTCGTTGTCTGCTCCGCTGTACAAGAAGGAATTGGCTCAATGAATGGTTCGGCCAAGGTCTTGCTCGCAGATGGGTGATCCGGGCTGGGAACTGGAGTGGATATGTTGAGCTTCTGTCGTTGAAAACGAACAGCCAATTGAAGAGCATGAACATCCATTTCCAGCTGAGCAATGACAGCACCATCATCTTTGGCAGTCGGTGTGTTGGCATCAAAATTTGCCTTCTTGGCTGCAATGAGCAAGTTGGCCAGTCTGAATCTGTGGTTAGCCTGGAACAAGTCTTTGCGATGAACAGCAATTCGGACGTCATCAGTCTCTGTCCCCTTAAGGACTTCTTGTTCCATCTTTTGGAGTCTTCTCAGCTTGCCGAAGAACAGATCAAAGTGGTTGATCGTTCTGTATGCAACATATTCATCAAACACCACAGTAAGCTCCTTGACCTTTTCTTCAACATCTTCCATGGCGATGTCGATAGCAATTTGAGCGGCTGACTTGGGTTTGGAAGAGAGTCGTTCAGTGAGAACTGCCTTGCCCTTGCCGGATGGAGACGAGGTCTTGATCCCTGATTGAGTGTAGTCTCCCAATTCTGTGATAACAATGCCTTTGACCACAGGGATGGCAGAAGGGACTCGGATGGTGACTTTGGGTACTTGGAACTGTTGAAGGTTGAGTTGAAGGTTGGGTAGCAGGGGTGGCTTTTGTTGATGGCAAGGTGGGTAAGGTTTTAATGTTGATGGTTGAAATGGGCTTGGTGATCTGGGTTCTTGGCTTCTTTGGAGGGGGCTTGGCTGGAGATGAAAGAGCAGACTGAGTTTCCGCTGAGTCAGTCTGGATTGTCATTTTGCGCTTGACTCGAGTTTTTCTAGTAGCAGCCTGTTCTTCTCCTCGTTCAATCTTGATAGCCACCAGATCAGAAGGAGTGGGTGGAGCACCTTTGGACTTCAGTAGTGCCAATCCCTTGGGGTTGAGAATCTTGAAAGGGCTTAGAGCAGATAGCTTCCCCAGCTCGATGTCAGAGTCTCCAATAGCTTGCTGAGAGGAACAGCAAAGCACACAGCCTGTTTGGATGCGATAACCGTTTCAAGCAAAACTCCAAACAAGATCGCGGACCAGTTCATTTTCTGTCCGGAGTAAATAGCAGCCATGGCCCGGAATTTTTTGGCAGTGACGGCGTCATAGCTTCCGGCTTTGCCCAATAGTGGCTTGCCAACAATCTCGCAGAGAACTTGGAAATGAAAGAGCATTTCCTTCTTCTTGAATGATGGCTGCAGTCTGTGGCCAAAAATGGATACTTTCCCCTGAAGATCGGTGATAGTGGCCTGAGGATGTGGCCAAACTCAGTCAGTCCGGTGTTGGGAAGACCAAAGGTCTTTGACAGCGTCGACTGAGAAATGTCAAAAGATTTGCCCTTGACGGAGGTGGAGATGAACGTCTTCTGAGACACAGCATTGGCGAACAACTCTCGAATCTCCGACTCGTAAACCACCGTCCCGCATTCCAAAAAGTTCCTCAATCCTGAAGATTCCAAGGATTTGAACATGAGACCATTTCTGGATCTTCAGCCCTTTAGATTTCATTGAACTCAACAGATAGAGAGTTGTGAGTGATAGTGGCCATTTGAGTATGTAAAGAAGATTGCGAAGAAATTGGAAATATTTTAGAGTTAGAAACAGATAGCAGTAATTCGTAAAAAGTGAAATGAAAGTGAAATGTTCAGCCCGCTAAAAAAGAGAGAGAAGACACGTGGCTGTATCTCGATGACTGATTTTTAAGTAATTCAAAATAAGCGGTCAGGATGAAAGATAGATAAGGCGGTTAAAATTCGATCAGTCCGGGCTGTTATAAACAATTACTTTATTAAAGACTGGTTGACCAGACAGATCATGGGATAATATCAGATTTGACATAGATCGGTCTGAAAGTTCGGACCTAGTCTGTGTCTTTCTGATCATTGTGTTATCGATCTGTGCCAATATACAATCTTTAAAGCAAACAAAATACCTCTAAAATATCAAGATAAGTCTATTAAACCAAGAATTTGACGAAAATAATTAAACTTAGCCTCAGGAAGTGGTTTGGTGAAGATATCTGCTGCTTGCTGGTCTGTTGAAATATGCTCGATTCAAATTTCCTTTTTGCCAACATGATCTCGAATAAAATGATGTCTGATATCAATATGCTTTGTTCGAGAGTGCAAAACTGGATTATACATTATAGCAATTACACTGGTGTTGTCACAAAATATCGGAGATTCAACAGCTTGAATGCCATAGTCTCTGAGCTGATGTTGAATCCAGAGCATTTGAGCGCAACAGCTTCCAGCGGCAAGATATTCTGCCTCAGCTGTAGATGTGGCAATAGATGTTTGCTTCTTGCTAAACCATGAGATCAATCTTTCACCTAAAAATTGACAGGTTCCACTGGTGCTTTTGCGATCAATCTTACACCCAGCATAGTCAGCGTCTGAATATCCGACTAAACTGAAATTTGAATCTTTGGAATACCAAAGACCAACGTTCTGAGATCCTTTTAAGTATTTAAGAATGCGCTTAGCAGCAATAAAGTGTGATTGCTTTGGATATGACTGAAATCTAGCGCACATACAGACTGAGAACATAATATCAGGCCGGCTCGCTGTAAGATACAAAAGCGATCCGATCAGTCCTCGATACATTGTTACTTCCACTGCTGTTCCCCCTTCGTCTTTATCTAGCTTAATTGAAGGACTCATTGGAGTTGATGCAGTTGAACAAGTCTCCATTCCGAATCTCTTGAGAGGCTCTTTGGTATACTTGGTCTGATTTATAAAAATACCATTGCTGAGCTGTTTGACTTGGAGACCTAGAAAGAATGATAATTCTCCCATCTTACTCATCTCAAACTGTCCCTGCATTAACTTAGAGAATTTCTCGCAGAGTTTGGGGTTAGTTGGCCCAAAAATGATATCGTCAACATAAATTTGAACTAATAAGGTATGTTCCCCCTAATAAATTTAAATAAAGTTTTATCCACTGAGCCGATCTGAAAATCACGGTTCAGCAGAAATTGAGACAGAGTATCATACCATGCTCTTGGAGCTTGTTTCAGTCCATATACGGCTTTATACAGTAGATATACATGATCTGGAAATGAGTAGTTCTGAAATCCAGGAGGTTGCTCAATGTAGACTTCCTCCTGAAGCTTACCATTAAGAAAAGCACTCTTAACGTCCATTTGATATACTTTGAAGTCTTTAAAGCAGCATAAGCAAGAAAGATTCGGATTGCTTCAAGTCTGGCGACTGGTGTAAAAGATTCATCGAAGTCAATTCCTTCTTCTTGTCGAAATCCTTGTGCCACCAGTCTGGCCTTGTTTCTAACCACAACTCCATCTGCGTCTAGCTTGTTTCTAAAAACCCATCTGGTTCCAATAACAGGCAGATCACTTGTCCTGGGGGTTAGACTCCAGACTTGATTTTGTTCAAATTGATTAAGCTCTTCTTGCATGGCTTTAATCCAGTTGTAATCAGTCAAAGCTTCATCAATCTTTTTGGGTTCCAGATTAGATATAAAAGCGGCATGAGTGAATTCATCCATCATCTGTCCTCTGGTTCTTATAGGTGCAGAAGGACTTCCAATTACTAGATCAGGTGGATGCCTCTTTGTCCATCGATAGCTCGATTCCGGATTATCTGGTCCAGAAGGATGAGTAGTAGCAACATTATCAGCATCTGCTTTAACATTAGAGTTTAGAACCTCCGGATCGGCTCGATCTAGAGGAGCTCGAATTGGAATAACTTCAATGCCTTGATCCGGTCTATCTGGTACTTCAGGTTCCGGTGGATTGTTTCTTGACCTGTTAGCTACAATCTCATCATCACTGTTAGCTTCGAGATGGTTATTTTCCATCAGATTTTGAATTGATTCCTTGTTACCCTCAATACATAAAGATTCATCAAACACTACATGAACTGATTCTTCTATAGTTAAAGTGCTGCGAAAAGCTTTACTATTGGATGAATATCCTAAGAATATTCCATTATCTAATTTAGCTTCGAATGCTGTAAGGTGATTCTTACCATTATTGCGAAAGAAGCATTTGCAACAAAATACATGAAAGTGAGAGATAGACGGTCTGTTACCTGTCCAATTTCATATGGAGTAAGATTCAACTTCTTGTTAATCATAGATCGATTTTGAGTGTAGCATGCAGTATTTACAGCTTCTGCCCAGAACTTTTGGGAAATACCAGAATCTGCAAGCATTGTCCTTGCTGCCTCCTTAAGCGTTCTGTTCCTTCGTTCTGCAACTCCATTTTGTTGAGGAGTTCGAGCAGCTGAGAATTCATGCTTAATTCCTTGATCTTCTAGAAAGGATTCAAGATTCTGATTTGAGAATTCAGTGCCTTTGTCACTTTGAATCCTATCTATGCTCGATGATTTCTCATTCTGAGTGTGTTTCAGCAGCTTGATCAACTTCGGACCGGTCTGATCTTTACTGCTCAAAAATATAGTCCATGTAAAACGTGAGTAATCATCAATAACAACAAGAGTATACCGCATTCCCCCTAAACTTGTTATTGGTATAGGACCAAACAAGTCCATATGTAATAGTTCTAAGCAGCGTGAGGAGGATTTGGCATTCTTGTTTTTGAAGGATGATCTGATTTGTTTGCCCATTTGGCAAGCTTCACAGATCTTATCCTTGGCAAAGTCGATCTTGGGCAGACCGACAACTAAATCATGTTTACACAGGCTAGAGATAGTCTTAAAGTTGAGATGATTCAAGCGTTTATGCCATAGCCAGTGTTTATTATCATTATTCGCGATGAAGCAAGTAGGATTATCAGGTTGAGCAAAACTTCAGTTATTCTTATATGTATTTCCATTTCTGATTCCTACAAGCATGGTCATACCGTCTGACGATTTAACAGTGCAAGTGTGTTTGTGAAATTCTACAGCATAACCATTATCACATAGTTGACTTATATTGATCAGATTATAGCATAGATTTTCAACTAACAGCACATTATTGATAGTAATATTACCATGGACAATCTTACCCTTGCCCACAGTCTTACCCTTTGAGTTATCCCCGAAGATGATCTTGGGTCCATTACATTCTGTGACTTCAGACAACAGCTCGACGTTTCCTGTTATGTGACGAGAACACCAACTGTCTAAGTACCAGTCCGACGCTTGTTTCTTCAGTACCTGTCATCAAGCATAATTACTGTTGGTACCCAATCCTACTTGGGTCCAGAACGGATTAGCCCTTTGGGAACCCACACATGTATCAACTTTAATGGCTTGTGTGTGTCTGGTATGATGTGAGCTGATCTATTTCGATGTTGTGTGTGATAATGTGTGTGATATGGAAACCTTTGATTCTTATGAGGTAATCTATATCTTCGTTGAACTGGTTTTGAGTTATAGTAGTTGGATGGTCTTCCTTGCCTTAGATCTTGCACCTTTAGACTTGGTCTGATAGACACAAAGCTTGCTGGTGCCTTTTCTTTGGCTTGGTTAACGTACCCAATTCCTCTTCTCAAACCTTGATCCCCGAAGGAGACTCCCGTTTGAATTGTAGGCGCTTCAGTTTCATATACTATGTTGGATCTAACAAATGTCATTTGTTTGATTTTGTTCTTTACCAGCAACAGTTCAGATTCATCTTTGGTGTAGTCTTTGATATCAAAGCCTATGCCGGTGACATCACCGACATTTCTTTGTACCTCTTGCAATTCCTCCAGTGATGCTCTTGATTTTGTCCATGTTTTGAAGATATGAGAAAGCTTAGCATTTTGTGTGCTAATTCTCTTGTTTTCTTCATGGAGCTGATCGTAAGAGATTTTCAGCTTATTCAGCTCGATCTGTAGATTATTGCACTCACCTAGCTCAGAGCAGCTTGGTTTGATATGCTCATCTATTTGATCATTGGCTTTAGCTTTAGTTTTCTCAAATGATTCAGCTAAAATTCTATAATCATTAGCCATGTCTTGCAGTGCGGACATAAGCTCTTCACGTGTGAATTCATTTGAGTCAAGATTAAATACCTCGTCAGTTTGACTCATTTCTTCGTCTGCCATTAGACATTGAATATCTTCTTCGCTTTCGCTGGATGAATATTCGGAGCTTTCTCAATCTGAGTCAGTCTGAGCCCACTTGCTGTTTCCTTCCTCTGCTACTAGGACCTTTTGGGACTTCCCATGATGATTTTTACGATCTTTGTAGTGCTTCTTTTTCTTGCATCACGATGCTTTTCTTTTCGTTCTTCTTTCTTCGGTCTGGTGCAATCTGCAATAAAGTGTCCGATCTTACCACAATTGTAGCAAGCCCGATCATTAATAGCATCGTATTTTCTCGATTTATAGTGATGAGAAGGTTTAAAATTCCTTTTATTCTTAGACATGAATTTACCAAATTTCTTGATAAATAATGACATAGCATCATTACTTATCTGTTCGATAGATCGATCTGTTGAGGGGGTGGTCTGGTCTGGAATGGCTTCCAGTGCTTTGTTTGGTTGAGAGATGAATGGTTCTGCTTCACCTCTGGTGATCAGTTCGAACTAATATGCCTTAAGATCTGCGAACAGATCATGAAGTTTAACTTTGTTCAGATCTTTAGACTCTCTCATTGCAATGGTCTTTACATCCCATTCTTTTGGCAAAGCTCTCATTACTTTCAGAGCAATCTCTCTGTTAGAGTATTCCTTGCCCAGACCATTTAGTTCGTTGATAATACCAGTAACTCTTTCATCAAACTCGTTTAGAGTTTCTCCAATCTTCATTTTATGCTCTCAAATCTTTGTAGAGCAACAATCAGCTTGTTTTCCTTAGTCTGGTCGTTCCCTTCACATAGCTGTGCTATCTTCTCCCAGATTTCTTTAGCAGTTGAGCACATTTTGATTTTACTGAACATATTCTTGTCCAACGTCTTGAACAAGATGTCTTTGGCAACGTTGTCTAGATTTGCTTTCTTTCTTTCTTCATTCGTCCAGAGGGATCTGTCCTTCTCGACCATTTGGGGTTCACCACCAGTAATGGTGGCTGCTGTATTTACTTTCAGAATTTTCATTGGTCCATCAGTGATGACGAACCACATATCGTCATCCTTTGCTGCCAGATGAGCTTGCATTCTGATTCTCCAATCATCATAGTCTTCTTTTGAGAACATTGGAATCTTGTTGAATGATGCCATCAGCTCAAGTGTCTTTGATGATTAAGACGACCTGCTCTGATACCACTTGTTAGGATCGGTCCGGAGTGTTTAGAGGGGGGGGGGGGGGGTGAATGAACACTCCTATTAAAAATAATCCTTTGTGATTTCTCTCGGGTTAGTGAAAGAAATCTGTTTCTTAATCAACTTTTCTGCAGAACAGACCACTGAATATTTTAGTGCGGAACGGTCTGTTCTTAGACTAGTACGAACGGCTCGATGGCTTGAATAGTATAACGAGTGCAGAATGATAAAAGACAGAATATGTTTCTGGAAGTTTGAAGGTGGTGTAATCCTTCTACGTCTCCCCTTCTTCCAATTAAGGAATGATTTCACTAGAAGACTTTGATTTATACAATCTTGTTGTACAAACCCGATTCAGCTGGATTTACCTCACTACCAGACTGAAACTCCTAGTCTCTCGATCTGTTCAGACACACACTGTCTGACAGTTACAATTGATTCTCACTTCTCTATCTTAGTAAAGAATACAAAAGATAGACTAATTTTGTCTATGCACACAGTGATCCTGAGATGATCAAATATTACAATATGCTTGTGTTTATAAAAACTTTTGGCTCGAGAATGTCTGAGCTTGTAAGCCTGTGCTGTTTATTTTTCTTTTTGCGTTTTTCGATTGATCAGATTCGCTCCTTGAGCTCTTTAGTTGCCTCCTTATATAGTTGCATGTACCAACGACATTATTTCCCTTTATGTGCAACTCTTGACTCTGCTCAAACTCTGAGTAAGCTACAGTCTTATTCTTTTGGGCACTTGTCATTCTGGTTCATGCTTTCGGCGACTGTCAGGTAAGCTCTTCTTTGTCTTCTTACCTTTTATGGTAGTCTTCAATCCTTGGTCTTTTTCAGCAATAATTGCAACATTAAATGCTTCAATAAATAGCTGTTAATGATTCGGACTGAAGAGCAAAGTTTATTCAACCTTGTCTGCTCTGATATGATAATAGTTGAGCTGTTCTGATGCTTCGATCTGGTCAAGCTGATGTTCATCGATCCGTTCTGATTTTGTGATAGACCATATCGGCTTGATGATGTACTTTGAGCAATCGATCTGGTCAGACTGCTTTCCATCGATCCGTTCTGATTTGTTTTGTCATCTTTAAAATCCGGAACTAACAAGTAGATACAATTAGCAAGACTTCGGTTCACCCATGTAATCCTCCATAATTCGCCTATTAGTTAAGATTTAAATTCATACGTTCTAAGGTGACGAGTTTTCCTAATGCATTCGTTATACTATGGTCAAGCTATAACGAGTCTAATACTAACGTTGCAATAAACCACTCTCGTGTCCTTATTGAACAATCAATAGTGAATGAAGATCTATGAAAACTACTATCCTTCGATTTTGGTAAATCTATTGCTATCACATGTGTGTTCGATTTTACTTGGTCAGTCTCAATCTAAACCCACGACCTAATTTATTATGTCGGATTGTAATATCGTATGGTCAAGTCAATTACAATATATAAATTCATTCAAAGATGATCAACCCTTTAAAAGCATGAAGAACAATAAATTATGCACATAGAATTATAAGAATCAATCAAAAACTTAAATTGAATTATGGGTTCAAAAATGGGATCATCTACTCTTGATAACAAAACTTAGCCAAAAAGCATCCTCAAGTAACAATGAAAAATCATATTTTGCAACAAGTTAGACATTAAAATGTGAAAATAAAATAAGAACAAAGTTTAGAAATACTAAATAACACTAGGTGATGAACTCCTTGCACTGCTGCGTCGTCCCGTCTCTCCCGGATTGTCTTACTCTTCAATGGTTTATGTTGGTGAGGCTGATATTGTAGGGTGAATTATGAGCCAAGAGATCCAATTTTCGTCCATCTCATGTCTTTAAATAGTGGAGGAAGAGTCCTCATCTTTTTGGATAAGAAATCTTCAATAAGGCAACAAAATCTCAATTTTTCCGCGTTTGGCGATTGATCGCGACATCTTGGCGATCGATCGCCTAAGTATTCTGGATTTTTTTTCAAGGCATGCACATCCGCAATCGATCGCCGTGTTTTGGCGATCGATCGCCAAAGTATTCTGGATTACACGATCGATCAGGAACATCTTGGCGATCGATCGCCGAGATGCTAATTTTGTTGCTTCGCTCGTGTGCGATCGATCGCTGATAGAAGTGTAGATCGATCACGAGCTTTAAACTTCTTCAAACTCAAAATTTCGGTCTTCCCTTCAACGTATTTGCCCGGTTTGGTTTTTTTCCTTCATTATTAGCTAATTTCCTCAACTTTTATGCACTTAGACCTTTATTCTTGAAACATACAAATATATACTAAAAAGCGTAAAATCATCCAGGAATCACTATGAAAAATCACTATAAAATCATAGCAAAATGAGTGTAAAAACCATGTAGTGATTGAACCTGCAGGCAATGAATGCAACCCCACTTTAGCTTTATCTTTTAAAGAAAAAGGAAAAAATTGTAACCTGATTACGTCGTCAATAATGCCATTGTGCTTGAAAGTGTCGCAAATCTCCAAAAAGTTGGAGATATGAGCATTGGGATCATCAATAGCCACTTCCCCAAACTGGACTGAGTGCTGGATCATTTGAATGATAGCAGGTTTGATCTCAAAGTTGTTAGCTTGGATTCTTGTTCTAGTGATACTAGACAATATCCTTGGTATGAAGGTTGTGCGTAGTCCACGAGTGATATTAAGACAGGTGCCTCCTCGTTCCTTGGTTCCTCCTCTTCGTCTCTTCTTTGGTTGTTCTCAGTCATTGCTCGAGCTTCTCATTGTATCCTTAGATAGATTCTCTCAATTTCTGAATCAAGAGGCTCACCTGCAGGTTTGCTCCTCCTTAGCATGCACCAATAAACAACAACCTGCAAAAATCAACCAAATAACAACAACAGTGAAGTAAAAGGTACCAAAAAAAAATTCGAAACAAGAACGAAATAGAATATGTAGCTAAATTACAGTCAACTTAAGCTCGTCTGATATTCCTTTAAACTAGTCCCCGACAACAAAGCCAAAAACTTGATCGCAATTTATTTAATAATAAAATTCTAAGTGTAGTACGATTATACCGCAAGTGCACGTTGTCAAGTTTTAATATAGTGAATTTAAAGAAAGGTTGTCGATTCCACAGGGACTAGAAACCAAGTACCAAACTCTACTAACTTAACTATATTTAACCTACGATTATTAATGCATATTAAATTAACTAAATTAACCAAGAACAATAATTCCTACACAAAGAAGCAATAAAAAGTGTAGAAAATTAGTAGAGACAATTATCAAGACTTCGGTTCACCCATGTAATGCCCCATAATTCTTTTATTAGTTGTGATTTGAAATCATACGTTCTAAGGTGACTAGTTTTCCTAAGTCATCCAATATACTATGGTCAAGCTATATTGAACCTAATATTGAGATGCTAGTCAATGGCCATGCACTTATTTAACACTCAATATTATGAATATCTATGAAAACTACTAGTCTTTGATTTTGGTAAATCTATTGATATCACAAGTATGCTAGACTTTACGTGGTCAGTATCAATCTAAAACCCACGGCTTAATTTATTATGTCGTATTGCAATATCATATGGTCAAGTCAATTACAATATAAATAATCATTCAAACGTGGTCAAACCTTCAAAAGCGTGAAGAACAATAAATTACGCACATAGAATTGTAAGAATTAATCAAAAATCGTGAATTAAATCATGAGTTCAAACATGAGATCCCATAGTCTTGATAAACTAAATTAGCCAACAGTCATAATTAAATAACAATGAAAAATCATGCCTTGCAACAAATTTAACATTAAAATCTGAAAATAAAAGATAAGCAAAGTTTAGAAATACAAAATAACACGAGAAGATGACTTCTTGCGTTGCTGTGTCGTCCCATCTCTCCCGATGTATCTTCAATCGCTTGAAGTGTATGAGGGTTGGAGGCTTGTTCTAGGTCTGAAATCCGATGTCAAAAGTCCCTTAATTTCGTGTATCATTGGCCTTCTTATAGTGGAAGAGGAACAATGGAGTGTCCTTGTCGGACCCAAACTCTAAAAGGAAATGTTTTTCAAAATTTCTCGGCCACTGATCGATCGTGCGAAATCACCAATCGATCGCGCGTTATAAATTTTAGTTTCTGAAATTTTCTGTCTCACGCGATCCATCGCGCTATTGAACCGATCGATCGCACGTTTCGTGCGATCCTTCCCTCTCTTGGCCCGATCCATCGCGTGCTACAGTAATTTGTTTTTAGCCTTCGGATTTTGGTTGGACCTTTGAACTTCATTTCATCTTCCAATTTGAGAATTTCATTTCTATGCACTTTTCACCATCTTTTCATCATTAATTGGCATCTTTTCGTCATTTCATCTCACTTCTACTTGGATTCCTGAAATATGCTAAACTAATACCTAAAAGTATACATATTGTGAGGACCCTTTCCTAATCAAGTGTTTAATTATCACACAATGATTCTGTATTTGTAAACTAATTGGCATCTTTTCGTCATTTCATCTCATTTCTATGCACTTTTCACATCATTAAGTCTCCAGCACACATTTCATACTTAACATATTTACATAATACCATCAATGGTAAAGAAACATCAAATATCCACAAATATCAAGACTGCACGGAAATAAACTCCATTTACATAGTTATACTATCCAGGACACACCCTGGTATTTATCTATCCTACGACTGGGAAAGAGACAAAAGAAACAACCTCAGGTAAGACTTCAACATGTATTCTCTCTTTGAGATCCTGGTTAGCTGTAATACCTGTCATTGTCCACACACAAAGACAACAACAGCCCCCTTGGGGGTGAGCCAAAGCCCAATATGAAACTATCAAGTAATTACAACATGTATCTATAAAATGTGATAGATGATGTAATGCAATGCTTTGTAATGCAATGCATGTAAGGTACAATGAATCAAATCTCAAGATACCAAAATATCGGAGTCCAAAGAAAGGTATCATCAATCAATATCAAGCTCGAGCAGTGCGTCGACTCGCTCGTCGCTACGACATCTCTCTCAGTCGAGCCATCGGTGATCCATCATCCCTCGTGTCTGGGCGACGTCGGCACACTCGTCTCTACGGCATCTCTCAGCTCGGCGTACCCATCATCCACACACGCATCACAGATACCAACGAAGAGATATAGGTATCAAAGAAAGAATCGATAGGATCAATATGACGTGCTCAATGTCCATGTGTGTCAATGCATCATGCAATATCATAATCTCATGTGATGCATCTCAATATCGGTGTAATATTATCGGAATGATGTGTGTTAACAAAACATTTATTTTCATACATCGTTATGCCAATTATGAATGCTATGAATGCTCATAATTCAATTAAAATCACATAGCCAAGTAATTTCACGTAAGTCACGTAAGTTCATCAAATCATGTATCAAATAATACAGATACCCGTCGTACGTTACCGATCGCAACATACCTATTATTCGTTGTTCTAGAAGCTGAATATGGTCTTCTTAGTTCATGGAACTCACATGTCGTGTTCTATCAAATTCATACAACAACATCATATATATATTCACATACTAGTTCCTTAATTCACAATATAAGAAAACAAGGAATATTTTAGCTTTCTTTTATATATTACTAGTAATTCTTATTCCTAGACCCGACCACGGTTTAGAACCGCCGGTTCGACGGTTCAAAAAACATAGACCCTTAACCTTAACATTCCTTGGCGGTTCCGGTAACGGTTCATGAACCGTCGGTTACGGTTCCGATCACGGTTACGGTTAACCAACGGTTATAGTTTGACCCTTACTTTTTAAACAAAATTAAAAATATTATTAAAATTTGAAATAAAGTGTAAAATGTGTTTAAATGTGTTTTCATCCATGGATTAAATATAAAATAACGTGAAATAAATTCAAGCTCGGATAATTAAAATGTGTAAGATATAATTGTTTGGTTAATATATAAATTATAACACTATATTTAGATCAACAAGGCTCTTATAGCTTAGTGGTTGAAGCTAATTATTCAATTTGGAGGTCATGAGTTCAAATCTACACCATAACATAGATTTTAAATTTAAAAATGTAAAAAATATTAAAATAACCCTTGAACCGCCGGTTAACCGACGGTTCACGGGTTAGCATTATGACCGCCGGTTAACCGACGGTTCACGGGTTAGCAAAGTTATGACCCTAAACCGGCCCTTCTATAGACGGGCCGGTTACGGGTCCGACCCTTCGAACCGTTGACCCGCTTAACCGGCCCGTTGACCACGGTCCGGTTCCGGGCCGGTTCAGGGTCGATGATGACCCTTGGTCGGGTCTACTTATTCCTTTCATTTCACTGTTCAGATGTTTACTTTTCAATAGTTTATCTTAACAATCAATTTAATTGTTATTAACTAACTTGAATATTTTAAACTCCAATCATAATCATAATCGAGAGTGATGCATATGAACTTATATCTTATCTTTCAAATTGTTTTACATCTTAACTAAGAGTCTTTGTAAAATGAGTAGATATCTCCCAGTTAACTTACAGCCTTGAGGACTCATAAATCTCATATTTTTTGTACTTAACAACGAATATATCTAGGGATCTTGGGATTGAACAGAAACTAGCAGTAAGAGGAATATAGTCAAAACAGTTGAAAACTCGATACAAGGTAGCAAGGTTTTCGAGCTAACATGCAACGTGTTTCTGAATTCAACACCGCAAGAAAAACTACCCAATTCCCCAACATCGATCAGTAAACAACCAATCATCAACTTCCTAAACCCTTATCTGCAAGAATCGATCCACATACCCCCAAAGCAATACCAAAAATCGAAACATAACAACAAAGTTAGATTGAAATTACATGCAATCCTCTCACATGTGATAAATCCAGTTAAAACATGATTTAAGTGAATCAAAAACAACAAAGGCATGTAATTTTAGAACTTGCACCCTAAAACCATGAATCAATCGCATTCCCCAATTCAGCAGACAATCGATTAAAACAACGAGACAATTTGGAAAATCTGTAAAATTCGCCAACACAATATTAATCTAGCTAAAACATGGTTTAATGAGGTTAAAATTGATCAAGAACATAATTGGAATAGTTTCACATTTACATGCACAACTCTATCGATCCAGCAGCAACAAAATCAACAATAAGTACCGAAAATTCAAGGGAAATGATGATTATGGAACAAGAAAGGTTTACCTCAACAAACCTAGAAGAAATTGTACTCAAATCGGATGAACCCTCAACTTCGAATTTCTTCGCTTCTTGGCAAACTCCGATGAAATCAACAACGCAAACCACGAGTTCTTTCTATGGAAACGACCGCTGGAGAGAGGGGAAAGTGATGGTGGGTCGGACTCGTCGTGAGATGGCCGAACGGCGGCGAACGCGGCGATTTAAAGGTGAGGTCGGACATGAGCGTGTGAGAAGAGAGAGGAGAAAATCGAAATCTGAGTGTGTCTTTACACATTTAGTGTGTGTGGCGTTAAGTGAAAAATTCAACACATTAATAGTTGTGTTTCCAGTCCCGTTATGTACATCGAAGTGTCACCAGTGTACTGATATTAAATTTACAGTTGACACTTGGGATTTATATCCACTACTATAACACAAAATTAAATTATTCATTTTAATAATTTATTTTTAAAATATTATCGGAGTTCATTTTACCATTTTCAAAATTATCTCATGTTCCAATTAGATTATCAGTTGACATTCATATTGTCAATTTCACTTCTAATTAATTAATTCCAAATTAATTATTAATAAATTCCCAAATTATATATAATTAACATTAATAAATTCTTGGGGCCTTACAAATATGTCCAAGAATCAAGGTAAAACCAAAGAGAAAACATAGCAATATAAGTGCAAATATGGCACTTATCAGTTGTCACTGCAGAATTTGGAAGTCATAAGTTGGAATCATGTACGTACTTCAATGTCCTAGCTCCATTCGACATGATTTCTGTAGTTTACATACATGGTTTTTTATCAAGTCGATCTTCTATCAACGATTTCTCTAGGGATCTTCTTGTTGTCGTCAAGTCGAGAAAATTACACTTGTGACTTTTCAGTTTCTGATAAGCAGCCTCGGTTTACTCTGAGGTATGAATCACGATCCCTTCAAACCCTTCGGGTTTATTAGTAACATCTTCATTAGTTATTTGTTTATGATTATTATAATAATTATTAATTTATGGTTTTATTTATTTTAATGAAAGTTGATGCTAAATTAACAAATCATTTTATTCATCCTAAGTAACTAGGTGAGACCAACAAAATATTATTGATTGCTCATTAATAATTTCTTCTAAGGGAATTACTAGTTATCTTAATTTTCATAGACTAACAGTTATTTTCTAATGGAAGTTTAACTTGTCTTAAAAGATATCAATTACGGTTGTTGGGTTGGTATGACCAGGAGTTAGGAGTTAAGGCATTGATAAAAGAGATAATCTAATAGGCTTTTAAGATAGTTAGAATTTAGGCTTTTTAACTCTTTATAGGTCTTGGGATCCTATTTTTCACCGATGAGTGCATATTCTTTAGAAGAAGGAAAATGATTGAATAGAGTAACTCTAGGACATTTGGCGATCACAGATGGTTGATATCAATGATCCCTTTATATAACTGGTAAGAATGAAGAAATAGAAGATAAAGCCCATGGTCCGAGAAAGAAGGTTTTTATTCCACTATCCGGAAATGAAGGTAGGGCACAAGTATTCAAAGAAGATGTAATATCAACATCAACCTTTTTATGTCAAGTCCTAATTAATCCTTGGTTGGATTCGGATTGACAAAGAAACTGAGCGGAGTATATTATGTCCGCCAAAAGTTCTCTGGCTGAAAAGATTGAGTGTTTTCAAAGAAGGAAAAGGCTATACTCAAATCCAACCTCATTTAATGATTATGCTGAGACTTCCTCTCTGTTGGGATATGCCCTAAGACAACCCATTAGATAATTGATTTTGGCATACAATATAATATGATTTATTCCAGTATCTGTATAATATGAATAAATATATATTAATGTCCTTAGAATAAAATTGTATTATATTAAAGATTGTCACTAGTCAAGTATTATCATGAATTATGATCATGATAATGAATTGAGACTAGTAAGTATTGATTAATGAATTTGTTCATGGATATGAGATATCGAATCAACACATGGGTACATGTTAGAGAACTATGTACTGGACAGATCTACCATGAGAATGCTACATGGATAGTTATATGAATGTCATAAGCAATTCTCATAGTGATAATATTGTATGTAATCCTTACGACTTGAGATCACCAGATCCCAACATAAGGAGTTGTGTATCTTGATATTGTCAAACGTTACCTGTAACAGGGTAAACTATAAAGACAATCATTGGATACACTACGAATTATGTAGAGGGATGTTGAGTGATCAAGATAGGATTTGTCCCTCCTAGTCTACTTGGGGATCAAGAAATATAAGATTAAAATGCATGGCCATGCTCGAATGAGTCGATATGTGATATCAAGCTTATTTGTTTATTTTAGTCCACTTGGGGATCAAGAAATATAAGATTGAACTATACGAGTATGACTTATTCCATGACTCGTGTTTAATATAAACACATAGGACAAATGGATTAAGTTACATGGTGAATATTATCACAGTCTATAGGTAATGTCTAGTCAATGACATTCTTGTAACTTGGGTAGGCTTGATGTGTTGCTAGATAGACATAAAATTAGAGTTTATGTCACTGCCAACATTGCAAGATCCTAACGGTCGCACAAAAGATTAAATCGATAAAAGGGAGTTAAATTCATCGAATGAATTGAAGTTGTTTAGGAAGAGTCCTAAGCATATATATATAGACGGAAAACTGATATGGGCTATAGGATTTTTCCGTAAACCATTCGGTAGCCGCCTCATGTCTATATATATATCATGCATATTAGGTTACGATAGTTAGACGTTAATTATGAATTAACTAAATGAAATACCTAGCAGACCATTGAAAGAGGACATCCGTCACTTCGCTTCGAGGTCTCGTCTTCTTTGTCCAAATTGATTTATCAAGTCTAGCAACTTGATAAATTCAACATCCTTTTGATTTGATCGTGTGGATACCGTAGAGGCAAAGCTGAAAAGTTTTGCTCATGACTTGTGGACGTCTTGCTTCGAGGATTCTGTATCAAACACGCTACAAAGGTATAACTCTTAACACCCGATATGATAACTTTGTATAGGTCATCAGTGGGAATCTGATATTGTTTTATTCCGCTGCCTTGTATGCTAATCGGATTCCTTACACTCTCTAGTAGCTAAATTTACCTCTGTTTGAGTTTCCCAGATCTTATAAGAGTCCTTGATTACAATGTAGATATCACTGCCATCTGTCACTTATGATTGTTCACATCTTTGGTAGCCAGTGTAGTAGCACCTGGTGGAGTCACTTCCTTGGTGTAGCAATTTACGTGGGCTAGATGTTTGAACAACCATTCCATGCACAATATAATATTGTACCATGTATATGTAGTTTTATTAAATCTGTCAGATATTCTCGTTCGGTGGTTACCTCAATTCTTATCGGTAAACTGATTTCTAGATGATAGGGTAATTATTTTGAGGGCAGAGATATAAATCATAGATAAAAGTATGAGAAACAAAGGAATGTGTAGCTCCAGGGTCAAATAAAACTTAACCAACTTTTGAAAGTGAAATAACGGTACCTTCAACCACAACGATCGAGTCAACTTCTTCATTTATCATTAGGGCATAAGCCCTTGCTGGGATTATAGGTTTTTGTAGTGGCGGTGTCTGCTGGGTCCTTTTTGAGCAATCCGGGATACGATGTTGTTCACTTCCACAGACCAAACATTTTTTGTTCTTTCTCCAGCAGTTATCTTCCTCGTGAGTGGGAATCTTGCAATAGCCACATTGAGGTGCATTATTATTTCCCAAGTCGCTTTGTGGGTTCTGTCCAGTTGGTTCTCCAATAATTTCATTTCCAAGATTTCTCTTCTTGTTGCTTATTTCTGCCAAATTTGGGTTATAGAGCCTCTTTTTCCCTCTGCTCTCTTTGGATCAATGATTTGATATCAGATTCAACTCGTAACGCTAGCTTGACTGCAGAAATATAATTAGTGGATTCGGTGAATATTGTGACTCAACGGATCCTGACTGAATTTCTTAGTTTCATGGGTTCATCATCCTTATAATGTGGGGGTATAGTGAATTAGTCCTCGGGGTTTGATTTCTTTACCATTTGTGATCTATGACTCTCAACCAATGATGAATTGTGTCTTCAAATTGATAAACAACAAAGTTGACCTTTTGATCATCTGAATAGCGGAGTATGGCAAATATTCTCTCTATTTCGAGCAATCATTCCTCTGCCTGATAAGCATCTTTAGTTCCGTAGAACTTAGGTTGGTGGAAATTTAGAAATCGTTGCAGTGCTCAGCCCAAAGGTTCCTCATTCTTGATGGCATTTTGTGCTTCGCTTCGTTGACAAAATTGCATGATTTTTGAAAAAACTCCATCATATCTCTATTGGGTAACTCTTGACGCTGCTCTTCTTATTCCTCGTACATTCCGGGGTGACGTAATTCTTCAGGAGATTTTTCTTCATTACCATGATTTCTAGCTTGAGAGCTACCACCAAGTGACGATGACATCCTTACACGTAATCATAATATATTTAATTACAAGATTACATAAATAAAATACTATTAGATTTTCACAAAATTGTATATTTCAGTAATAAGCATCATTTCTATATTTGTTGTTCCTCTCCTTGATTTCCAACTCATGAAGTAGAGGTTTTCATCACGATTGGATGGGTTATTCCATCTTGCAGTAAAAGATGCTTCTTCTTGATACCTAGCTCGTGAATTATTTCTTGACAACATCATCAATTTTATGTGAAAGTGGTGTTTTGAAATATATTTATTTTAATCGGGAGTTAATACTAATAATGCTTAATGCACAAAATGAAATTAATTAACTAGAGTAAAGCTTCAACCATCCTAGGGTTTTTCGGGTTTACTCAATCTAAGTGTCAGCCATCATAAACTCAATAGAAGAAATGGTTGGTTGCTCTTTCTTACCATGTTGATCTAAGGATACCTTACGAGCACTAGAGACTTTTAACCTGAAAAAAACCAGTCAATTCATCAATCTCTTACAACCCAAAGCATAGATTCTTATGTAGTTTATTGTCGTACCACATTCTCTATGAATATTATGTAAGAGAGAGTTAAACTTTTTCGGAAATATCGGAAGCGTTTAGTCAAATATTCATTTTATGGTAGCGGAAGCCTTTTTTTACGAACTATTTAGTAACAAAATACATCGCAATACAACTCCTTATAACGTTCCAATAGTTAATTAAAGAGAAAATAGTATAACAGTCCAGGTAAGCCAATATTTCTATTTTTCCTAATTTCCATCCGGTTCTGTCTACGGTACTCCTGTATCTGGAACTCACAATAAATAACAAGGAAAACAGATGTTAAGTCTTTGAGGACTTATTGATGGAATAACAATGGTTTTCATATATGTAATTATCAAACAATGCAATGTCTCAATATGATATGTTATGTAACAAAAACCTTCTAATCAAGTAATTGACAATAATAAACAGTGACGTTTTAGGATTTCAGAGTGAATATCATGGGCTAAAGAGGTGGCTCCCAACGAACAATTCGGTGTAGCACTTTTCCCCACATATTCAGATATGATCTGTACATTCATTCATTTACGAGCCAAGGTGAACCATTCTTCGGACCATAAAAATGTACGCGTTGTTCAGAAGAACCATGCACCGGGACTGTCTTCCGCTGTTAACTGGACTCGCTTTTCGGGCCAACGACGCGTTGTCCAGTGGATAAATATCCATGGCTCCATTCAGTCATCATTCATTCATTCAGTCAAAGGAATCATTCAACCAAAGGAACCGAGCAATAATCGATAACATTCAAGATACTTAAACATGAAGATCAAGATGACCAATGGAACGAGATAATGCACAATATGATGAAGTATATATGACAAGTGAGATAATGAATAATAATTTACTGTAAATTTTAGGCCAAACGCCAAAGGGGCTATATAATAAGAAAACGGTATTACACCTCACCTCACTGCTTGATATCTTACTGGATTTGCTCGATTTTGAACCCAGTTGCCAATTAAATTGCTATAAACATAATATAAGTAATTTATGGTGATTAGCAATTCAGTTAAGTGGTTGAATATTTCTTAAAATTATTTTGTACAAAACTTGTCCGGGTAATTTTGAATAAGACTTTAAAAATTAATGATAATTCAACCATAAGTCGAAAAATCACGAAACTTTCCAGAAATTCGTAAAATCGGTCTAGAAACATTCGGCTGCCGGAAAATTCAAAACCGCAGAGGCTCGTGCATCTCATGCACCTCCTTGTCAGCGCGTCGCCGGACCTCCGACCGCCACGCGCGGCTGAAATTTTACGGCGTGTGCGTCTCGTCGCGATCTAAAACTTTTGTTCAGAAACCTTTTTAGATTTCGCATCAGATTTTGCCCAGATTATGGTTTTCAAAATTATTAACTAGAGTGTTTTGGTCGCATGGAGTGATGTATTATGATCTTGACATGTCTGATGTCGGTTTATACAAATAACCATGATAAAATTATTATTACTATTACAAATAACATAGAGAATTATTATTATTTTAAAATATTGGTTTATAATTTGTTTATATATCTATGCTGTATATATTTAATATATGATGTCATTTAATATATTTTATTCATAGTGTACACATTATCTAAAATTAGGAGGGCCTAGTTAATTTTATTTCAATCTATTATTTATTATTATATTTTTACTATTATTATAGTTTACATATAATAATAATAATTATTAGTTTAATTTTGTACTTGAGATTTTAGGGGTGTTACATCGATTTTTTTATATGTGAAAATAGATAAAAGGGTTTTTTAATAATATAATCAATTTTTGAAAAGTATTTAACAATTTAATCGAATTTTTTTTAATTAGCAAAGTAACCTAAGTCGCCATGTTAGATGGCAAGTTCATTTGAAGACGCCATCTGACATGGCGACTTTCGTAAAAATTCTTATTTTTTTTGATGTCGACATGTCAGACTTCAAATGAAGTCGCCATCTGACATGGCGACTTTTTTAAATTCTTAAAAATTCTTATTATTTTGGTGTCGCCATATCAGATGGCGATTTTAGGTGAAGTCGCCAACTGACATGGCGGCATCTTTAAAAAAATAATTTTTGCACCGATGTTGGTATATAACGACATGAATTTCTTTTGTTTTTAAACGTTGTCGCCATCTCAGATGGCGACAATTGAAAAAAGAATATTTTTTGTTTGATGTCGTCATCTTAGATGGCGACAACAATCAGTTTTTTCGTCTACAAAACCGAACACAATGTGCTCATTTCGTAAAGCAAAATCTCTTCGGCATTCGTAAACAAATTCTGTTCAGAATTCGTAAATATTTTCTCTCGAGAATTCGTAAACCACTTCATTATTTCCTCCGGTCATTTCTTCCGGTCGGCACATTGCAGGTACGTTGTTAAACAAATAATCGAATTTAACAATATTATATATAATGTACTAATTTATAAAATTTGTCTTTATTTTTTAAGGTATGTCAATCAAAGTTTTGTTGTATTGGGGAGGCGATATATTACAAGGTTCAGAATCTGTTAGATATGATCGTGGTCCGTCGAAATGCATGACAATATCTCGCCCTATTAATTATTTGCAGTTATTGAACGACGTATATGATATTACTGGCATCGACTGTAACCAGTTCATTCTGAAAATATATTGTAAGTATATATTTAGTGATTTTTCTAGGATGAAACAAACAATTTTTCCCGTTGACAGTGATTACAATTTAGCATGGGTATTGGATTCTGAACAAAAGTATAGTTGTTTGGAGATGTATATACAAACAGAACGAAAAACTTATGATTTTATTATAGAAATGCCAACAAATGGTAATGATCCATTTGTAGTAGTTACAGAAAGACCAACTACCTCTAGGATCAAGATGATGCTTCTATAGTTGCTAACAATATTGTTTCCGAGCCACTAGCAGACAGTTTTGTGGATTTTGGAGATGATATTCAAACTGAACCAGAGGGAATTCCATCTGAGGATAAGTCTGATGACGATGAGATTGATATTGAAGAAGTGCCAATTAATGTACCAGACACAACCACTACAAATACTCATGTCCTTTATCCAACAATTCCATTCTTCTCAATGACACATTCCGAAGTATTTGGAGACTCATTAGACATTTCAACAGGTAGATGGGGGAGTTATTACGACTACTCCAAAGGGGATATCCATCTAGCTATTGTCTTCAAAAATAAAGCTCATCTACAGGCAGCTGTAAAGGATTACTTTGTACGTGTTGCAAAACGGGAGTACCACGTTGTCAAGATTACAAAAACATTGTGGAAAGTGGTGTGGAAACACAGTACAGAAGATATGCCTTGTAGATGGTAACTGCGGGCCTTGTTGAAGAAAAAAGTTGGATTATTCAAAATAAACAAGTATGGAGGTTCTCACACTTGCCTTTTGAGTGAACTGTCGGTCGATCATGCAAATTTGGACAAAAACATGATTGCTAGCTTGTTAGTGGGAATTGGTCGGCGTGATCCAGCTTACGAAATAAAGTATGTAATTCAAACAGTGAAAGATAAATATGGATTTGAGATCTCCTATGCAAAAGGATGGTTTAGTTTGCGACGTGCTGTTGAGAATGCGTACGGAACATGGGAGAGCTCCGTGAAGAAATTGACTTACTATATGGGAGCTTTGCAAAAATGGAAGCCCGATACAGTCGTTGAGTGGGTTCACCTTGAAAATGCCAGACCAAGAGAAAAGACTTTGAATTATGTGTTCTGGGCCTTCCATCCATGTGTAGAAGGATTTCGACACTGCTGTCGGGTATTAAGTGTGGATGGAACACATCTGTATACGAAATATCAACATAAGATGTTGATTGCCGTGGCAATGGACGCTAATAATCAAATCTTACCTTTGGCATTTGCAATTGTTGACGAAGAAAACTTTGTGTCATGGAGATGGTTTTTGGAGATGATTAGCAAGCATCTTGTGAGAAGATCTGAGGGTGGTGTATGTTTGATTTCTGACAGTCATCCAGGCCTCATTGCAGCAGCCGATTGTATTCCTGACTTCAAATCACCCCGTGGAGTACATCGATTTTGTTTGAGACATGTTTGTTCAAACTTTAATAGTCGCTTCAAATCCGTTCATTTGAAAGACTTATGTTGGAGAGCGGGATCAGAAAATCAGGTCAGAAATTTGATCGCACAATGGAAGAGATAAAACTTATAGAACCAAGGGCTTTTGATTACTTGAGTCGTATTGATAAGTGTCAATGGTCGCTTGCTCATGACGGAGGCTGGCGTTGTGGTATCATGACCACAAATATGTCAGAATGCATAAATGGAGTTATGGAAGGTGCTCGTCGACTTCCAATCACCGCCATTGTGCAATTAACTTTTGATCGTTGTGTGCTATATTTTTTCGAATGGCTTAAGAAGACGGAGCGAATTATTCAAAATAATCAAGAATAGCCAGATTATGTGTTCGAAAGATATGGTCGTGCTGACTATCATTCCATCCATCATGATGTCCAGATGTTCGATCGTAGACGTCTAACAGCTTCTGTTATCACAAGAGTACAACCAGGACGTGGGGGTAATACGCATGTTGTGTATTTAAAATCAGGGGAATGCTCTTGTGGAAAATGGAAAGAGTTAAGAATACCTTGCTCACATGTGATCCAAGTGTGTCGAAAGTATGGCTTAAACGCTAAAACATTTGTGAAACCATATTACAATATGAATGAATATTGGAGCACATATAAAGGACGATTCGAACCAATGTGGGGGGAGGAGTATTGGGACACCCGATGTTTTGAGTTGTACCACAACTCCACTTTGCGAAAAAGCAGAAGAGTAGGTCGAGATCGAACAACGCGCATTCAAAATGAGATGGACTGGCCAGAAGCCCGTGCAAGACGACAAATGGCTTCAACTTCTCGAAATCAATAAATTTTTTAACGTGTAATTGATTGTATGTTATTGTGTAAATGATTTTACGTTATTGTGACATTATTGTACGTTTAATTATTGTATGTTTACGTTACGTTATTGTGACATTATTGTACTTTTAATTACGAAATTATTGTACGTTGATTGTATGCTCACAGAACAAACATTTTATTCAAACTTACAATATAATGACGACTTCAACGACGACGACGAGCTAAATTTCATCCAGTACCACAAGGAGGAGGATTTGTCTGTCTTCTAACTCTTCGTTGTTGAACGACTTCTTCGCCCCATTCCCTTGCCGCAGGTGTGTCTGCAGACTGCTGAATTGACGTCAATTGAGGGAATAGAACTGCCGAGACATCGAAAGGTGAAGTCATAGATGCATATGTCGCAAACCCAAGATTGCCATTTGTATCCACGTTGCTGAACTGGGGTGGAGTGGACATGGGGGGATATGGCGTGAAGGGCGATATATCATATGATGGTAAAGGCACATGAATATAATAGTCTGTACACAAATTTGGCTATGTCCACATAGATGGACCTGCAATATATGTCTGCATATGTGCAGATGGACCTGCAATATCTGTCGCCATATGTGTAGATGAAGTGCCTGCATGGAACCGACGTGTATTAACAGACTGGACTTCATTGTATGCCGGGAAGTTTCTGTCTCGTCGTTCACGAGCCACTCGCACCACATTGTCGACATACTCCTGTGTTGCCTCATCAATTCTGTTGTAATAGGCACACCATCAGCCAGATGTCGGTCATAGCTTGTACTTAACTGCTCCATCTGCTCAATCTGCAAAGTCCAAAGTCCATATAAAATTTATACATCTAAAACACAATTATAAAAACAAAATCTCACGTAATTAACGTACCACATGCTGCCATGCTGGGCCATCATCATGTTGATATCATGTCTGTACAAAATATTCTTGACGTCCAATGTATTTACGTGTGACTTGTTCATACCACTCACTGTATCCGCCAACAACGTAGTAACCACCGTCAGTAAATCGTGGTCTGTCTACACGTAGATCATTTGCCCTCTCCCAGCGAAGTATGTATGCTCTATGCCGAGTGCTCCAGTCTTTGTTGACATTTCCCCTTCGACCAACATTATGCAATGCCTCATCCCCCGATTGTGGATCTTCTGGGATATCTTGTAGCATCTCAAATTGTCGCAGTACTCTATCAGACCGTTGCATTTCAACTATGTCGAAGAAAATCAACGGACCCTTATATGTCCCTAACTCGGTGATTCCTCAAGTGTACTCATCAGGGTACGGCTGCCAATTAAACTGCAAAACAATATTGCTTTACATACTATCAAAAGAGTGTATTTTTGTACAAACTAATTTAACAGCATGTTTACTTGAGTTACTGGCTGCTCATCGAGGATGTCCCTCATGATGCGTACGGAATGACTCCCAGTTCTGTAAAGTTTAAATGACATGACCACCTGTATATATTAAAATAAATGATTAAATGCATTAACACATAAAATCAATTATGGAGCAGAAGGTAAATGATTAAATGCATTAACACATAAAAACAATTATAAAACAATGCATATTCGTATTACCTTACACCATATGGAGCAGAAGGTAACACATTGTCTGAGCCGATCATTATTTGCCCAATATGAGATCTTTGGCTACCCAATTGTGGAGTCAAACTTGGGATTCGTGACCATGCCCAAATCTCATTTATTATAGTGACATCAATAATACAAGTTATATTGACAAGAAAAATTATTAAAACAAACACACGTATTGTTTACCTGTAAGAGTTGCAATGCACCACCTATAACTTTTTTTCCTTTCTCTGATGACGTGCACAACTCACGATACAAGTATGCCAACACATCACTACCCCAACTATATGTACCTGCAGAGTCGATATCCTCAAACTTCTGTAAATAAAATAACCTAACAAAATTGCCTGATGAATCAGGACACATAATTCCCCCTAACATCAATAATGTACAAAGCCGTGTAAACTTAGCAACATCATCTGGCGTATTATGTATCTCCAAGAGATTTTGCAGAAATGATTTTTCAAAACAACTAATCTCAACCTCGCACCTTAAAATCTTTGATATTTGGTGTGAATCCTAAATATGTATGACAATATTCGGGTAGAGTCCTATCATAATCTATCCCAACACTACGATGCCATCTACTGGCAACACCCATATTATTGCAATGTCTTGCAGTGTGATAGACGCTTCTTCTGATCTAAGATGAAATGTGTGTGTTTCACGGCGGCCATCTCTCAACTAAAGTCGTGATCAGGTGCATGTCAAGTTCAATCTTACCACACATATATATACCATAAAATCCATCACGTGCAACAAATTAACAACACGTATATCTAGTGGGCACATATCCCAAAAATAGCTATCTAGGTTTCTCACACGAAGTATGCTATCCATATAACCTCCCCATACATCCTCATATCGATGTGAAGACTGTAACGACAAAAGATGTGTGTCAATCGGGCCTGGTTGTCTCATTTGATCCATCATGAAATATAATACAAAAAAATATCAACATTAATCTCAACATTACAAAAACTACCCGCCGACAGTCCACGACCGTCGCCCTCCGATCGACGCCCACCGTCGCCAACCCAGGCCGCCTCCGCCCACCCTCGCCGCGCCACCACCCACCGCCGCCGCTGCCCACCGCCGCCCCCAGAGCACCAGCCTTCCTCTGGAGCCAACTTGAATTTTCATCATTCACATCACCAAAATATATACCAACAAATAATATACTCCCAATAGATATATCAAAATCATAATTTATCTAAAATAAACAAATAACAAAAATAAAAAAGCTTACCTTAAATATTTTGGAAAGAAATGGACTTGATTTTCGCAAGAGATGTTCGATTTCGCAGCTTGTTCACGGAAGAAACTGAAATTTGCAAGTGAGCGGCGGGCGTGTAAAAGAGAAGGCTAAGGTTATAAATTACATTGGTGTCGCCATCTCAGATGGCGACATAAAAAAAAGAATTCGGTTAAATTGTTAAAAAAAAATCTGACATAGCGACTTAGGTTACTTTGCTAATAAAAAACAAATTCGGTTAAATTGTTAAATACTTTTCAAAAATAGAGATTATATTATTAAAAAACCATAGATAAAACCCAAAAAAACGAAATTCAAATGGATTAGTGATGATTCTGACCGAAATAAACTTTATAAATGACTGACATATATATGTGACCTGATTTTACTCTTTCTATAACTAATGTTGTAAACCTCAATACATTGATATTAGATAAAACAAATATGACATTATTAATCGTGAAAAATATTTATTGTCATTATATATATAGTCTATCTTACAAAAATATAACCGGAAATGAATCAATTTTTTTTTTATTTTAAAAAAAACGTTAATCAGACCTAAAATTTCAACTACCTCAATTGAAAATAGAAAATCTGGTAAAAAAAAAAAAGAAAATGATCAAAAAAATTGTATTTTATATTTCATTTTTTAAATTCAATCTATAATTTTATCGTTAATTAAGCATCTCAATTTTATCTAATATTTCAATTTATTAATTGTCCTCATTTTTTTAATATTGATTTCGTATTTTTTAAATGGTCGAAGTCAAGTAATATAATGTGCTTGAGTAGTGTATCCATCACCCTCTCACTTCACTTACCTTAGAGGACGGGGTTTCGCCGTGCCAAAATCCCATTCGTTCTTCCATAGGGTTTAGTTTTTTGAGGAACCTGCACCAGCCTCCACAGCTGCTGCGCCGCCGCACTTGTATCGGTTTCCGACGCAAGTCGCCGCCGCAGCCATTCATTAAGGGCGAGGGATGCATAGGGATTTGGAGCTTGACATGTTTACGATGTTCTGTGTTTGACAAGTGGTGAGGGGCGCGGCAGTTCACGGCGGAACGTAAAACCTTAAACATATTGGTAACGCTGATTTTTTTTGTATTCCGTGTCTCTTGTCTTCCTTCTCTTATTTATTCTTAAATATTTACATAACTACATGCTGATTGGAATATATCGATTATGCTCTGTAATGTACTGAAATAGACCACGAAATAACTAAAAAAAAAACTTTATCATTCCCATAATTCACATTTTTGTTTCATTGTTATGTTCTGATGCTTTTAATCAAGCAACGACCATGGCTTGCACTTTAAAGCAATTGAATTTGGAACTAATGTGCCCAATATTTCACCTTTGTTTGAGCTTTGTGCTATTCTTATCTGTAATTTGCCATTGCTCGCGTTCTAAACAACATTTAGTTTATATTTTGTTGATAATAGTGTTTCTGGTTATTTTGGAACACGTGTATTGAGCGACTTGTGATTCATGTCATTGAAGCTTTTGCATTCTCGGAACCTTCAGTTTGTCTAATATCTTTTTTTTTTTTAATATCCCATAAACTTATGATGATTATGTTTTACTAAATATTGTTTGCTACTATGTTGAAGAATTGTCAATTCCACCAAGTAAATTTTGATCAGTGGATCTTTTGATGACACTTGATGTGTAAATGGAAGTCGTACAACTTCTTTCAAATTTTATGAAATTCCTTGAATAACTTTCAGGATAGTTCATTTTAATTAACATTGTTTTGTTTCTTTTATGAATACTTCTTTTCCATCTAGGATTTGGATGAGAGAAAGTCGCCATACAACCTTTAGTATCAGTTTAGTTGGAATTCGGCTAAAAGAACTACATTTTATTCATAATTAAATTTTATGTAGACTTCCTACCAGTCTCTTGAAATTAGAAGAAACCTGTGATTTTATTTTGCATAGCATGTACCAGGATTCTAGATTCAAAACTCTCACTCACGAGTAATTCGTAATCTCCTGTCTTAACCCATAAAGGGGCAGAGCAAAGAAGACTTGCTTAGCAACAATAAAATAAGATAAAATTCATTTAAATATAGATGGGTATATAGTACAGAATAGAGCACAATGACGTAGGATAATTCATAATTAATATAGTCAACCCTACTAGTGATAAAACTTGATTATCATTGTTGTTGTATGTGCCAGGATTCCTTGTACTGCCCAGTAGTAGAAGGCAGAACCAAAGGAAGATGGTACTATCAAACAAGAAGTTAAAGCAAAAGCTGCGAGCTGCTAAAGCCAAACTTATTGTGGAGTCAGAGTCTCAGAACAAAGATGCTGAAAAGTTCAGAGCTTTGGATTCCAAACTTACTGATTCTCTAAGGATGACCCTTAATACAGAGTCCCACAAGCCAACATTGTCAAAACGAGATAAGAGAAGACAAAAGGTACAAGAAAACTCTGATGTTCTAAAGCACATAGAAATATTTGGTGACATACAGAAAGAGAAAGACGGTGAATTGAAGTCAGGTAACATGGAGAGCAAGACAAAGAAGAGGAAGAGAGATGAAAAAGAGGTGAAGAGGGATGTTGAGAACAAGAAGGCGGAAAAGAGGAAGAAAAAGAAAAAATATAAAAATAAGAAGAAACCTACGAAATTGGGAAACAGTCCAGTGAAAAAGGATGGTTTTGAGAAGAATAGGAGTGAAGTAAGCAGAGAACAACTCGAGGCAGAGGTGGATGAGGGCATTAAGAGGTATGTGGCTGAATGGAGACTTCTACTCTATTCAATAGTGCATAGCTTGTCCAAACTTGCCTTCACTGCTCATGCATTCTTGATTTTTTTTCCATTTATCGTTGTTTGCTGTAAATGTTTGACTGGCTGGATATTAACTTTGTAGGCTTGACTGAATGTAAGTTGTGCATTTTTTTTAAATTAATCTTGTTTTGTATGACAACTTTACCCTTTGGATAATATCTGTGCAGGCTAGGCAATATTACCTGTACAATTCTTTTCTGAAGTTTATATACTGTTAAGAGTACAAGATCGAGTTATGGGATGATCGTTCTATTCCGACAATTCTTGTTTCCTATTTGTGTTCTTTCCAGGTTTCCCTATGATTGTTGTTGGCGTTTATCATGAACAAGCAAAAATAAGGGAGGATTATGGACAGTGAATCCGAAGGCAGTCAATGAGTTTAAGCAAAAATTCAATACTTTATTATTAATGAACCAACCATACTTATACAACCCGATAACCTATCTTGATAACTTTAAATCCCGAAAATCCTAATCCTAGATAAACTCCAATAAGAATAAAATCAACCAAATCCTAATCCTAGTTAAACTCTAATAAAATAAACCAATCCTAATAATTATCCAAACATGATTAAAATTATAAAATAAGAAGGAAATCTTTTATCTTAATCACTCAATCTTTGTTGCGGTGCCTTCCATGAGTGAAACGCTTGTAGACTTTATCTTCACTCTTAGCATGATCTTGTGAACTATCGTGCATAACATTACTCCCCCCGTGAGGGTCGTGTTTGTCCTCAAATACGAAGGAAGGAAACTTCTTCGCAATCGAACTATAGCTGGTTCCCAAGAAGCTTCCACAGGTGAGAGTCCTACCCAATGAACCAAAACTTCTGTCTTTCCTTGCTTCTATCGAGTGTCCAACACAGCCTGGGGAAATGGGCAGAAGTCTTCGAAATTGATTGAAGGGAGAGTTGGAGTGTTGGGGCACTGTCCAAACTCCAATGAACTTCTTTAAAACAGACATGTGAAAGACCGGGTGAAGTCTTGCTGACTCAGGGAGCTCTAATTTATAAGCAGCAGATCCAATACATTGTAGGACTTTAAAGGGACCAAAATAGCGGGTGTGAGCTTCTTGTTGCGACGTGTGGCCAAGCTTATCTGTCGATATGGTTGAAGACGCAGCAGAACCAAATCACCTACTGCAAAGTGTACATCGCGGTGAGAGGCATCATATCGTTGTTTCATTGTGTTTTGAGCAGCCTAGAGCCGTGTACGAAGGGATGTCAACATTTTATCACGGTCCTGGAGTTCCATATCAATGGCAGCTAGTTTGGATAAGCCTATGCAATATGCAATTAATCGTGGTGGTGGTCGACCATACACCACCTCAAAAGGTGTGGCACGAAGGGTAGAGTGAAAACTAGTATTATAGCAATACTCCGCCCATGCTAACCAGTGCAACCATATTTTTGGATATTGCAAATACATTTGAATGACTTTATTGAAAACCTCAGTCTGGCCATCTGACTGAGGGTGATAGGCAGAGCAAAAGCATAGAAGAAACAATTCCTTCAAAAAAAAAAACTAGTGAATGCCGTATCATAATCATTGACAATAGACTCTGGCAGGCCGTGAAGTTTTACCACATTCTCAAAGCAAACTCTTGCCACTAAAACTGCCGAATATGGGTGAGACATGGGTATAAAGTGCGTATATTTGGAAAAACGGTCGACAACAACAAATAAGACTGATTTTCCTTTTGAAGATGGAAGGCCGTCGATGAAGTCCATAAAAATGTCTGCCCAGATTTGATGTGGGATGGGTAGTGGCTGCAAAAGCCCCGCTGGCCGCATTGTATCAACCTTGTTGCGCTGGCAAGTTATACATGAAGCCACATATGTTTGAACAACCCGGCGCATATCATGCCTGAAGAAGTCCCTTGTGATTTGGTGAAGCGTTTTCTGATAACCCTCATGATGTGCCTCATGACATTGAGAGATGATTTGCGCAATAATTGGTGAATCGGCATCTAGATAGATGTGCCCTTTATAAAAAAAGGATGCCATCCTTGAATAACCAAGAATTAGGGGACCCATCTGCTGGAATTTGTTTGATCTGCTCCTTAGTATGAGGAGAATTTTCGTGCTCCTGGAGAATGGTGGTTATAAAATCCCAAGAGGGTATTGATATGGCGTGCACACTGTGTGAGTCCTCACGATGTCTAGACAGAGCGTTAACTACCACGTAAGTTTTCCCTGCCTTGTATTCCACCGTGAAGTCATACCTTAATAATTTACTTAACCAACGGTGTTGTGGTGACGTAGAAAAACGCTGTTCAAGAAGGAATTTCAAGATGTAGTGTCCGCCTTGACAGTGAATGAGTGTCCCCAGAAGTATGGATGCCAATGGCGAACAGCCTTGGCTAGGCCGATAAGTTCAATTTCATATGCCGGTAGATTGCGATGACATGGAGCAAGAGCCTAACTATAGAAAGCAATTGGGCGGTCTTGCTGTTGTAGAACCACACCAATTCCTGACACAGAGGCATCACATTCAATAATGAATGGGATGGAGAAATCGGGCATGGCCAGAACTGGGGTAGTTGTGAGGGCTTGTTTACGCGACTCGAATGCGTTGGAAGCCTCAGCTGACCAAGCGAATGAATTCTTACGCAAAGAGTTGTGAGAGGGGCGGCTAGTATATAGAGATGGTTTGACTAAGGTAGTTCACCCTTGATTGGCAAAAGGAACACTTAGATCGCTTGAGGAAATGGTGATGCTGCGTTAGAAACTTAAAAACCATTGATAGGTGCACTAGGTGGGCATCCCATGTGCGACTATATATCAGAATATCGTCAAAGAATACCAACACGAACTTTCTTAGAAATCCACAAATATAGAGTTCATGAGTGCTTGAAAGGTTGAAGGCGTGTTCGTTAGTCCGAAGGGCATGACGAGGAATTCAAAATGACCATGGTGTGTCTTGAAAGCCGTGAAGGGGATGCTTGCTGGCTCCATTCGAATCTGATGATACCAGTCACGCAAATCCAATTTAGAGAAGTATTGTGACCCGTGTAATTCATCCAAAAGTTCATCAATAACTGGGATAGGGAATTTATCCTTGATGGTCTTAGCATTTAAGGATCTATATTCAATGCAAAAGCGCCAGGTGTTGTCTGATTTATTAACGACCAAAACTGGAGGAGAGAACGGAGAAGTGTTGTGTCGAATAATTCCTTGGCCAAGCATATCTGAGCACTATTTCTCTATTTCATCCTTTTGTGCATGTGGATTCCGATAAGGGCGCACAACAATTGGGTTCCGTACCCTGTTGAAGGATGATCTGATGGCATGATGATCGGTGTGGGGGAAGACCTTGATACTTGGAAAATAAATCCGAGAATTTACCAAGTAATAGTTGCAGATTACACTGCTCAGCGTTTGGCAGAAGTGTTTGTCGAACAACTATGAGGGATGGATGTAGAGGAAGTGACGCCTAAGAGAGTGATTGGGTTTCCATCCCTAAAAAATTGCAAGCGGCTGAGATTAAAATCCCATTGAATGGTGCCCAAGGTACGTAGCCGATTCACACCAAGAACAATCCCGAATTCGCCGAGTTTGATCAGATAAAAGTCGACGGAAAAAGCCTATCCGCCTAGTTGAAGTGAAATATCATGGCAGACCCCCGAACTCTGAAGTTGATGGCCATTTGCAACCAAGACACAGAGTCGTGGGCGCTGATGGCAGGGTAGACCCATGACCATGGCAAGTGACGAATTTAGGAAACAGTGGGTGCTCCCAGAATCGATCAAGACATGGAGGGTGGTGTTATTGATCGAACCCAAAACCTGCATGGTTTGAGCGCATCCTGAACCTGTGATCGCATGTAGTGAAACCTCAACATCATCCACATCTGGGCAGTCGGTGGTAGTGTCTGGCATAGTCTCCTCAATTCCTTCGAGCCATAACAACTTTTTGCGTTGATGACAAGGATGGTATTCCTCATCACAATTAAAACATAGCCCTCGTCTGCGGCATTCCTCCATCTCAGCCTTGTTGAGGCGTTCGATGAAAGGCTGTCGTGTTGGTGGACGCTATGTTGTACGTGGTTGAGGGTCCAGTATACGTGGTATATGCAAACCCTCATAAAAGGATAGTGATTACTACTGAGAGGGGTGCCAAAACAAAGGTGGCAGTGATGCTTAAATTCTTCCCATGTGGCATATTACTTTCTAACTTGAGGAACCAAAGCTGGGCATCATCCCCATCAAGGTGAAACGATGCCAATTCAATAAAATCAGAAGTAGTTGTACGCTGATGGCGGAAGAAGTGCTCACAATGAGCCAACCACTCAATAGGGTCGGCCGCGCCATCATATCGTGGGAAATCCAACCGAAAAAATTGAGTCTGAAGGAGTTGGACTCTCCGCCGTTTGCATTGGAAAACTGGTCGTTGTTTCGCGAATGTGATGAGTCGGGAATATCATGGCCTGTAGGTCCAGCATTTGAATTACCCGTCGAGACCCTCAAGGAGAGATCATCGAGTCATGATATAATCATGTCCTCGGCTTGATAGAGAACAAGAAATTTAGAAAATTGTCGTTGGATAGCCTGAATATCTGCCATAACTCCCGTCTCTGATGCAATTTTGTTACGAGTACAAGATCGAGTTATGGGACGATCGTTCAATTCCGACAATTCGTGTTTCTTATTCGTGTTCTTTCCATGTTTCCCTATGATTGTTGTTGGCGTTTATTAAGGGAGGATTATGGAGAGTGAATCCGAAGGCAGTGGCCTCAGTCATTGAGTTTAAGCAAAAATTTAATACTTTATTTTTACTGAACCAACCATACTTATACAACCCAATAACCTATCTTGATAACTCTAAATCACAAAAATCCTAATCCTAGATAAACTCCAATAAGATAAAACCAACCAAATCCTAATCCTAGATAAACTCTAATAAAAAATAAACCAATCCTAATAATTATCCAAACATGATTAAAATTATAAAATAAGGAAATCTATTACCTTAATCACTCAATTTTTCTTAAGGTGTCTTCCATGAGTGAAACGCTTGTAGACTTTATCTTCGCTCTTAGCTGATCTTGTGAACTATCGTGCATAACATATACATGGGTTGGTGAGGATACCTTCATATTTTTTTAGGCGTGACATATTGTTTGTATAAAGACTTTAGCTAATGACCCTTTTAAAATATGTTTACTCTTTATAAGTTGGTGTCCACCTAGAACATGAGATATTTCCTATTGAGTGAGAATTGAATTCTGTGACATATTGTTTGTATAAAGACTTTAGCTAATGACCCTTTTAAAATATGTTTACTCTTTATAAGTTGGTGTCCACCTAGAACATGAGATATTTCCTATTGAGTGAGAATTGAATTCTGTGGTAATGCTAAGGCCTGAAATGGTATTTTACTTATTGTTGGGGAAACTGGAAGGATTAAATGCTAAATATTGCTACCCTTGATGGATGAGTGCTAGTGGGATAGAGCATTGTATGGTCCTGCTACAGTTTAGGTTTTGTTGAAGGTATTTTTATCTTGTGGGAATTGGTGCTACCCTTTATATTGCTCATTCCCTTTGGAATTACATGAAGGTGAGAATGTGGTAAAAGAAAGTTACAGTGCGCAAGTTGATCTCAGATAACCATTTGTGCACATATTCGACGTTTTCTTATTGATGTATATACCTATGTTTTAAAAGTGCATGAGGTGTGTGCCTTGGTTCAAAGTCTGGCAAAGTTCTTGTGCCTAGGTTCAAGACAAGACATACCCTTTAGTATACTCATGCTTTGGTGTGTGAAGTACATCTTGATGCGCCTCAAACGTTCAAGCATATGTAATACAAGTCATGGTCAATTATGTGATATATTTTTTGCCATAATCCAGAATTATGCCTCAGCTCATATTGTTTTGATAAAGTGTACACCTTACCTTGTCTTCACACGCAAGATTCCTTTGCACCATATTGTGCTTTTGATGACTATGTTTCAGACATTGGACATGTGTTTGGTGATTTTGAGTGGCTATAAATACTTTTAACAGTTGCATTTTTCTTCCATTTTCTTTGTTTAACTTGTATTCTTACCACAGACAAGATGTGGAGGTGTCTGCAACAGTATATGTTGGGGGCATTCCATACTACTCCACTGAGGATGATATTCGGAGTTACTTTGAAGGTTGCGGTACAATTATTGATGTTGATTGTATGTTATTTCCAGACACCAGGAAGTTCAGAGGAATTGCTATAATTACTTTCAAGGTTTGTTCTTTGACTGGCTGTAGTATCATTTTTCGCAGATTCTTGAGTATATGATTCAGGACTTCTTGTCATTCCATGGAACATGGACATTATCTCAATGGAATTAATGTCAAGCTAAAAATTGTGAAGTACATAATGAAAGCAACTTAGAAAAGAACTTAAGAAAAAGAAATTTTTTAATATCCTGACTAGTCCTCAACAACGTCTGTGGTGCGAGGTTATATTGAAAGTTAACCTGAACAGAGATTTTGTTTACATTCTTATTACTTTTTTGCTTGTCCATTCTAGAGAGTCAATTGGATGTAAAAAAACATTAAAAATTCATTCCTTAAAGGATTTGCAGAACACAGCAAGTCTCATGTTGTTTGAGATGCTTTCATGTTGAAAAATTGTAACTGACTTGTTGACATAGTTGAGGATGTTCGATTTTGAAAATTCACAATAATAAGCTGGCCAAAGAAGAAAATGATGATCTCGTTTTCAGACTCACACAAACCATGGTTAAAAGTGGAGGGTAGATTGGATCCTTAGAGCTTTGAAGTACTACAGTGAAGAGACAAACAAAATGATGGTAGTTCTCAACCTTGTGCCATCGTAGGGAGATCAGTGTGAGGGAGGGTTTTGCGCCCAGGTATGGAGAAGTCCATTGCGTAGTTATGCTAATCATTTTGAATTTCACTGACAAACAGTGAGGGATAGTGCTTCAATTGAACTTCACAACAAATTCGAATTGCTCGGGGTGTTCATTGTATGAATTTGTTGCTCGATCTGTGGAATAAGGGCATCTCGTAAATATTTTTTGAAGAGTACCGACATTTTTGTGTCTAATAGCAATTATCAAGTGTAGTACAGGCAGGAAAAAAAATTACAGTAGAGTTTTATTTTTTGCTCTTCTCTTGCAGACTGAAGCAGCTGCTAGAAGAGCGTTAGCTCTTGATGGTTCCGATATGTAAGTCGCTCTTTAATTCTAATGCTCGACCTTCGTGAATTTTCATACTCAGCTTTTTACCATCTTCCAGGGGTGGACTATTTTTGACAATCCAGCCATTCAAATCATCTAAATACGGCAAATCATCGAACTTTTCCCCTTCAGTTTTGGAGGGCTACAATAGGATCTATGTTGGTAATTTGTCGTGGGATATAACTGAGAATGATTTGAAGGAACTTTTCTCTGATTGTTCGGTTACCTCTATACGATTTGGTGAAGACAAGGATACGAAGGAGTTCAAGGGGTATGCCCATGTGGATTTTGCAGATAGTCTTTCCCTGTACATTGCACTGAAATTAGATCAAAAAGTTGTCTGCGGAAGACCCGTTAGAATAAGCTGTGCTGTACGGAGGAATGGAACTGGGGACAACTCAACGTCTGTGGCAGAAGAAAGTAAAACTAACAGTGGTAAATTCAGTGTAGTCGGTGAAGATAACAATGATATTAGTGACAGTAAAACAGGCAACACTGGAGTAAGTGCTGTCAATTCAAAGATTAGGAGGCCGACATGTTATGACTGTGGGGAACTCGGCCACCTCTCATCTTCTTGCCCGAAGAAGCAAGCGATCGCAACAGAAAGTAAAACCGACGGTCATGAAGTTGGTATAGTTACTAAAGGTAACAATAATATTAGTGAAAGTAAAACAGATGGCGGTGAAGTGAGTGCAGTGAGTTCAAAGATTAGGAGGCGGACATGTTATGAGTGCGGAGAACGCGGCCATCTTTCATCTTCTTGTCCGAAGAAGCAAGCAACTGATTCGACGAATCCTAGTGCAGTATGAATGTAGAAATGGTCAAGAATTATTAGAGTTTTTTTACTGTTGTATCAAACCTTGTTTTGTATCTTTTGCGCACCAGCTTAGATCGGGCCCATTGAGTTTGCTAATTTTTTGTTTTGAAATTTTCTTGTTTAGTATTCTTCTTTAATTACTTTACTGCCGATGATGGAAAGTAATAGTCAAAACTCGGTGTGTTGTTTACGAACACCAAGATATAGAAGACACCTGCGAGATGAGTAATAATTTATTAATCATCTTACTTATCGCTTGTTTGATTAAAATATCTTTGGCCTAAGTTGATAGCACTGGCAACATTCTACGCTCTTTCTATGACTGATTAGACATTATTTGGTGGGAAGGTATTTCATGTCACGTATGACTTGGGTACTATAATAATTTATTTCAGTTCAAAATAACGGTGGCTGGGAAATTAATGTCGAGGTGTAACAGTGAATAATGATTTGATTTTATAAAAAAACATAATAATATTATATCATAAAGGCAAATTTTTTAAATTAAGAAAAAAAGTAAAATTATTCCTCAATTTTTCAAACCAACTTACTTTTTACTAATTATTCTTACAACTATTAATTCCATGATACACTTTCAAATACCCAGTTAATCGAAATCAACTAAACCAAATATGATATTATTAATCAATTACTATTTCTCCAATATTAATTATTATTACATAATCTTTACATCAACCAAGTGCGGCATTAAGTATCTCCATATTCCATTGCATGAAAGTGACTGGATTTGTGTTTACCTGTAATTTCAGTACATGTGTATTTTAAGTTATTTTTCCATCAATAATATGCACAAACGAACCTAGTTTAGGAAAAAGAATCAAACTTCAGATATAAAACCATGGGGAACCAAGATGCCAGGAGTCAAAGGAGGATATAATTCATATTTCGTATTTGAGTTGAATTTAATCATGTACTTTAATAATCAGCTCAAATTCGGAGGAAAAAAACACTTCGGATTTAAGCACAACTTGATGTATTACTCTTCGAGTTTCGACCTTCAATAATATTAATAAAGATATTTATAAAATGACAAACCTGGTGCACAAAGCTCAAGCAAAACGCGGGGTAAGGGAAGAGCTCGTGCTCATCGGGCCTAATATATGCAACATTCCCTTCAATGCAAGATGTTGTTTCCGCCAATGTTTTTAAACCGGCCCGGGGAACCGGTTGAACCAGTGACCGGTGCTTGGTCAGGGCCGGTTAACCCAATAAAACCGGCAGTGTCAAAAACCGGTGCGAACCGGTGAGAACCGGTCAAAAACCGGTCGATGGGTTGAACCGCTCGAAACTCTTTTTTTTTTTTAGTTTTCCATTTTTTATTTTGTTATCATTAATAATCTTATCATTCCTTCCTAAATAACTCAGCTGATTAGAGGTTCCATGTAGTTTATTTATAATATTAGATTTTATTTTGTATTGCATCAACTCCATAAAACTATGAGTTTTAACATTTACCCATTATATGTTTTTGATATTTGTATTAGTCTTATATATAAATGCAAAAAGTAATATATTGTATCAAAAAATAAAAATCTCTTAATTTTGATAATCAATACTAAAGTATTTGTAATAATATAGTAGCCCAAGTCCGCGACTCAAACCCATGACATCCAGGTCATATGATAAGCTTACAATAAAAAAAGCATATATTTATAATTCACACTACCAAAATAAATAAAATCGTGATAACCAGCAAACTAAAATAATATATTACAAACATTAGGAATTCTTCTAACATATCCATAGCTAAAATTGGAAGAATAGTGCAAGCATGCCTTCCTCTAGACCATGTTCCTAGCTGAACTTTAGATTAAAAGCATAATCCCTGGAGTAACTACTGAAACCAAACATTAAGGGATTTTTACTAGCAAAAATAGGCTTCGAAAATATCCAAGAAGTTTATGGAGGTGCGGTTTTCAACTTGACATCAAACATTTATTTATAGGAAAACTTGATGCTTGAAACAGTGGATGTTTCGATGTGGTAGAGTATAGGTTGGCCTTTACATATTAAATTATACAAATTACTTTTGGGACAAAATTACGCATGGTTTTAAAAAAAATTCATTTGTACATATGAGCTAAATCAATATTGGGTATAGGTGATGACGACCCGCGCAACGACCGATAGAATCCGTAACTTGGAAAATGAACTTGAAGAACTCAAGAAGATAAGGAATCATTTACACCAAGTTGTCCAACAGATCTCCTACTACTACAACAACGCAGATGAGCAGCTCCGAGAAGCCAACGAAGAGATCACGAGACTTGATGCACTTTACTGAATTCAATCGCAAGGATCCATGCCTTAAAGTAACATTTAGAACAAGTAAGGACCCAATCTGAAGCCATTGAGACTACAAATGAACATCTGACAGAAATAAATAATTGTATGTTGTTCACACTCAACAACCTACAAGAGAAAGAAGACCCCAAGGAAGAACCCATGGAAGAAGAAGAATGCCCCGAGGAAGAACCCATGAAGAAGAAGAAGACCCCAATGAAGAACTAATGGAAGAAGGCGAAGAAGAACTAAGAGATGGAGAAGTGATAGACTAATTCATAGGATAAGCTAAGTTAAAATTCCACTCGAACCCTTTTAATTTCTTTTCAGTTATTACTAAATGTATTGAATCTCACATTCCAAAGTATGTTTCTGACATGTTTAGCATTAAATATAATTATCAGTATACTCATGTACGACGACTTTAGAGATATGCGAATTTGTAGGACATGTCTGGACGTCCACCCTGTAACAACCGCAACCCACGATATGTTCCCAAGCAATAACGACGATGAAGCCGGTGGAAGCCAAGATCCACCACAACCACCAATGACTGACTTAAGTCGTAAGGACTTGATGGAAATAGCCATATTGTAGCAACGACTCTCTATGGATTTGCTAACCCAACCGCTACTTAGCCACAACTACAGCCAACCAAGCAACCACAAGGGATTACGAGTCTCTTTGTGACGCCTGATTATTTCTAACTGTAGTAAATTGTGATAATTGCGAAAAGATAGAAATCTTTGAGCATGGTAGTATGAATTGGTGGATTTGAATTGAGATACATAATTTTCGAAGAATTTATATTGTTGAATAAACCTAAGTGATGAAATTATAATGTTGATTAAAGTTTAGGGACTAAATCGCAAAATGATAATTAAATATAATTATCTCTAACACATTACACACATTAAAGCCCCCCTTCTCTCCTATTTTCCCCTATTGATCGATTTCTTCCCTCTACCCCTAAAGAAGTTGTAGTCTCCTTATTCCAATTGTTAACTCACAATGTTAGTGTGATTTATGAAGTTTTATTGTTGTATTTAGTTGGTTAATTAGTTAAGATATTGATTTTTCTTCTATTATCTGTTTTGATAGGTAAATATTTGGGGGATTGAGTTTTATGTTAATGAAATGTAGTAAATTGGTTATAAATGAGTTATTGAATTTTGGGAGAAGAATGGGTCTGTATTGTAATGGTTGAGGTTGAATAGTGTTAAAAACGAAGTTTTTCGGATTTCAGTATCGGTCAATCGATCGGTAGGGATACACCGATTGATCGATAAGTGTGAAATAGAGGATGGCATTTTTGCGTCTACCGATCGATCGGAAGCATCCGAGCGGTCGATCGGTAGGGCTTATCGATCGATCGGTAGAGATCCAGTTAATTTATTGGTTTTTCGCTATTTGTTACTTGAATTATGATCACATTTTGAGTAGAAATGTTTATAGTAGAAAGGGATGTCTTATGGTATATAAGTGATGATATCGAAATAATGTCGTATTTAAATGTTGAATTTATGTAGAGTCTTCTTGAGTATCAGGATAACGAGGGGATAGCTTCACCTTGATTTTGGACAGACAAGTACGTAGAGACATACGAACATGTATTTTATGATTAGGTATACAACCTATGATGTTAATTATGGATTGATATATATTAATATATGAAATTCGAGTATGGAGCTGGTTTAATACTACTGACGTGGTGGATATATAATAGTGTATAATTCGAGTTAATGATGAGAGATGATATAGTTGTTTTGGTTTGAGCTATTATAAATATACTGGGGTCCAAAGTGCCACTATATGAGCACAATGGGGTCAAAGTGCCATAGTTGCAAGTTAGAGCGGGGTCAAAGTGCCGCTATTGATAAAATATAGTTATTGTAATAAAGCGGGGACAAAATGCTGCTGTTAATAATTATAATTTGAACGAATAATTGTTGAAATTGTGGGTGGGTCGAAATTATTGATAATTGATGGGTGTATGAATAACAATATCGACAGTGATGTTATGCAATTGTGTAAGATTGAAACAAGTATGACACATGAAAGCGATGTTGTCTTAGAAATATACAGGGAGTACATTTTTATAGAATTTGATTGATCCTAATTTACTGCTTTACAATTCATATAATGATATGATTTTGATTATTGTATTAGAATTTGCTCACCCTGTGTGGTGGGCTGTGTCTATTGAAACAGGTAAGCATGTGTGATATCATTTCAGGAAGTAAGCTTCAGATACTCACAACAGAATTGCTCTGGATATATCGTACGAGAGTTGATGATGGTAGATGATGTTTAAGTAATCGATTTGCATTCAGTTATTCATGGCTCGATTTGGGCCTTTGGAGGCATGCATATGGTATGTATAATTTTTTAAAGTTTTCCCTTTGTTTGGTTAGATTACGTGCTTAAATTTTTGAGGAGAATGAATTTTAGGAGTTGGGTATTGGGGAATTGATTAGTCATGGGTTATCGATTTAGGAAAGATATTTTATACCTATACACGGATGTCTCGATTACAGGGAAACTTTGATGAAATTTTTATAGAAGTCATACCATAAATGACAGACATAATATTGAGAGTATTAAGGAAATTAGCTTCGTTTATATACATATGACATTATAAATGCACATAATAATGTTTTGGGGCTTTAGACTCTTCGTAAGAATCGGGTCCAAACGTTCGATGGAAACCCCGATCCAAAAGTAGCCATTGAATTGGTTAAAGGAAGTGGAAAGCCACCAATAAATTACTCGAGGTGCCTCAGAATATTAAGGTTGAGATCACATCACCGTTTCTCGTTGATGGTGGGAAAGTATATCCCCATTATTGGCAGAGACGGGACCGATCACCTGGCCGGCCTTCCGTAATGCATTCCTTAACAACACTTTCCTGTAGATGTACGAATCCAGAAGTTGAGCAAATTTGACAATCTGATGCAGACCCTTGGACTTGGGATGTTGGTAGTGGAGTACTCTTCAAAGTTCCATGCCCCAGGAACTTATGCTCTGACAATTATGGCAGACGAGACCCTGGAACTTTGCTTCAAGAAGGGAATTGAATAGCCGAATCCAATATGATTGGCCGTGTATAAGCCAAGTAGCTTTGAAGACTTAACGGGAGCAGCCATCAAGGCTTAAACTGATATCCAAAGTCGTGAATAAGAATTAAAGCACAAACGACTTCTCCCTAATTAGCCCTTTAACAGTGGCCAGAAGTTCAAATGACAAATCAGTTTAATAACCAGCAAAGAGGACCTACATGTACCCCAATCAACAAAGAAGTCTCGAAGTGCCCAATATGTAATTTTTCACATACTGGGGAATGTCACAGACAGATCGGAGCTTGTTTTTGATGTATAAAGTTTGGACATTGGATTGCAGATTGCCCTGAGACTGAGAAAAAGGGTTGATACATGCAATGCCACCCCTCCAAACAAGCCGAAATAAAAGAAACTTAATGATAGGGTCTTTAGCATGACACAGAATGAAGCGAGCGATGTTGTGACAGGTACAATTTAATCAATTACCTGCATATGTTTTGTTTGATTGTGGTGCCACACATTCTATCAACCTTAGACATGAGGTGATGTCTGAAGCATACAAGTCAAAATTTTCAGTTCACCCTGGGAATACAAAAATGTATAAAGACTTGAAGGAAAGCTACTGGTGGAATGTAATGAAGAAGGACATTGCATAATTCGTCACCCGATGGTTAGTTTGTCATTAAGTAAAAGCTAACCACCAACGACCCAGAGGTTTGCTTCAACCTCTGAAAATGAGAACACATCTCTATAGTTTTGTGGTAGGTTTACCTAAGTCACGACAGAGTCATGACGAAATATGGGTAATTATGAATAGACTCACAAAATCCGCGCATTTCCTACCAGTATGTATGAATTATAACCTTGTAAAACTGGCAACCGTGTACATGGACAATATTGTTTGACTACATGGAGTTCCAGTGAGCATCTTGTCGGACAGAGACCCTAGAATTATATCGCACTTCTGGAAAAGTTTTCACTAGGCTATGGGAAGTAAGGTGACCCTTAGCACCGCGTATTGCCCTCAAACCGATTGCCAAATAGAAAGAACCATTCAAACACTCGAATATATGCTAAGAGGTTGTACCATAGTCTTCAGTGCAAATTGCAACTTTGATCGAATTGCATATAATAACAGCTACCATAGCAATATCAGAATAGCACTGTATGAATCACTTATGGGCGTAAATGTTGATCGCCTCTATATTGGGATGAAGTATGAGAAGAACTATCACATGACATGAGTTACTTCAAGCTACTGTTGAGAAAGTTTCTATCATCAATCGACAGAAAAATTGGCCGATCCGAAAAGAAGACCTTTAGAATTTGAGATCGGTGCAAAAGTCTATTTGAAGGTTTCACCAATGAAAGATGTCATCCAATTTGACAAAGCAGGAGAGTTGAGTCCGTGATATGTAGGATTGTTCAAAATCCTATTGCTCTACCACCGAGACTATCCAGAATCATAATGTATGCCATGTATCATATTTGAGGAAATACGTTGCTGACCTGAGTCATGTACTCAAGGCAGAATCCCTAGTAGTTCAAGGGAACTTGAACGAAACTCTAAAGTATGAAGAAATTCCAATCCTAATAGTGGACTCAAAAGTCGAAGTGTTGAGATGGAGGACAATTTTATAGGTCAAAGTCCAATGGGGACAATCACATTTGTCAAAGTCCAATGGACAAACCATACGGAGAGAGAAACCACCTGGGAACCATAAGAAAGAATGCGAGAGAAGTACCACTATCTTTTTCAAGATCAAATTGACTCAAGTTTCGAGGACGAAACTTCTCATAAGGAGGGAGGGACGTGAAACCCCACAATCCCACCAATCAACAAATGAAATAAATGAGGAGGGAACAACGATCGTGAAGGTTGTGACACACATTCAACGAGGGAAGAAAAATAAGAAAATGTAATTATTATGTTGTCGGAAACGTGAAATTGAATAGAAAGGATAGCCATCTATTATTGACTATGGAAATTTCATATGAAGCCGGCGGAAAGAATTGTTTTGTTAGAAATCTTCAATATCAGACAAGTTCCGAGTGTTAAAATTACAAACTTTTGCAATAAGTTCACACTAAATAATTGCACTAAACCCATTAGTTTATATTAACCCAGCAAGGAAGATGAACATATTTATAGCTTTCTTCAACCTAAAATCAGTGCAAACAATTTCTGAAATAACGGTAAGCGGGTTTTTGTTATATTATTCTTTTGTTTTGAAAACGTATGTATGCTTGAAAAATTCTGTTAATATGTGAATTATTTTAAAATTATGACATCATGAGAAATACCAGAAGATAAGTGCTATGTGGAGTAATACGTGCGTGTGAGAACCTCACCAGCTGGACCCAGTGCTACACTTGCGGGAGCCATCTCTTGAATCCGTACGAGCTACCTATATAATCCTTGTATTTCGTAGATCGATCCAGTATGATAAGTATATGATGTGTTCTGATATGATGTATTTTGTTTGGCTCAGATGAGCGAAATTATGTTCAAGTTATGTGTATTTGTTCATATTATTTTATATTTTGATGTATGTTTTGAAATTTCGTATATAAGTATGTGTTTTTGGCATATTCGGTTGACCTTCATTTGCTGAGTATACCCATCCCTTATATTCTCTCCCCAGATAAGAACGAAGAAGAAATGGAAAAAGAGGAACAACATAACTTTTGGGATTGGTGATTTACATCAAAGATTTCAAGATTTTACGTAATTAAGCTTCCGATAAACTCTGTTAAAATTTAAGTTATGATTTGATTTTCAGTTGTAAAGACATTTATGTTTATAGAATAAAGACTCTTTATATTTTAATTGTTGTACTAGGAAACTTGTTGTCTTTGAATTTTATATTTGGATTCAACGCCAATGTCATGTACTTAGCCTCTGGGCGTGACAAAGAGAAAGGTCTATGTTTGTCGTGAACCAAGCTATGTTCATCATGATCCTTCGGGGGCGCTTGGAAGAGCGCTTGGTGATTTGTTAGGATCGATTTCGGGGGTGTGTTGCCAATCCACACCCCCGAATCGATCCTAATAAGTGGTATCAGAGCGAGTCGTTCTTTGGAAAGCATTTGAACCGATTTTAGGCGAAAATCTTTTAAAGAAAATTTTTCATGAGCATGAAATAATTTCATTGCATATATTCTAATTTTGTTTAATATATTTTTGAGCATGAAACTTATTTTCATTGCATTCATTATACACAAAAATATTTCTAAATCTGTTCTAAACTGGTTTTTAATTTTAAATTGTTATTTTGAGATTTTTTCTAACAATTTTCGAAACATAACAGCTTTTCTGGCAGCTTGCAGCGACTTTGGAAAAATTGGCATAACTTCTTGCTCGGATGTCCAAAAGACAAACTGCTTTTTGCGTTGTACACTAGACTCGTAGACGATCGCAGGAGTATAGGTCTTGCAGCCATAAATTGCTTGAGGAAAAGCAGTTTATGAGTTTATGTTGGACTAAGTGTGCTGCCACCGAAAAGATTAAATGCATATTGTTGAATTTTTTCAATAAATTCAATTTTTTTTGTCAATATGCTTCACCCAAAAGGTTATTTTTGTTCAAAAATTTAATGTGCATTGCATTTGTTTATATTTATTTTAGCATACCCCCATTTGCCACTCACTTGCTCTAATTTTCAAACCTTTTGAAATTAAGGGGGATATTTAATCCAATCCTTGAGGGGGAGAAAATTTTATTTGTCTTCCTTTTTTATTAACACAAAAAGGGGGAGAAATATGTTATTTTTAAGAGTATGGTTTTTTGTTATGCAACATTGTGCTTAATGTTCATATTTTTTTTTAGTCAAGTTTTGTGATCATAAAAAAAGGGGGAGATTGTGGGTTTTGAAAACCCGAATAATCTTGGTTTGATGTTAACAAAACTTGTCATGATTAGGAGCTTGATGGCTAGCAAAGAAATGGATTGAAGTAAACTGGACCAGTAGACATAACCAATTGTCTACTGGACCAGTAGACACAACCAGTAGACCCCAAGCGCTGCTGGCTAAATTGATCATATCTCATAGCTCGGACATTAAAAGGATGTGTTTCTAAAGGGGTGGGATAGCCAATTCAATTTACTACAAGTCATATTTCAGGCCAGCAGACCTGATTCGAAGGTCTACATGATGAAAACATGTATGCAAGAGTTTGTTGGTGCAAAGCTGAAACAACAGCGGATATATTGTAGCAGCTGTGGTATATTGGCCATAAATCTCAGCTTGCTTATCGAAACGAGACAATTCACTATTGATTGGAAAGCTAAGACAAAGATCTACAAAACATCTTTAGAAGTCAATGACTAAATCAGACGTTAAGATGACCAAAAAGCTTTTGCAAATCACGCCATGTGCATGCAAAATCAGCAAAATTACAGCAGGAACATCGCCTCGTATTTCAAGTATACCTCTCTCATACGAACTCGAAATCGACCGATTCTTGATTCCATGGAAAACTAAGAGCAATGAATAAACTTCCATGCTGATCACTTTGCTCAGAAATAATCAAGATCCATAATCAAGAGAACAGAGCAGCAGACCTCGAAGCTTCAACCAGTAGGGTACTAGTAGACCTTGAGCAGTAGACTCAACCAGCAGACTCGACCAGCGGACTTCAAAAAATAGCCAAGAAAGCAGAATATGACCGTTGCAAGCTCGGAAAAATTACCAAAACTGTAATGCATCAATTTGACGTATACATGTATGGTGTCATTATGACTAATTACAGTATGATGTGGACTCGGGTTCGGGTTGAACCTAGCAGGACTAAGGACATGCATGAAAGCTAGTTGTAAATAATGAATTGATATGCATATGTTAGTGAGTTAATAACATAGACATGTGTTAGGGATTTGACATTGTTGTGTTATAGTGGACAAGAGACTTGAAATGCATCACATAGTTGGAACCTACATGTGACATGAATTTGAGAGAAATTGCACTTGCATTTAGGTTGAAGTTGAAGAGTATATATATCATGATAAATCAGATTGATAAACACATAGAACACCATAACTCACCTACAATTCTCTACACAAGCACCTCTCCAACCCTTGCTTGCTCTTGCACTCTTGTCTTGGAGTTACACTTGCAAGGACCTTTGTAGACTAAGAGAAGTGTAAGGAGAATAACCTTTTCTTACTTTATCATAGTATTAAGAAGTTCTTTGGTTGTGCTTGCATATATGAAGCATGAAAACATGTTATGGTCATTTGTTGAATAAAGTGGAGTTGAATCTAAAAAACAAAGTGCAAAAGTATGCAAACATGTGTATACGATCCTAGAGGTTGCATGGACCAAGTTTGAATTGTAGGAAGTGAGGTGGAGGAGAAACACCATGAGGATAAGCTCAAAATTGCCATGTTATGAAATTTTCGAACATCGGCGATCGATCGCGATCCCTATGGCGATCGATCGTCGAAGACAAAGTAAAAATAAGGCGGTGAAATAACTTGGCGATCGATCTGTGAAAATATGGCAATCGATCGCGAGTGAACAGAACATTTGGACGATCGATCGAAAAGAAGTGGCGATCGATCGGGATGGCCAGAACTTTTTGGCGATCGATCGGTGAAAAGCGGCAATCGATCGCCAGGGTTGAATTTTTGAAAAATGGTATATTTTGTGGACTTTGATTTTTAACGCCTATTATAACATGATATATTGTTGATATTGTTATAGCAACATCACAGGGGACAGGACAACGAGGCAGTTAGACATTGACGCCTGATTTCTATCTTTGTGTCGCACGACAGGTGCGTGTTAACGTATGAGTATATGATATTATTGTTGAAATGGATGCCACGATAGATATGTAGTATATGCTTTGGCTGAGATCGGTGCCACGATAGATATGCCAGTGTTGGTATATGCTTTGACTGGGATTGTTACCACGATAGGTATGCTGCATATGCTTTGGCATGAGAGGTATACTCCGGTCGAGTATATGCTCTGGATGTTATATATGTGAGGACGGTGCTATGATATGTGCTGCTAATATGAAGATGTGAGGAGGTTCCACTGACATATAGAGCTGAGATATGCATATCATATCGGTCTCGGTATAACAGGATGATAAGTGAGACATGTAATGACATATTTGCATTTACTGATGCATGATATAGAACAATCATAGTTGATGTTTATAGTGCTTTATCGTTTATGTTTCTCATTGATATAGCACTGATATAGTTATTTATCTATACTCATGTTGTGTGATTGTTTCTGTAGGGACTCATAGACGTGGGAGGACGGGATTGTGAGTCTTATTCCGCTGCGAGCTGAACCACTGCTTAGGAGTATGTATTGGTCTAGGTTGTTTTGCTATCAATATGATGTATATTATGAAAGGATTTTGTCAACTTGTAACAACCTACATAATAATACTCGTAATCAGTGTATGTTTTACTTAAATCCTACTCACATATGTATAATGAACTGATACATAACGGATTAAGTAACGAGGACCCCACAAAAACTCTCCCAACGGTTATATTCTTGTATCTACCGTATATATCATTATCTAGAGCTATATATACATGATTTGAAAGCTCAATAACAGCTGATTGAAGAACAATCCAAGCCTTCCAAAAACAAACATACTTGGGATTCAATTGGTGAAATTCAAAGAACAAATCTGCTAAATGAAGAGCAACTCCCCATACCTTTGGCACCTCTTGCAAACTCATATCAGATCTGTTAGGAGATCACTTGTGCCTTTGTATTCACCCTATTCATTGTATTTATGAGCTAAAATAGAAGAGTGATGTAACAGTTGGTGATTTATCACAGCTGGATGAAGTCTTTCCATGTGAGACGTTAAAGAACATGAGCTTTGTTATTCTATGTGGGCTAGGAGTTTAGGCTATCTGTGTGGTATTAGCCTATGTAGGTTACTGAAAAGTGTAAACCAAATCTTCTAGTATATCCTTCCATGAGATGGAAGAAGGGGAGACATACAAGCGTTGTGCTTCGAACTTCCAGAAACAAATTATTGTGTTATTTACTTTACTGCATTTATTTACCTTACTATTTTTTACATATTTTCTTGCATACCTTTAAAATGTCTTTCAAATGGTTAATCAGTTAGAGTTAGAGAGCGGGTTATGTCGAGTGTTCCACTCTTTTTTGTAACCGAACTCGATATAATCTTTATGTGAGATTATTTCAAGAACACGAGCTATTGAAGCTCAAGTTGGTTGAACTCGATTGTGGACCCCCGGAATCAATCCCAACATGATTTGACTGGGATCAAGAAACATTTCTTTAGAAGCATGGGAAGAAGACGTGGAAATATGAAAGTTGCTCAAATTAATATGTAGTGCAATCGTATATGAAGGCCCATTCGAAGATCTGTGGAACTAGAGAGTATAGATGTGATCGTGGAACTTTGTTTTCAAGGTTCAAGTGGTGTATTTGCTTCTCACTTTTGAACCTTTCCTTTCATGTTATGGAGTGAATTAGGATATGCTTTCTTGGCTTGGATTTTAAGCTTCATTGTGCAAGAGGGATAGTTTCATTACACACTGGGCTTTTTATGATGCATTAGCAAGGGAAAGTGCAAAACCATTGGCAAAACCTGAGTGTCTTGTTGATGACAAGGATCCAAAATCTGAAATTGCTCCAGCCACGTAGTATCAACTTCACAAGATCCAGGACCTATAGTTCCTACTTTAACTACTGTGATGTCTAATGTTTCTCCTGTTCAAAATCAATGTATTTTCTCTAGAGCTTGGATTTTGAAAGTTTGTGATTTGGGGTATGTCTGATGTGATGTTCAACGTAAAACACTTGGTTTTCGTTGTTTATCTATCTCTGCTTTTGGCATTTAGTGTTTTTTTATCTGTTATTCGTGCTTGTTCTTATCTGCATATAAATGCTAGGGTTTTTTAAGAGTCTAACTATTCTGTGACTTAAATAACTTGAAGTTAAAAGGAGATAACAACCAATAAATGAGAAATAAATTCATTATTCGTCCGAGCAATCTTTTTACTTAGCTAAATGGAGTATTTTCTATGCTCTTTACACTTGGTAATTCCTTGATAGAAAAAAATAATAGGTTTTGTTACATTTTGAGTTCTCAAACTAGTACTTTATTTTCTTATCAATATTGTTTATTCACAGAATTGCATGAAAGAAACCTTGCTGATCTTACTACCTCACAGGATCTAGAGGATTCTCCTGTTGTGGCAAACTCAATAGCAAGTTGTAGCAGTTGTATTGGTAATTTGGTTCCTGTAGTAATGGAAGTTCTAGCAATAATGTATTTGCCAGTCTATGTTGGGTACCAAATATTATTAATGATTATGGATTTATTTGTAAAGATGAGCAAACAAAACAATTTTTGGCAGAAGAATAATGAAACGAAAGAAGGAGAAATAATATGTTTTTCTGTATCTTCCGAATACATCATTTCCAGACATTTATAGGCAATAATATTGCACTACATTACAAAGGAAATAATTAATACTTCAATAGGCATGATACAGGTCACACCAAAGCCTACCATTTTTGACAATATATCCATGATTGAGTTTTGTGCATTAAATAATCAACTTTCAATAATGCACAAAAAGACCATTCAAAAGAAGAAAAATTGAAAATTCAAGCATGATACAATTGAACATTACAAATTAATATTTTACACCCCTCTTTAATTTGTAATACTTATACGATTTTTGACATGTTCCAATTTCTCTGAAGGCACTGGCTTTGTAAATGATATGCTATTTGCTCTTCAGTATTAACAAAAGTCAACTGGATTGCACCACCATTGACGAGATTTCTGATGAAATGGTGACGAAGTCCTATGTGCTTTGATCTTGCATGAAATTTTTGATTCTTTGTCATAGTAATATCAGACATGTTATTACATAATATTTTTGTAGGACTTTTTATATCTAGTTGTAAACTTTTAAGAACTCTTCGTAGCCAGATTGCTTCATAAGCAACATCAGTGACAACAATATATTCTTTTCTGCAGATGAGAGTGCAATTATCTTCTGTTTTTAGAACAAAGAAATTGGTTTTGAATTAATACAAAAAAATATATCCATATGTGATTTTCCTGTCATAAATCAATCCAGTCCATTCACTATCATTGTAGCAAATTAGGCTATTGTTATTTTCTTTAACATATTTGATACCATTGTTTTTTGTTCTTGGCAAACACCGTAGTATTTGTTTGGCAACCTCAAATAATGATTTTGAGTTGGATCATGCATAATCTAGATATCATGTTCACTAATGAACAATACTTGGTCTGTTATTTGTGAGGTACATTAATGAACCCACTAGACTTCAATAAATTGTAGCGTTGGCCTTTTATTCTCCATTATTTGCTGTAATTTTTCATTTAACGTCATTGGAGTTGTGATAGGATTATACATTGACATATTAAATTTTTCAGCAAATCTTCTATATATATTTTTTGAGAAATAAAAATTTTCTCATTTTTTTCTTGCACTTGAATGCCATGAAAATATTTCATAAGTCACAGATTTGTCATTTCATATTCTTTCATCATAGCCTTTTTGAATTCTTCTAGCATCACAGAGTTAGTATCGGTAATCAACATAAATGCATACTAACAAAAAAATCATTTGCACCTCCATTTTGCCATAAAATGAAGGTTCACTCGGGCTTCGATGGAATCCATTGGTGGTATGGAATTGTCAATCTGTTCCATTAAGAGGTGATTGTTTCAAATCATAAAGTGCTTTGTACAGAGACGATACACCATATTTTCTTTGTCTTTACTATGTAGCCCTATGGTTGTTCTACGTAGATTTCTTCCAGTAATTCTCCATTTAGAAAAGCTAATTTGACATCAAATTGGTAGACCGGTAATTCTTTTTATGCGGCAACAACAAGTACAATGTGAATTGTTCCTAATCTTGCAACAGGTGCAAATGTTTCATTAAAATCAATTCCAGCCTGTTGTGAATAGCATTTTGCAACAAGCCGATATTTGTGCTTTTGAACATACATGATGCACGTCACATCAAAGCCTACATTCATGATTGAGTTTCGTACATTAAAGAAGCTACTTTAAATAATGCAAAAAAGACCACAACTTCTGCACGGTTGTCTAGTGCAACAAGTCAAAAGAAGACAAATTTGAAAATTCAAGCATGATAAAATTGGACATTACAAATTAATATTTTACAGTCTATTTACTTCTTCAGGAAGCTTGCAATCTCAAACTACTGGATTTATTGGCTTATTCCGACTCATAACTTATATAGATCATACACTCGAAGTTGTGCCATCTTCATATTCCGAACCCATATGTTTTTGCCTCAGAATGAATCATTGGTCGTTAATTTTCTAACAGCTGGGAAATAATTTAGGCAGTATTGTTAAAGATTAAATAATAAATTAGCTAATCTCTCTACAAGCTCGGACTTTTAGATGAGACTACAATCAACATAGTATTAGAGCCTTTGACTAACGCCAACATGAACAACTTCACCCACATGAGTTATCCACTTGAGGGGCCTAAAAAAGAGGGACAAACCGGGGCACAAGTGAGGAAAAGTGTTAGAGAATAAATAATAACTTGTCCAATCTCTCTACAAGCTCAGACTTTTAGATGAGATGACAATTGAACAGTATACTCCAGCCACAGAGCCTACTATGTCTGCAACAACATTGCTCCAGAAGGTTGCTCAGATAGGTACCTCAGCATCAAACACATTGTTGCTTAGAGGGCTCGAGATTGTGTCATAATCGGTTGATGTCCACAAAGAATGAAGTGAACCACAAATGGAGCTTGGTGGCACGTCTTTAGCTGCGAGGATTGCAATTGGACGGGCATGCCATGGGGGGTCTGGCTTGAAGATGTTGATGTTGGGAACTGCATCAGTTTTTGGCCCTATGTACATTACTCGTGACCTTCTCAGTTTGAGAGTGGCCGCCGTGTTAAAAGACAAAATAATTTGCAATCCTATGGATGAAATTATTCACATTAACTAGTAATGGAAATGATTGATGAAGAAGATGTTCAAGACATCAAGTTTTGTAGGTTGTTCAAAGCTGCAATGTATGAAGCATATTGCTTCAATAATGGCTGCAAGTCCCATGGTGTACATATAGTCTAGGTAACATGCATAAAACAAGTTTGAAGACAAATGATGTTTGTGTTAAAAATCTAAGGTTTGGGGGAGAAATGAGAAATATCATTACTCCCCTTCCGTAGTTTTCTAACATTGTATCAGAGCTAGGTTTGAAAAAAAAAACTAAGGTTTGGTAACCTGTAGAAGAGCATAAAGCCTTTAGCATAGCAGAGCCACAACCATCGCACGAGTGCGAGCAAAACCTGGTAGCCGCGAACAAAACTAAGAATCACGGGTCTAGCCAGCACCAACCGAGAGCTTGAACCAACCGTGAGCCGCCAAACCTGCAGTTGCGTGCCACGAGCAAAATCTAACCTCCACTATTACAGATTCGTGAGCCGCAACAACTGATCCACGACTGCCGAGCTCAAACCCAAGCAGCAACCGTTCTCTCCAAGGCGAAGAAGAAATCAAAAGGCTGCAAGAACCTCCCCAAAGAAGGAGGATCTATTGCCACCGAGACAAGAAAAAGCGGATGAAGATGAATGCCATGGACGTTCTGACATGAAGAGAAAAAGAAGACAGTTGGAGAAATGAGATATCAAAAAATCCAGAATGATAAAAATCATTTATCCCCCAAACCTTAGGCTTTTTAACATGATATCAGAGCCAGATTCAAAAGGAAAAAAACTAAGGTTTGATGAATTATAGCAGATGTGCTACAAACCAATAGACGACCCAGATCTGGGCGTCCTCTCCAGCCGTCCGCGAGTAAAAATTGACCTCCACGACAAGCAGACCCAGTAGCCAAGACATATTGTGAACACAATGATCGTGATTTATTTAAACAATAAATTTTCAAAGCAGTGCGATTATACCGCAAGTGCACAGTGTCAAGTTTTAGTACAAATATGAAGAATACGGATTGTCGAACCCACAAGGACTAATAAGCAAGTACAAAATAAGACGCTTGAAACTATATTTACCCTATTTAATTTAATAAAATATTAAATAACTAAATTACCTACTAATCCAACGAAGTCAATAAAAGTAAATGAGAAAATTCAGCTAGAGAAGATTATCAAGACGTCGGCTCACCAATGCAATCCTCTACAATTATCGATTGAAAATCCAAATATTTATAAGGCGATGAGTTCTCCTAAGTTATCTAATATGATCTCTTGAGCTATGTTAAATCTAATATCAAATTGCAGTAAGTCACTATCTTGTACTTATTTAACAACTCAATATTGAATTAAGATCCGTGAAACCTACTAGCTTTCGATTACTATGAGTAATTAATTCCATATCATAAAATCATCTCTGATCTCAATTACGATACTAACATCATTCAAAGGTGGTCAATCCCTCAAAAGCATTAAAATCATAAATCATACACAAAGACTTATAAGGATTCAATCATCAAATCATAGGTTCAAAACAAAGGTTTGCCTAGCCTCGATAAATAAATTTAGTTCATACTCATAAATAAATACCAACACCCAAACTTGTCTTGCAACAATCAAAGCATGATATAATCAAAACAAAACAAAACTAAAGTTTAAAAGTAAGAATAAACTCCCAGTGTCGACTCCGGTTGTAGATTCTCGCTCATTCTCTTGCTTCCTTCTCTATCATCTCTTTAATCGCATTGTTGGACTTGTTCCAAAGTCATGGGTAAAAGGTTGAAGAATGATGAAGGGGTTTATCGCTCCAACTGAGTACCTAGCAAGAGAAGAATTCAAATAAGTTGCCTCGAGAGATACACAAACTAAAAACAAAAACTGAAATAAAACAAATCTAAATAGCAAAAGGATATGCTTGGGTTGCCTCCCAAGATGGGCTGATTTTTAGTCGTCGGCTTGATCATCAGAAGCAACCATCAAAGAGCGGTTGCAGCCCATAGTAAGTATCATATGATACAACAAATGGGTATGCCCTCAAGTTTGGCAAGATGTCTACAGTGTAAGCTCGTCGCTCCAACAACACTCGTCTTGAAATTGTAGGCATGGGAGGAGGATTCTTGGCTTGGCTTCATCTCGTGGAGGGCGTAGTATGGTGAAGTTGGCATCGATGGCAAGAATGGATCAACATACTGCATAGAACACATCACCATCGATAGGCACATATCAACATTCTCAAAAATAAAATCATCCTCAAACTTCACTCTTGGCTCATCTTCACATGAGAATTCCTCGGATAATTCCTCCAATGTAGGCTCAATTATGGTAGAAGGCTCGCATTCCCTTAATTATTCCACATTATTTGGATCACTCCCCCAAACTTGGTTGGTTGAGTGATCATCATCATGTAACCCAACTCGATTCGCCGCCTCTTGATTTGTAGCTCTCGTCTCTTTCTCTTGGCAGGTCGTGAAAGTTGTTTCCATAAGGACCGTTATTTGCTGCTCCGGATGACACATAGAGTTGGTTTGGCTCTCAAAACTACTCTGAGTTGATACCATGAATCTTATTAAGGTATCATCTAATTGAGTTGTGACGTCTGCAAAACTATCTCTCATCTCTTTGTGATGTTCAAATGGTTGTGATGTATCATGAGGGTAGTGGGCTCTGGCGGGTATTGATGTGAGGTATTGATGTGACTAGAAATAGACATATCTATTGCGCTTAATTGTCTACGATTTGGTATATTTTGATGGATAAATTGATACATATGCTACCTAATCGTATATTTGTGTAAATGTAGGAAAAGGTGAAGAAATCAAGCTAAAATGATGAAAGAATGAATAAAGTTGAAGAAAAGAGGAAAAATCGGAATCGAAGACACATGTTGCTCCTTTCTCCTCAAATTTCTATATGTTCGAGCCAGGTTTTGGAACTTTTGTCCATAGAAAAGTTGTAAAACTTTTAGTTATCTTCACGTGGACAGCTGATTCATCAAATTCGGAGTTTGTACGAGAAAGTTATGGCCAAAATACAAAACTCGCCATAAAAATTGAAGTTAAGCGTAATTACGCCATTATGAGACGTAATTACGCTAATGCTACGGCAATTGAAAATCTGAAAAATTGAAGACATGCGTAATTATGCCACTTTAAAGCGTAAATATGCCAGAAACGTGGGGAAGCCATAATTTTGACACGTCATCAGGCATCTTTACGCCATTATGAGGCGTAGCTACGCCAGTAGTGTTTTGGAAAGTTTGGGGACTTGATTTCTTTCCTTCCTACATGGGCTCTAACCTACTCCATCAACCTCCACACCTCTATATACTAGAAAATCAGCCTCTTGAAGAAAAAATTCAGACTTTAGAACATAGTTTAGACATTAAATTTTATTTTTCTCTCAACTTTTGAAGAACAACTCGAAGAACGAAGACGGAAGCGACACTCCGGAATCGTGATTCCTTTTAGTAACTTGATGTGACTAGAAATAGACACATCTATTGCGCTTAGTTGTCTACGATTTGGTTTATTTTAATGGATAAATTGATACATATTCTACCTAATCGTATATTTGTGTAAATGTAGGGAAATGTGAAGAAATCAAGCTAAAATGATGAAGAAGCAATAAAGTTGAAGAAAAGAGGAAAAAACCAGAATCCAAGACACATGTTGCTCCTTTCTCCTCAAATTTCTATATGTTCAATCAATTTTTTGGAAATGTGGTCCATAGAAAAATTTAGAACTTTGAGTTATTTTCGCGTGGACAGCTGATTCATCGAATTCGGAGTTTGTACAAGAAAGTTACGGCCAAAATACGAAACTTGCCAGAAAAATGGAAGACAGGCGTAATTACGCCATTATCAGGCGTAATTATGCCAATGCTACGGCATGTGTAGGCGTAGCTACGCTATTCGGAGGCGTAAATACGCCAGAAATGCGGGAAGCCATAATTTTGACACGCCATCAGGCGTCTTTACCCCATTTTCTGGTGTAGCTACGGTAGCAGAGTTTTGGAAAGTGTAAAGACTTGATTTCTTTCCTTCCCACATGGATTCTAACCTACTCCATCAGCCTCCCTATACATATATGGACGAAAATCAGACTAAAGAACATCTAGATAGTTATGGTATAGTAGTTTAGGATAGTTTTACAATTTTTCTCTCAATTTTGTTGAAGAACGCTACGAAGATCGAAACGAAGGCGGGATTGACACCTCGACGAGCGGAGATCGGATTAGTTTCTTTCCCTTGCTTTTATTTATTGTTTTTCTTAGATTATGTCTAGCTAGTTTTTAATTCTTGGTTGAGGAAGACAAATCCTTGGATTTTATTTATCTTGGGGAGATTCTTACGCTTAATTATCAATTTTATTGAGTATCAAGAGTTTTTCTGATTTTATTGATATGATTGTTGTGTTTGTTTACTGAATTGACAACCTAGTAACTTGCATGGAATCTAATGCTAAATTAGATATCAAATACGGAATCGTTTGATCCATCTAATTTACGAAGCGACTAAGATTGATGAATTTCCGCTTGTGAGTTTGTTAAATTCTTAGGATGAACACTTGACTAGATTAAACATAAACGCTTGGATTATGTTGTTTAGCTTCATCGATCTCACTAGTTCATATGCTATCATCGATTTAAATCTTAATCGCTTGTATTTTGATTGATTGTTTGATAAGGGTTAAACTAGAACGCTTGGGCTACTTAACTACACATAAGGTGAGATAGGACTTTGATTATTGGATCAAACGTCCAACGATGAATATTCATATGAAAAATTGAGTCTTTTGTGAATCTATGAAATAGATGATAATTCCAAGGAAGAGTCGAGCGATACCAAGAATCGCTTTCATTAGTTTAATCTTTAGTTTTAATTTTAATTAGTATTATTCATTCACAACCCCATCTTTTATTGTTTTGATTTTGATTTTCATTAACACAAAGATTCACACCTCCTCGTGGGATCGATCCCTACTCACGCTACTACATTATTGTTATCAATCTTGAGGATTGAGTGGGGTTAATTTGGGCGTACACGATAAGCACGACCAAATTTTGGCGCCGTTGCCGGGGAGGCGTTGTATATTTTTGTGTTAATTTTTTCTGTTTTGTTTCTTTCTCTTTCTTTTCCCCCCACCGCTACTCTTGTTTGTTCGTGCTTACAGGTTGATTTCTAAGAAATCTGATCTTTTCATGGAGGACTATAGGCGACTAGACGAATTGGAGTATCCTGTGCACCAACTTGGCGTAGGAGTGGACAAAGTGCATACAACTCAAGTTGGAGTGATCATCTCAATCTCAACTATGACAATCAATGGATGAGCCCACCTCCACCTTACATGCAGTCATATCTACCGCCATACATACCGCAATATCCGCCATGGCTGCAACAACCTCAATACCATACCCCTGGTGAGTCTTTAGAAGATCTTGTTTCAACACATGATAGTACTTTGCAATTTCAACAGGAATTCAGGGCTAGCACTCAGAATTTGGGTAACCAAATGGAGCAACTAATAAGATCGGCCGATCGGATAGCAGCACAAAAGAAGACCATGATTGCATTCGAATCATGGAGTGATGAAGAAGAGGAGACTATGGAGAAGGTGGTACTGATGCCACCCGAGCTAGAAGAGGAGACACATGTGCCAATAGAAGAAAATGAGCTTGTACATCCTACAACTCCGAATGGTATGTTTCCAACTGAGAACTATGTTGATTACTTAGATGAATCATGTGCTGTGGAAGAGGAGTCGGCGAAAGAATACTGTGATGAAATGGATCCTTGGGACTATTTTTTCGAAGACAACATCACCTTGGACAGTGACAAAGAGGTAGAAACTCCAGCAACGATGGTACTGAGGCCATCAATACTTGAACAACAAATAGAGATCGAGGTGGATAACAAGGAATCTCACCAGAATGAGATTCCCAAAGGCGAGCATAAGAGACAACAAGTTAACGGATGCCATGAGGTAGATCTTGATCGACCTCAACTGACTTCTTTGGAGGAAGGCGGCATAGTGAAAAGAAAAAAAACCCTCCAAGAGGTGCAAGGCGAATAGGCATCGCCTTAAGCGAGAGGACTGGCGTCGGGCCACCGACGTTAAACAGAGGCGCTGCTTGGGAGGCAACCCAAGGGGAGTTAGTTTCCTTTCTCCCTTTTATTTTTTTATTGTTTTTTTTAGTTGGACTTCTCTTTTTTCTTGTATTTTTGCCTTACATTGGGGACAATGTAAGATTTAAGTATGTGGGGGGGGGGGGGGGGGATTAGTGGCGTGTTATTATTTTTCTTATTTCAAAAATACAAAAAAAATCAAAAAATTTGAAAATTGTGAGCTCATAGTTAGTAATGAACACATGCTTAGAATCACTAGCCCATGATGAAACCTAATTGATGGCATGCATGTTTTTGAACATAGGTGAATTGTTAACCTTGGAACACTTTGAACTCTAATGCAAAGTGTGCTTTGACTTAGTAATTGAATATTTGAGCACAACTCCGTCATGACTTGTGAAGTGTGCATAGCGTAGTGAAGATTGTGTGAATTTTGTGATAGTCTTAAGAAGTTTCTAATACATGCTAGAACTTATACATGCTCTTTGAGGCGTATGTCTAGACAACTTGCAAACATGAAATTGATATAGGCAATCTTTGATGCGTTTGAGCCTTTCAAGCCTACCATGTAAAGAAAATCAATCACTAGTACCCTTTTTGAGCTTTGATGCAAAAGAATGGTTGTATGCTAAGCATACAAAACAACCCCATTCGACATTCTTTGACTAGCTTATCATCCTTCCCAAATAAGCATAAATATGAATTCTATCCATACATTTGAAGGGAGTATGATGTGTTTCATTCACATGCACTTACGTTATCAATGATTCATATATGTTTTGTGAATTTTATTGTCAAAAGAATGAAATGCATGAAAGAAAAGGGATGCCTTGAGAAAATACATAAAAATATGACTACAATGGGAGCCAAGGTACAAAAGAAGAAAAATGTTGAAATAAAAGTTGAAAAAATTCATGCAAGAAGAGAAGCTTTTAGTGTGAATATCATCATACTCTCTTGTTTGATATATATTTACCCTTTCTTTCATAAGCCAATACATAGGCCACACTACAAGCTAATAAAGACCTACTTGATTTGTGTTTGCAAAGTGGCTAAGATAGTGGAAAAGAGCGTGCAAGTGAGCCTATACTTACGTTGGTGTATGACTTGAACTATTATGAATTTACATTAATTGGATAACTAGTACATAACACTTGTTTATGACCACACACACACGTTCACTACTTCGTTGGGTATAAAATGTTTAGGGATTGAACTTGTTCCACTTTTAACTTTTCACCGCCTTTCATTACTATGCATGTTTATAATTGTTGAGGCGTTAAAGTGGGGATAAGTCAATTTGTTATGAACCTATGAGCCAAAGTAAAAAGATTGTAGTTTTGTCTGATTTACTAGAGGTCGAGTAAAGATTAAGTATGGGGGTGTTTGATGTGACTAGAAATAGACACATCTATTGCGCTTAATTGTCAACGATTTGGTTTATTTTAATGGATAAATTGATACATATTCTATCTAATCGTATATTTGTGTAAATGTAGGGAAATGTGAAGAAATCAAGCTAAAATGATGAAAGAAGCAATAAAGTTGAAGAAAAGAGGAAAAAACCAGAATCCAAGACACATATTTCTCCTTTCTCCTCATATTTCTATATGGTCAAAGCCATGTTTTGGAAATGTGGTCCATACAAAAGTTGTAGAACTTTGAGTTATCTTCGCGTGGACAGCTGATTCATCAAATTCGGAGTTTGTACGAGAAAGTTACGGCCAAAATACGAAACTCGCCAGAAAATAGAAGACAAGCGTAATTACGCCATTATCAGGCGTAATTACGCCAATGCTACGGCATGTGTAGGCGTAGCTACGTCATTCGGAGGGGTAAATATGCCAGAAATGCGGGAAGCCATAATTTTGACACGTCATCAGGAGTCTTTACGCCATTTTCTGGCGTAGCTACGCTAGCAGAGTTTTGGAAAGTGTAAAGACTTGATTTCTTTCCTTCCCACATGAATTCTAACCTACTCTATCAGCCTCCCTATACATATATGGATGAAAATTAGACTAAAGAACATCTAGATAGTTAGGGTAGACTTTTAGGATAGTCTTACAATTTTTCTCTCAATTTTGTTGAAGAACGCTACGGAGATCGAAACGAATGCGGGATTGACACCTCGACGAGCGGAGATCGGATTAGTTTTCTTTCCCTTGCTTTTATTTATTGTTTTTCTTAGATTATGTCTAGCTAGTTTTTAATTCTTGGTTGAGGAAGACAAATCCTTGGATTTTATTTATCTTGGGGAGATTCTCACGCTTTAATTATCAATTTTATTGAGTATCAAGAGTTTTTCTGGTTTTATTGATATGATTGTTGTGTTTGTTTATTGGATTGTCAACCTAGTAACTTGCATGAAATCTAATGCTAAATTAGATATCAAATACGGAATCGTTTGATCCCTCTAATTTACGAAGCAACTAAGATTGATGAATTTCCGCTTGTGAGTTTGTTAAATTCTTAGGAAGAACACTTGACTAGATTAAACATAGACGCTTGGATTATGTTGTTTAGCTTCATCGATCTCACTAGTTCATATGCTATCATTAATTTAAATCTTAGTCGCTTGTATTTTAATTGATTGTTTGATAAGGGTTAAACTAGAACGCTTGTGCTACTTAACTACATGTAAGGTGAGATAGGACTTTGATTATTGGATCAAACGTCCAACGATGAATATTCATATAAAAAATTGAGTCTTTTGTGAATCGATGAAATATATGATAATTCCAAGGAAGAGCCGATCGATACCAAGAATCGCTTTCATTAGTTTAATCTTTAGTTTTAATTTTAATTAGTATTATTCATTCACAACCCCATCTTTTATTGTTTTGATTTTGATTTTCTTTAACACAAAGATTCACACCTCCTCGTGGGATCGATCCCTACTCACACTACTACATTATTGTTACATTAGTTAATCTTAGTTTCTGATTTTAATTTGTATAATTCAACCTCACAACCCCATCCTTTATTATTCTTTTGTTTTGATTTTCATTAACACAAGAATTTACACCTCCTCGTGGGATCGATCCCTACTCACACTACTACATTCAATACTGTTATTAACTTGAGAGGGTTAATTTGGGCGTACGCGATAAACCCTACCATAACTCTTTCTTTTCCTATTAGTTTAATGCTTTCTAGAATACATTTGAGTGTTTTGAATCTAGTTATGAGTAGCAAAATACTTTTGTGATTCTCGGTTTAGGAAAATGATACATTGGATGTTTACGATTATTGTGAGATAAGTTTTGATTGTTGATTTTAATTGAGTATCAATTGTTTTTCTGATTTGATTGTCATAGTTGTTATGCATGATTGTTGGACTGATCACCTAGCTTTTGTTCATACAATTTATTGCTAAATTAGATATCAAATACGGAATCGTTTGATCCCTCTAATTTACGAAGTAACGAAGATTAATTAAATTCCGCTTGTGAGTTTATTAAATTCTTAGGAGAAACAATTGACTAGATTAAACATAGACGCTTGGATTATGTTGTTTAGCTTCATCGATCTCACTAGTTCATATGCTATCATCGATTTAAATCTTAATTGCTTGTATTTTGATTTATTATTTGATAAGGGTTAAACTAGAACGCTTGGGCTACTTAACTAAACTTAAGGTGAGATATGAATTTGATTATTGGATTAAACGTCCATGATGAATATCATATGGAAATTGAACCGTTTGTGAAGATCGATGATCAAGATAGTAAACACCAATTGTAAAGTTAACCGAAAACCGAGATTCGCTCTTTTCTCATAAGTTAATTCATCTAGTTTAATTTTGCATAATAGTAGTAGTTAATTCAATTGATTTCAAAAACCCCTTTTTATTTTCGTTTGCATAAGTTAACACAAAGATATAACCTTCATCGTGGGATCGATCCCTACTCACGCTACTACGTTCATTACTGTTATTAACTTGAGAGGGTTAATTTGGGCGTACGTGATAAACGCTACCAAATTTTGGCGCTGTTGCCGGGGAAGGCAATTTTATTAATTTGTGTTAATTTTTTTATTGATATTCTTCTTCCCGTGCTTTTTACCTATTTGTTCATGCACACAGTCGATTTTTCATCAGAGGACGAACATCAATACGACCCCGAGATGGAAATGTAAGGACCCTAGTTCCTTAAGTACGGATTAAGGCGTAAATAAAAATTTCCATGCATAAACAGAGTATAAATATTGTGTTGATGCCCTGAGCTATTAAATTACAGTGCCAAAAATAAAGTTCCAAAAGGGATTAGTTACATTCCCAACCAATTGATGCTAATCCTATAGCTTTACACTACTCCTAGAGTAGATACTATGCAAAAGAATAAGCCTGCTACCAAGAGCACTCCTCTCTAGCTCATCGCATCAACCCGCCTTAGCCCCTTCCGCCCAAAAGTACCTACAGGAACAACCCCAAAACCATGAGCATGTATATAAATCATATCCAAATAATATGATCATAATTCAATGCATAAACCGTAAATGCAATTCACTTCCTGTATTTAACACATTTAAAAGCTCCCTTGGTTGTCCCTGTATCACAATAATAATCAAAGGATTATAATGCCAATATGCATGTCATGACATGTATCCATTCCGTGTATATCAATGGCCAATTTCCAGTCTTATTATATCAGTGGCATAATACCCCTCGCGTTAACATGACAGCGGAAATACCCCTCGCTTAGATAATACCAGCGGCACTAATATCCCTCGCTATAAATATGACAGCGGTCGTGTTCTTCGCTTCATATTAGCGGCAAATATTCTCTCATCGCTACGGTATGACAGCGGCAAGTATTCACATCGCTACGCCACTGGCGGCAAGTATTCTCCATCACTGGAATATAAATCCCGACTCACAATCATATGCAACAATGCATCCAATATACACATTCAACCAAAATGCATGACCAAACCATGTATGCAATCCATGATGCATAAACAAGACCCCATATGCAACCACAATGCATAATCAATTCCATGTGTGCAACCATAATGCATAACCAATTCAAAGCGTAATAAATACGTTTTACCGTCCGATGCCCGTACGTCTCACTACGTACCTTAGTTCCCAAAGTGGAGATGTTGTGGGACTTTATCTCCTTTGTTGTGTGGCTACCTGGGATGGTTCTACACAATCACATGAATCCATATTAGAAGCCAATAAATGAACCATTACCAAAAACATCATCATTTAGAACAAAATCCCAAAATCCACATTTTATGCCTTGCGATCGATCGGTCCCCAAGCCCCGATCGATCGCTAAGTGAAGAAAAATAGGCATCCAAGTACTGCCTCCACCGATCGATCGAAACTTTTTACCGATCGATCGAGACATCATACCGATCGATCGGAACAAATTTTCGATCGATCGGTAAGCTCATTTCACGCCTTGCACAGGCTCTGCCCTGCTCGATCGATCGGACCCATTTTTCGATCGATCGAGCAGCCTTGTTCCTGCGAGAAACTTCCATGTATGAGCCTCCAACAACACCTAAACTCATATACAACCAAGATCAACCACCCAACACATCATTAACCCACAAAACAACATGAAAATACATCCCCCAAACATAAACATGTTGGACCAAGATCCACCCTTTTTAACCCCAAAAACAAGCTACAAACTCAACCAAAACTCAACAAGACTTTACCATAATGAAAGCTTACCACTTGGGCTTTAAGTTTTTAGCAAGAACTCCCAAAAAGACCCCTTTTTCAAAGCTTTCTCCTCATCTCTTGTTTCAGAAACGAAAATGGAAGTTTTTGGATGAAAGGAGAGGGTTGGAGGGACATAAAGCTGATAGAGAGGAGTGATGGGATGTAAAGGTGTGTGCAAGTGGCTCCCTTGCCATGGTATGTGATTTAAATGTGTATCAAAACACAAGCATGATATATAAAATACCCCAACATGATATTTTAAAAGCATTTTACCACAATGCACCAAAATCCCTATTAAATCATGCTTTACCAAATAAACACAACCCATTTCATTTAAACCATTAAAAATACCCAACATGCATAACATGCACCCTGAAATGCTCTACCGGGTCACGCCTACCATGTGACAAGCATTTCACCAAGTAATTAGTCCCAACACATAATCTAATTATCACCATAAGATCACATAAACATAATTAATGCCCAAATTGCAATTAATTATTTCAAGGATATCACAGAAAGGACTTTACACCAACTAAGGAGAGAAAATCGAAGACAAGTAAAAGAAGTAAAGGAAAGGACTATCATGGCGGAGAATCAAAGCCTACAACAATTAGCGTATCCTACCTTGGATCAGCAACCTCTCTGCATAACCTTTCCTACACTTGCTACTAATATAAATTTTGAATTAAAATCTGGCCTAATAAATCTTTTACCATCTTTTCATGGCCTTGCAGGTGAGGATCCGCATAAGCATTTGATGGAATTCCATGTAGTATGCACTACGATGAAGCCAACTGGCATAACTGAGGAACAAATCAAATTATGAGCTTTTCCATTCTCTTTGAAGGACGCTGCTAAGGATTGTCTCTTCTATTTACCTGCTGGATCCATCACTACATGGAACGAGTTGAAAGAACCTCCTTGGAGAAATACTTTCCTGCATCAAGGACGACGAATATCCGCAAAGACATATACGACATTAGACAACGCCACGAGGAATCACTGCATGAATATTGGGAGCGCTTCAAAAAGCTTTGTGCAAGCTGCCCTCAACATCAGATAAGTGAGCACTTACTTATTCAATACTTTTATGAGGGACTTTTGCCAAATGACAGGAAGTTGGTGGACGCTGCAAGTGGAGGAGCATTTGTGGATAAGACGCCAACGGAGGCAAGACACTTGATTTCGAACATGGCAGCCAACTCTCAACAGTTTGGGACTGCTCGATCGGACCATAAGCCTAGGAATCAAGGCGAGGTAAATGTGTCTAGTCTCGAACAACAATTGATTGATTTTACAGGTATCTTTAAACAACTTGCAATTGGAATTGTACAAAGTGCTAAGGTATGCGGGATTTGTGCACTACCGAATCATCCAATTGACGCTTGCCCCTCACTACAAGAGACAACCAATGAGCACGTGAATGCAGCGGGAGGATTCCCAGGTCCACCACAAAGAGGCTATGACAATCCATCGAGCAACTACAATCAAGGTTGGAGGGACCATCTGAACCAAGGCTATGGGAACCCACAGATGCACCAACCTCCACCCTATAGACCGCCATATCGGAGACCTCCACCACCTCCAGTGCACCCTCCTTCTGACAGGTTAGAAAATATTATTAAAGTTATTGCTGAAAATAGCTTGCAATTTCAACAGGAGACAAGGGCGAGCATCCAGAGTCTGACTATGCAAATGGGACAATTGGCAACTTCGCTCAACAAGATTGAAGCAAAAGTATCAAATGGACTACCTTCACATCCGGAGGTGAACCCAAGGGAAAATGTGAGCGCCATCACTTTAAAGATGAGCGAAGATGAAGTTAAGGAGAAGGTGGCACTGACGCCACCAAAGAACGGAGAGATGAAGGAAGAGAAGGACGTTGAAGAGCCCATGCAAGAGGATGAACCACGAGGTAAGTCCCCTCCCCTCCGTGAATACAAAATCGAACCCCCATTCCCCCTTACATTTAAGGAGAATAGGAAGGACGAGGGCATCAAAGGACTATACGATACTTTCCGATGCTGTGAGGCAAACGCCCCACTACATGATGCAATGATGAAAATACCTCGATGGGCAAGATTCTTGAAAGAGGTATGGAAAGTGGACAAGAGCAAGGAAAGAAAAGGGTGCCCCAAGATAGAGCTAGGCGAGAATGTTTCCGCGGTCATCCAAAGAAGCATTCCCACTAAGTGTAAGGACCCCGGTATGTTTTCTATCCCTTATGTGATAGGAACCACTAGGATTGAGAAGGAAATGCTCAATTTAGGAGCATCCATTAATGTCATGCCTTACTTAATCTACACTCAACTGAAACCTGGACTATTGAAAAGAAATAACACTGTGATTCAACTAGCTGAACGGTCCACGGTAATTCCTAGGGGGATAGTAGAGGATATCCTTGTGCATGTAGAGAATTTGGTTTTCCCCGCCGATATCTATGTCTTAGACATGGAAAATGGTGGTACATCAAGCCCCATTCTTTTAGGGAGACCATTCTTGAAAACATCAAAATCAGTGATCGACGTGAATAGCGGCATGTTAACAATGGAGTTTAATGGTGAAAGTGCAAAATTCAATATCCATGAACCCATTAAAACTCATGAGCATTCTAGTTACGCTATTGATATAAATGATGAATATGATTCTGATTTTGAAAATGATGAATTGTGGGAGAGGGAAAGGTTACTGATGGCCTTGATGACAAAGGAGGTATGGATTCAAGCCCCGTGCATAATGTTCATACTATAGCTACTTTATCTACTCATGATACTGCTGACTCTCTCTTTTCTCACTTGCAAGATCTTACTGTTGAAAAGACACACCCTCCTGATCGACCAAAGCAAGCAACAAATGCTGGAGGAGTAACAAAGACTGGGGACGCCCACTCAAAGGCAACCAAACCAAAGTTCAAGGGACTTAAGAAGATATTGAGGTGGAAGAAGAAGGATACAACTACATCGCATCACCCACCTTGATAGAGGACTGGCGTCGGGCCATCGACGTTAAACAGAGGCGCTGCTTGGGAGGCAACCCAAGGGGAGTTAGTTTCCCTTTTCCTTTTTATTTTTTTATTGCTTTCATAGTTAGACTTTTCTCTTTTCTTGTATTTTTGCCTTACATTGGGGACAATGTAAGATTTAAGTATGGGGGAGGGATTAGTGGTGTGTTATTGTTTTTCTTATTATAAAAATTAAAAATACAAAGAAAATCTAAAAATTTGAAAAATTTTGAGCTCATAGTTAGTAATGAACACATGCTTAGAATCACTAGCCCATGATGAAACCTAATTGATATCTTGCATACTTTTGAACATAGGTGAATTGTTAACCTTGGAACACTTTGAACTCTAATGCAAAGTGTGCTTTAACATAGTAATTGAATATTTTGAGCACTAATCCGTCATGACTTGTGAAGTGTATATAGCTTAGTGAGGATTGTGTGAACTTTGTGATAGTCTTAAGAAGTCTCTAATACATGCTAGAACTTAACTACATGCTCTTTGAGGTGTATGTCTAGACTTCTTGCGAACATGAAAGTGATATAGGTAATCTTTGGTGCGTTTGAGCCTTTCAAGCCTACCATGTAAATAAAATCAATCACTAGTACCCTTTTTGAGCTTTAATGCAAAAGAATGTATGTATGCTAAGCATACAAAAGACCCACATTCAACATTCTTTGACTAGCTTATCATCCTCCCCTAATAAGCCTAAATATGATTCCAATCCATACCTTTGAAGGGAGTATGATGTATTTTCATTTACATGCATTTATGTATTCAATGATTCAAATGTTTTGTGAGCTTTATTGTCAAAAGAATGAAATGCACGAAAGAAAAAGGGATGCCTTGAGAAATTTGATAAAAATACGACTCCAAGGGGAGCCAAGGCACAAAAGAAGAAAAGTGTTGAAATAAACCTTGCAAAAATATACAAGGTGTGAAAAAGCACAAAGTTGAAAAATTCATGCAAGAAGAGAAGCTTTTAGTGTGCATATCATCATACTCTCTTGTTTGATATATCTTTTTCCTTTCTTTCATAAGCCAACACCTAAGCCAAGCTACAAGCTAATAAAGACCTACTTGATTTGTGTTTGTAAAGTGGCTAAGATAGTGGAGAAGAGTGTGCAATTGAGCTTATACTTGTGTTAGTGTATAACTTGAACTATTGCGAGTTTACATTTCTTGGATCTATAATTTGCATATGACATTTGTTTATGACAACACGCACGATCACTGCTTTGTTGGGTACGAAATATCTAGGGATTGAACTTGTACAAGTGTTAACTTGTCGCCGCCTTTCATTACTATGCATGTTTAAAATTGTTGAGGCATAAAAGTGAGAACAAGTTAGTTTGTTACGAACCTATGAGCCAAAGTAAAAATATTGTAGTTTTGTCTGATTTACTCGAGGTCGAGTAAAGATTAAGTATGTGAGCGTTTGATGTGACTAGAAATAGACACATCTATTGCGCTTAATTGTCTACGATTTGGTATATTTTGATAGATAAATTGATACATCTGCTACCTAATCATATATTTGTGTAAATGTAGGAAAAAGTGAAGAAATCAAGTTAAAATGATGAAAGAATGAATAAAGTTGAAGAAGAGAGGAAAAAATCGGAATCCAAGACACATGTTGCTCCTTTCTCCTCAAATTTCTATATGTTCAAGCAACGTTTTGGAAATGTATTCCATAGAAAAGTTGTAGAACATTCAGTTATCTTCGCGTGGATAGCTGATTCATAAAATTTGGAGTTTGTACGAGAAAGTTATGGCCAAAATACAAAACTATCCAGAAAAATTGAAGACATGCGTAATTATGCCATTAGGAGGCGTAATTACGCCAATGCTACGGCAATTGAAAATCTGAAAAATTGAAGACATGCTTAAATACGCCAGAAACGTGGGAATCCATAATTTTGACACGTCATCAGGCGTCTTTACGCTATTATGAGGCGTAGCTACGCCAGCAGTGTTTTGGAAAGTTCGGGGACTTGATTTCTTTCCTTCCTACATGGGCTCTAACCTACTCCATCAGCCTCCACAACTCTATATACTCGAAAATCAGCCTCTTGAAGAAGAAATTCAGACTTTAGAACTTAGTTTAGACATTAGATTTTATTTTTCTTTCAACTTTTGAAGAACAACTCGAAGAACGAAGATGGAAGCGACACTCCGGAATCGTGATTCCTTTTAGTAACTTTTTCTTTTCCTATTAGTTTAATGCTTTCTAGAATAGATTTGAGTGTTTTAAATCTAGTTATGAGTAGAATACTTTTGTGATTCTCGGTTTAGGAAAACGATACATTGGATGTTTACGATTCTTGTGAGATAAGTTTTGATTGTTGATTTTCATTGAGTATCAATTGTTTTTCTGATTTGATTGTCATAATTGTTATGCATGATTGTTGGACTGATCACCTAGCTTTTGTTCATACAATTTATTGCTAAATTTAGATATCAAATACGGAATCGTTTGATCCCTCTAATTTACGAAGTAACTAAGATTAATTAAATTCCGCTTGTGAGTTTGTTAATTTCTTAGGAAAAACAATTGACTAGATTAAACATAGATGCTTTTATTATGTTGTTTAGCTTCATCGATCTCACTAGTTCATATGCTATCATCGATTTAAATCTTAATCGCTTGTATTTTGATTGATTGTTTGATAAGGGTTAAACTAGAACGCTTGGGCTACTTAACTAAACTTAAGGTGAGATAGGACTTTGATTATTGGATTAAACGTCCACGATGAATATCATATGGAAATTGAACCGTTTGTGAAGATCGATTATCAAGATAGTAAACACCAACTGTAAAGTTAACCGAAAATCGAGAATCACTCTTTTCTCATAAGTTAATTCATCTAGTTTAATTTTGCATCATAGTAGTAGTTAATTCAATTGATTTCAAAAACCCCTTTTTATTTTCGTTTGCATAAGTTAACACAAAGATATAACCTTCCTCGTGGGATCTATCCCTACTCACGCTACTACGTTCATTACTGTTATTAACTTGAGAGGGTTAATTTGGGCATACGCGATAAACGCTACCAGGTATTGGTGGCTCTAACCTTGCAGTGAAGGATCCCAATGCCAATGGTGGTCGAAGTCCGCCATATCATTAAATAGGTGCAACACATCGTCTTCATCTCTATCAAACAGGTGACTCCCAATTGCCAAAGCTCCACTAAATACCCATCATTGTGTCTCTGCGTCCAATCCATTGTTGAAAAGTTGCAGAAGAGTATAGTTCGAAAAGTTATGATACCGAAAAATGGTTGCCAAATTGTTGAATCTCTCCCACGCTGCATAGAATGGCTCTGAAGATTGTTGGACAAAGCCTGTGAAGACTTGTTGATTGGACATCACAAGTACCTCGCAAGAAAACAAAACAAAATAATTAAATTATATATTTTTTCAAATTAAATATATACAAAGGAAAAAAAAGGTTAAATTATAGTCAAAGAATCTCGTATGATATTACTAAAATTAGTCATCGGCAACGGCGCCAAAAACTTATCACGATTTATTTAAACAATAAATTTTCAAAGCAGTGCGATTATACCGCAAGTGCACGGTGTCAAGTTTTAGAATAGATAGGAAGAATACCGATTGTCGAACCCAGAGGGACTAACAAGCAAGTACAAATTAAGACACTTTATACAATATTTAACCTACGAAATTTAATTTAATAAAATACTAAATAACAAATTAACTACTAATCCAACCAAGTCAATAAAAGTAAAAGAGAAAATTCAGCTAGAAAAGATTATCAAGACGTCGGCTCACCAATGCAATCCTCTACAATTCTCGATTGAAAAGCCAAATATTTATAAGGTGACGAGTTCTCCTAAGTTATCTAATATACTCTCTCGAGCTATATTAAATCTAATATCAAATTACAGTAAGTCACTATCGTGTACTTATTTAACAACTCAATATTGAATTAAGATTCGTGAAACCTACTAGCTTTCGATTACTAGATATCTATAACTATCACACATGTATTTGACTTCATCTCTCGATCTCAGTCTGAAATATGAGTTATTAATTCCGTATCATAAAATCATCGCTCGATCTCAATTACGATACTAACATCATTCAAAGGTGATCAATCCCTCAAAAGCATTAAAATCATAAATCATACACAAAGAACTATAAGGATTCAATCATCAAATCATAAGTTCAAAACAAAGGTTCGCCTAGCCTCGATAAATAAATTTAGTTCATACTCATAACTAAATACCAACACTCAAACTTGTCTTGCAACAATCCAAGCATGACATAATCAAAACAAAACAAAACTAAAGTTTAAAAGTAAGAATAAACTCCCAGTGTCGACTCCGGTTGTAGATTCTCGCTCCTTCTCTTGCTTCCTTCTCTATCGTCTCTTTAATCGCCTTGTTGGAGTTGTTCCAAAGTCATGGTAAAAGGTTTAAGAATGATGATGGGGTTTAAGGGGACGCGTAGATGGATTGGGAGTGGACGTACGGTGTACGTGAGGATGGTATCTGGATGTGTGTTTGGTGAGAGGCGCGTATTGGTTCAAGTGGTGGAGTGAAGGAAAAGGCTCAAACATAGTATCAAAGTCTGCATAATCATGTAATTTTCGTCCACTATTTATAAAGAGGAGAAAATATGAAGCTTCGTTGTTGGACACAAACTCTAAAAGGTATTTTTTCACATTCTGGTATGAAGAGATCGATCTCCAGTGTATGGAGATCGATCTCCTCTTCAGGATTTTTGTTGCCCATTTTTCATCTTCTGGCGCTCGACTTGCATTGGTCATAACTTTCTCATCCAATTTGACAAATTAGTTGTCCACGCGAAAAGATCTACAACCTCATGTTGTCAACATTTCCAACATATGGCTCGAGCATGAAGAAATTTGAGGATAAAGAAGTGACATGATCGTCCTTGATTAATCATTAAAATCACAACGTAGAGTTCATTCTCGATATTGAAACAAATTATTTCATGATTTGCATTATTCTCAGAAATATCATACACACATTGGTCGCGCTTATCGTATAAGCCCAAAGTAACCCCACTCAATCATCAAGATTGATAACAATAATGTAGTAGCGTGAGTAGGGATCGATCCCACGAGGAGGTATGATTTTTATGTTAATGAAAATAAAAAACAAAAAAAAAAGGATGAAGTTTTGAAGTTGAAGTATAAAAATTAAAATTAAAAAGAAATATTAACTAATGAAATGGATTCTTGGTATATGTCGACTCTACATTGGATACTATCATCTATTTCATCGATCACAAAAGACTCAATTTAATTGAATATTCATCAATTGAAAATCTAATTCCCCTCTCACCTTATTCCTAGTCAATTAGTCCAAGCGTCCTAATTTAACTTTCATCAATATCTGTTTATGCGCAATCAAGATTAAAATCATGATACCATTCAAAACTAGCAGTGATGAATCTAAACAACATAACCACAAGCGGTTTATATAAATTTAGTCAATGATTTTCCCTAAGAACTTAATAAATTCACAAACGCAAAATTATCAGTCTTAGTTGCTTCTTCAATTAGCTTATTCAAACAATTTCTTATTGATATTTAATTAACAATAGATTACATGCAAGTTCTTAGGTTGTCGATCCAATAAACAAACACAAATCATATCATCAAAATCTGAAAACATTGATATTCAATAAAATTGATAAATAAAAGCGTAAGAATCTCCCAAAGATAAATAAAATCCAAGGATTCGCCTTCCTCAACCAAGAATTAAAACTAGCTAAACATAATTAATAAGAAAAACGACAAATGAAAGAAAGGGAAAGAAAACTAATCCAATCTCCGCTCGTCGAGGTGTCAATCCCGCCTTCGCTTCGATCTTCGTACCGTTCTTCAACAAAATTGAAAGAAAAATTATAAAAGTATTCTAAACTATTCTACCTACCCTACCTAATTGTTAAAAAGGTCCGATTTTTGTACATATATGTATAGGGAGACTGATGATGTAGGTTAGAATCCATGTAGGAAGGAAAGAAATCAACAATCCTAACTTTCCAAAACTCTGTTGGCGATCGATCGCTAGCTTACTTTTTTTCGTTTTTCTCGGGTGAGCGATCGATCGCTGGAAAGTGGTGATCGATCGCGAAGATGATAATTTTGTTGCTGAAACTTTCTGCCACGAGGTGATTGATCTCTGCTTCTTGGGCGACGGATAGTCTGTCTTGGTCAACTTTTATGCATTTTCTTTGGTCTACTTTGATCTCTTGTAATCTCCAATGCATTTCTTGGTCCGTAATTATTAGCTCGGTTTCTTCTATTCCACCTACATTTACATAGATATACGATTAGGTAGCATATGTGTCAATTTATCCATTAAAACATACTAAATCGTAGACAATTAAGAGCAATAGATGTGTCTATTTCTAGTCACATCAAACACCCCCATACCTAATCTTTACTCGACCTCGAGTAAATCAGACAAAACTACAATATTTTTTGTTGGCTCATCGATTCATAACAAACTAACTTGTCCTCACTTTTATGCCTCAACAATTTTAAACATGCTTAGTAATGAAAGACGGTGAAAAATTAACAGTGGAACAAGTTCAATCCCTAAACTTCTCATACTTAACAAAGCAGCGAATGTGCGTGTGTGGTCATAAACAAGTGTCATGTACAAATTATAGATCCAATAGATGTAAACTCACAATAGTTCATGTTATACACTAACACAAGATAAGCTCACTTGCACACTCTTCTCCACTATCTTAGCCACTTGCAAACACAAATCAAGTAGGTCTTTATTAGCTTGTAGCTTGGCCTAGGTATTGGCTTATGAAAGAAAGGGTAAGGATGTATCAAACAAGAGAGTACAATGGTATGCACAATTAAAACTTCTCTCATTGCACGGATTTTTTTCAAACCTTGTTCATTTTTTTACGGTTTAACTCATTTATTTTCTTCTTGTGCCTTGGCTCCCCTTGGAGTCATATTTTTAGCAATTTTCTCAAGGCATCCATTTTCTTTCATGCATCTTATTCTTTTGACAATAAAACTCTCAAATATATGAATCAATGACAACATGTGCATGTGAATGAAACACATCATACTCCCTTCAAAAGTATGGATCTAAAATCATATTTAGGCTCATCAGGGAAGGATGATAAGCTAGTAAAAGAATATTGAATGTCTTTTGCATTAAAGCTCAAAAAGGGTATTAGTTATTGAATTTATCACATGGTAGGCTTGAAAGGACCAAACACATTAAAGATCATCTAAATCATTTTCATGTTCGCAAGTAGTCTAGACATACGCCTCAAGGAGCATGTAGTTATGTGATGTCCGGAATAATTAATAATCGTCCATTGGATTTAATTATGGTGTTTATATGATATGTTGATATTTAATTCTTAAGTATCAGACTTTGGACCGGAGTTGGGATAAATGATTCCGGGATTGAATTTATAATGTTAATTAAAGTCAAGAAGATTACTAAATTCTTGGGAATGTTATTTTTGGTCTGGGATTGGAATAAATAATTCCGGGTTGAAATTCTGATGCAAATAAGAATTCTTGCAAATAAAAATAATTTAATATTTGAGAAGAAACTAAAATAATAATGGGAGTTAGATTGTATGTGGATGGTGTAGATTTAACTAGGGCCTTGTCTTTCTCGCTCTTCAAAAAATCGATTAAAGACCAAAACCTTTATTTCCCTTCCCCTTCTTCTCATCGCCTCGCCCATCTTCAACTCTGAGAGAGAGAGAGTGTCTCCAACATAGCTTCAGGCACAAAAATTGTTCAGGTTTGTTTGAGTTCGATATGTCTCGACTTCTTAGTCATTTCATGTTCTTGCATTTCAACCTCTGCTTGATTTTTTGTGCGATTTTCGTTCCGATTCTGGATTGGAATTTTTTTGCTGTAAATGGGTCGATAGTCTGCTGTAAATGGTTCGAAAATTTGATGTTTTGGCTCGAATTTCTACTGTTGTTTGTGACCTAAACCAACTGCTGTTATGGTTCGAAAAATCGGCTGTGTTGTGTTGAAAAATCGACTGTTATGTATTTCAAAAATCCTGCTATGATTTGGTTCAAAAACTTTGCAGTTCTGGTATTGGTTTAGATTCGAAAACCATATTGTTTGGTGCTAGTTATTGGGTCAAAAGACCATACTCCTTTAGATCGAAATTTTGCTTGTTTGTAGATCGAACTTTTTGTTGTTGTGGAAAGAATCACAGTTATGATTTTGAATTCTTAGCTATTTGATTCTAATTCGTGGGTTAAGTCTTGGTTTCCTAATTATGAACTAAATGAATATGTCGTTTCTTTGAGGCACTTTATTATTATTATGTGATGCTACGTGTGAGTGTTAATAATTATATATTCTAATTTCTAAATGATGAAGAAATTTTAAATAAGGTGTACAAATTTATGAACGAGATGGATGATGTCATGAGAAAATAGTATGGATTTTTATTGATTTAAAGTGATGGAATCTACTCATGAAATATTGAGTGTTTAAATGACAATTGTATTGACAATGAGCTAATATTGAATTGATATTCGATATAGATACTACACGAGCCTTCGGACGTTGATGGTAGCTTGATCACGTGGTCGAATTTAAGGTACGTAGTGACGTACGAGCAGGTATGTGTGATGTTAATTATGCACTATGATTCATAAATATATTGAAATTAGATATATGAACAAGTTAGTGAATGGAGAGTCATGATAGAATTGTTGATATCATAGTATGTAATGTGTTTTGATATAATGATGAATTATTCTAATGCCGCCGCTATTGAGAGTCCGATGGTTATAGCGTCGTCGCTGTTGAGCGTGCGAGAGATTATAGTGCCACTGCTATTGAGCAAGCGATGTGATATGATGAGATGTAATGAGGAAATGGGTGACTAAGATGTACTTGATTTCAATAAATCATTGTTGTGATGCCTTAGTCATTTTGAATATGGAACTGATGGTTTATGAATATGAGTACTGTAAATCATTATGGTGATGATTTATTTGATTTTTAAGTTGATGGTTATGTATATTATGAGAACAGGAACATCGTGGGAGCTCTCATACGATTATGGTGTATATATACAGGGAGTTTTATCTTAATTTACAGTTTTATATTCTGTAAATTATTAATTGTGTAATTGATGATATTGAGATCATGTTGTTGGTATGCTCACCTCGCGTGGGGGCTATTTCTGTTTAAATAGGTAGAACATGTACGACATTGGTTCGGGAGATGAATTCGAGCTATTGAATGAGGACGCTCCGAGGAGTGCATTACCAGCGCTGGTATAGGGTAAAGTGTCTCGTATAAGTAGATACACGTTTATTCGTTTAATGCTCGTGTGTGAGCATCATAATATGTGTATATGACATGTATATATGTTCTGAAGTTCCTCCTTCCATTTGGTGGCTATTTGTGTATATTATATTTGAGAAGGATGTGCATTATGGTCTGAGCATTTATCAGCGATTTATGTCTTGCCTAAGTACTAGTTAGATGAGATTATTTTGGTGACTGTTGGAGATAAATTATATGAGGAATTGTTGTTTTGGGTTTTACTGTCATGAGGATGATTTATGTTCTTTGACATTTTTTGGGACACCCAGTTTATGGGGAGACTTTGCCCAAATTTTTATAAAATCCTATACTAGAATGTGAAAAATGTATACACATTGACGATATAAATGCACTAATGATGTCTTATATGCATTATTGACGTATTGGGACGATGAGGTCTCATATTTAAAGGCATAGGGGTGTGTCGAGAGAATTGAATAGAACATAATTTACGCATGATTATAGTTTTGCGACATTGCGATATGACATTTATGTGCATAGTATGATATGTATGATATGAAACCATAGAAATTGTGTTATTGATGACTGTTGCAGTTGTAGAATTGATTAGGGATCATGAGGAACGTGGCAATGACGAATCACTATTGATTCCAATAGATATATCTATTGATGTCAGTATTATCGAAAAGCTCCTGAGTCTGGTAATTCGTTTTAATTATATCATTGACTGAATATTTTGAAAGTAACAATCTTCTGAGATACATGATGAATGATTTGCCATGCTGATGGTATTTAAGGGTCGATGGTTAATTGATGTCATTGCTAGTAATGTAATGCATAAATTTTATTGAGTTGTGCCCATATACGTACACAGTGCTGAAAATTTGACTTTGTAGGAGAATCAGAAAATTGGATATGATGTCAGATGACAGGAAAAGTTTGGCAGCACTAGACTGTGGAAATGTGAAAAAGAATGATGTGATCGGTATGATTATATTGTGATTATGAGAATGCAAGTTAATGTGACATACATTGATATTGCTTTGTTATCGTGATGCATTGATATTGACTTGATAGTGTCACTGTACGTAGAATGTATTACGATTATTGTACTACTACGGTTATATCGATTAGTGTTGGATCAGGATATTTACCGCTGTCATGCCGTAGCACGGGATGCTGATATGTCGAAGTGAGGGATATTGTTGAGCCGCAGATATAACGTAGTAGAGATTATGAGATGTATTTATTTGTGTATATTGAGTCACATCTTGAGTCCGAAAGGAACAAAGTGCTGCATACATGTTAGTCGCCTCTTGAGTCCATGATTATGCCGCTATATACGTAGCGATGGGTTATGCCGCTCTATACGTAGCGATGTGTCATGACGCCTTATACGTAGCGATTGTGTTATACCGTTGTATACGTAGAGGGGGATTTTATCGCCATTGGGCGATGAGGATTTTGTACCGTCATTGGGCGATAAGTATGGATTGTGTACCGCCGTTGGGTGATGAATATTGATGTTCCACTATTCAGTTAGCGATGTATATTATACTGCTATGGTGTTAGCAATGTATGTTGATGATGTGTTGATTCAGATGGTGTTGACCATTGCGTTATGTACCGTCACGAGTTGACGATGATATTGTGGATGTCATGTGTTGACATGTACCGTCACGAGTTGGCGAGGATATTGTGGATGTCATGTGTTGACATGTACCGTCACGAGTTGACCAGGATATTGTGGATGTCATGAATAAGTATGAGACTGTGATGTTATTCTCCGATGTATAATGACGGTAATGATAAATAATCATGTGATGATTAATGACGACTTAGACACAATGTGGCAAACAATATAATAATGTCATTATGAGAATACATGTGATATATGAGCATTCACGATTAAACGATTTAGTATGTTTTGATATTGAATTAGTAACTGAAAGGAATGTAAATGATTACATATGGATGTAGTAATTACAAATGGATGTTCTAGTAATTACTTGACAACAGATATTGATTAGATGATGGTATACGATGAGACTGATGCATAAGAACTCACGAATACTTACGACACTATGATGTGTCGCCCATTCATGAAATTGTACTCTGTTGAACAAATGATTGAAGAGAATTGAGAAATGAAATTGATTCTTATGTTGAATTTCAGTCACATAGATATGTGATAGTATGCTCTAGCATGATGTGTACCGGATTGCATGGAACTTTTGAAGCAGGGATATTAATGTTTGATGACGGAAACATTATGAATATCAATAATGCATAAATGACAAGGTGCCTGGTTATGTTATGAGTGTATGAGAAATACTAATGAGTTTCTTTTTTGTACTTGTTTCATGGCAGATGATAGATGGGTGTTGAAATGCGAAAAGTTTGATGCTTAAGAGCATGTGAGTACTGTGGTGAGCATGATACTATGATGATACTGTACATTGTAGATGATTTCACCTACAAAGGTATGCGATGAATTATTCGATGTTGATGTTGATGCCTTGTTCTAAATGGTTTATATACAAGTGATTTTTAAGGAGCAAGGGAAAGTACAAGATAACTTATCCAAGCAGATAAGAATAAATGACGGGTTGTGAGATAAAATTGAGGGATGAACAATATTATGACTGTAATGTGCGTATAATCATGACGTATTCGTGTTAGACCATTCATTATGTTTTGATATTAATGATATGTGGCTGTTGGTGCGTATGATGTTGATATACGTATATGAGAATTACTAATGGGTTTTCTAGTAATTACTTTTGCCTAGATAATAGCCAAAAGATTAGATAAGAAAGTTTGATGTGTAAGGACTCAAGAGTACCACTATTGCTTACGGACTAGGGTGGTGTGCGATATGGCGATGCTGGTATAAATTGCATACTTTTGCAACCACAAAGTTAAGAGATCGTTGGTGTGGTACGCCACATTTACGAGCTATGATGATTCACAAGATGATGACGTCCTACAGAATTGTTACAGCATTATCATGAGCTGTATAATGGTACGTAAATTTTAATGTTGGCTTTTATGGTAAGCATGCATTTAAATTTCGAGGTCGAAATTCTATTATTTGGGGAGAATTGTGATGTCTGGAATAATTAATAATCGTTCATTGGAATTAATTATGGTGTTTATATATATGTCGGGATTTAATTCTTGGGTATCGGACTTTGGACTGGAGTTGGGATAAATGATTCCGGGATTGAATTTATAATGTTAATTAAATTCAAGAATATTCTTAAATTCTTAGAAATGTCATTTTTGGTTTGGGATTGGAATAAATAATTCCGGGTTGAACTTGTGATGCAAATAAATTAAAAGGACAAATAAAAATAATTTAATAATTGAGAAGAAATTAAAATAATAATGGGAGTTAGATTGTACGTGGATGGTGTGGATTTAACCTAAGGCCTTGTCTTTCTCCCTCTTCAAAAAATCGATTAAAGACCAAAACCCTTCTTTCCCTTCCCCTTCTTCTCATCGCGTCGCCCATCTTCCACGCCGAGAGAGAGAGCGTCTCCAACTTAGCTTCAGGCACAAAAGTTGTTCAGGTTCGTTTGAGTTGAAAAGTTTCGACTTCTTAGTCATTTCCTGTTCTTGCATTTCGACTTCTACTTGATTTGTTGTGTGATTTTCGTTCTGCTTCTGGATTGGAATTTTTTGCTATAAATGGGTCGATTATCTGCTGTAAATGGTTCGAAAATTTGATGTTTTGGCTCGACTTTAAACTTTTGTTTGTGACCGAAACCAACTGCTGTTATGGTTCGAAAATTCGGCTGTGTTGGGTTGAAAAGTTGGCTGCTATGTATTTTGAAAATCCTGCTATGATTTGGTTCGAAAACTTTGCAGTTCTAGTATTGGTTTGGATTCAAAAACTATATTGTGTGGTGCTAATTGTTGGGTCGAAAGACCATACTCCTTTGGATCCAAATTTTGCTTGTTTATAGATCGAACTTTTTGTTGTTATGTGGAAAGAATCACAACTTATGATTTTGAATTCTTAGCTATTTGATTCTAATTCGTGGGTTAAGTCTTGGTTTCATAATTATGAACTAGATGAATATATCGTTTCTTTGAGGCACTTTTTTTATTATTTTGTGATGCTAAGGTGTGAGTGTTAATAATTATATGCTCTAATTTCTAAATGATGAAGAACATTTTAAATAAGGTGTACAAATTTATGAACGAGATGGATGATGTCATGAGAAAATAGTATGGATTTTTATTGATTTAAAGTGATGGAATCTACTCAAGAAATATTGAGTGTTTAAATGACAATTGTATTGACAATGAGCTAATATTGAATTGATATTCGATATAGACACTAACGAGCCTTCGGACGTTGATGGTAGCTTGATCATGTGGTCGACTTTATGGTACGTAGTGACGTACGAGCAAGTATGCGTAATGTTAATTATGTACTATGATTCATAAATATATTGAAATTGGATATATGAACGTTAGTAAATGGAGAGTCATGATAGAATTGTTGATATCATAGTATGTAATGAGTTTTGATAGAATGATGAATTATTCTAATGCCGCCGCTATTGAGCGTCCGATTGTTATTGTGTCGCCGCTGTTGAGCGTGCGAGGGATTATAGTGCCGCTGCTATTGAACGAGTGATGTGATATGATGAGATGTAATGAGGAAATGGGTGACTGATGGTTTTGGATATTGTGAGAACAGGAATATCGTGGGAGCTCTCATACGGTTATGGTGTATATATACAGGGAGTTTTATCTTAATTTAGAGTTTTATATTCTGTAAATTATTAATTGTGTGATTGATGATATTGAGATCATGTCGTTGGTATGCTCACCCCGTGTGGCGGCTATTTATGTTGAAACAGGTAGAACATGTACGACATTGGTTCGGGAGATGAATTCGAGCTATTGAATGAGGACGCTCCGAGGTGTGCGGTACCAGCGCTGGTATAGGGTAAAGTGTCTCGTATAAGTAGATACACGTTTATTCGTATAATGCTCGTGTGTGAGCATCATAATATGTGTATATGGCCTGTATATATGTTATGAAGTTCCTCCTTCCATTTGGTGGCTATTTGTGTATATTATTTGGGAAGGATGTGCATTATGGTCTGAGCATATATCAGTGATTTATGTCTTGCCCGAGTACTAGTTAGATGAGATTATTTTGGTGACTGTTGGAGATAAGTTATATGAGGAATTGTTGTTTTGGGTTTTATTGTCATGAGGATGATTTATGTTCTTTGACATTTTTTGGGACGCTTAGTTTATGTGGAGACTCTGCCCAAATTTTTATAAAATCTCATGCTAGAATGTTAAAAACGTACACACATTGACGATATAAATGCACTAATGATGTCTTATATGCATTATTGCAGTGTTGGGACGATGGGGTCTCACAAGTTAAGTTCTAGCATGTATCTTCACTAAACAATGCACACTTCACAAGTCATGACAATATCGTGCTCAAAATATTCAACTACTAAGTCATGCATAATTTGCATTAGTGTTCAAAGTGTTTCAATGTTAACAATTCACCTATGTTCAAAAGCATACATGCCCTCAATTAGGTTCAATCATTGGCTAGTGACTAACTATGAGTTCATAGTTAGTCTTAAGATATCTCAATATCATCAATTAGGTTAATCTAAGCATGCATTCGTTACTAACAATGAGTTCAAAAAATTTCAAAATTTTTAGTTTTTTTTTGTATTTTTAAAATAAGAAAGCAATAACACACACTACTAATCCCTCCCCCATACTAAAATCTTACATTGTCCCCAATGTAAGCTTAAATTGTAAGGAAAGAGAATTTAGACTACGAAAGCAATAAAAATAGAAAAGAAGGGAAACTAACTCCCATTGGGTTGCCTCCCAAGCAGCGCCTCTGTTTAATGTCGGTGGCCCGACTCCAATGCTCGTGCTCATGGTGGGTCTTGTTTGGTATCCAATGCCACCTTTTCCCACCCCAGTATCCTTCTGACAGCTCGAAGGCGATGCCTATTCGCCTTATACTTCTTGGAGGTCCTCAACAATTTTCGCATCCCCTCGTTTTTTTAAAGATGCATCTTGAGATGGTTCAGGAGGAAGTTTCAGCTCAATATCAGGTACCTACTATTCAGAGTTGAGATTCTTAAAATGAGAATTTGGTAAAGCAATAGTAATACATGAAGTATCAGTCAAAACTTCTCCCATACATCCTTTGTCAACAAGTTGATCAATAGTTACCCCATGTTCATGTTCATGCTCAGTATGTGATTTTTCTAGTGATAAGTGATGTGCAATGCAATAGTTTAATCAGTAGTAGAAGGATGAATGAGATTATGAGTATTGAACTTAGCTACCTCACTATTAAACTCCATAGTAAAAGCACCACCACTTACATTTATTATGCATTTGGAAGTTTTCAAAAATGGTCTCCCTAACAGAATATGGCTGCATTTATTATCATTTTCCATGTCAAGTACGTAGAAGTCAGTAGGAAAGATCAATTTTTCAACTTTCACCAGAACATCCTCAAGTATTCCTTTAGGGAGCACAATAGACATATTTGCTAATTGAATAGAAATTTCAGATTTTTTCAAAGGTCCTAGTTCTAAAGATGTATAGATTGAATAAGGCATATGATAAGTGTCGTTTTTACACCTATTTAGATGTGATTTCTAATGATTTTCGTATTGATTCATGGAAGATTTTACGCTTTTTGGTATATATTTGTATGTTTCAGGAATCAATGTTGAAATGCATACAAGTATAGGAAATGAGCCAAAAATGATGAAAAAGCACTAACCGAGCAAACGCGTCGAAGCCAAGGAAGAAAAGAAAAATAAAAAGAAATCTTGTAGCTCGATCGATCGAGATTCCATAGCGATCCATCGGCTTGCCCAGAAAAGTAGTTCGATCGATCGCGGCTTTCAGCGCCGATCGATCACGAGACGGGATTTGGCACAAAATCTAGATGGCTAGAGGTTGCAAGCGTACAAGGAGACTCATGCATATAACGTGAGCAAAAAATAAGCAGCTGAGATCAGATTTTATTCACCATCCCATTCACAAGGAAAGCAGATTTACCATACAACACATGCATGAAGAGATTCATGTGGCATCTCATAATTCACGGACGAGAGCAGATATACTCGATGTCATATGAAGGAAAGAAAATAATGGCAACAGATTACGTGAATATATGATCACGTTTCATTGGAGAGATGAAAGAAACGTAGCAGCTGATTGGAGGAGTTCATAATGGGCTGAGACATTATTAGAGATAGAGATGAGACCGTGGCCCATGAGAATAGAAAGCAACATATTAACGTGAATATGGTGTCCAGGATGCTATCACACACTACTTAAACCCTACGTCCAGATTCATACGCCTCCATCAACGAACCATACAACCTTTCCCACATCTCTTTCCTTCACTCCCACCACACGTCCGTCCATTAAAAAAATACCTCACACCCCTTTCTTCATCCCTCCATCTTCAAACCATACACCACCTCCATCTCACCATATCACAGACCATTCACGCCTCACTCCTCTCCTTCAAAACCAAACCACACGTCCAGCATCATACACATTCATTCACAACCTCCATCCTTCTACCATACAACCTTCATCAATCCTCACCCTATGATTTGGAACAAGCCAACAAGATAATCGAGGAGCACGATCGAGAAAGAAGCGAGGAAGGATCAAGAATCAATGAACGATGTCGACTTGGGAGTTTGCTTTTACTTTTCTATTTTAGTTTGGATTTAATATGTTTTGGATGATTGAGAAATATCTTAAACATTGTTTTTCCTTTAATATTATCGATTGATTGAATTCATACATCTTCTATGAGCATGCTTTATTGTTCTTCATGCTTTTCAAAGTTTAGCCATCTTTGAATGATAATTTATTATAATTGAGATCGAAAGATAATATTATAATACGATATAGTAATTCATGCCGTGTGTTAAAGATTTGATCGAGAGATAAAATTACATACGAGTGATAGCTTTATGTTATTTAATCTAAAGTTAGTGGTGTTCATAAAGACTCATTCAATATCAAATTGTTAATTATGTGAATGAGAGTTACTAGTTACAATTTGATGTTAGATTTAATATAACTCGAGAGAGTATATTGATTAGATTCGAAAAACCCGTCACCTTAGAGATGTATGGAGAAAAGAATTGTAAGAGTTTGGTTAGGTGAATCATTGTCTTGATAATTCTTTCTCGTGGATTTTTCTCGTGGATTTTTCTCGTGATCGTCGATTGTTTTGGTTGGATTATAGTAGTTTAATTTAGTTATTAGTTAGTTTATTAACTAATTATCGTAGGCTAAATATAGTTTAAAGAAATCTTATTTGGTACTTGTTTGTTACTCCAAGGTTCGAAACTCGTACCTACGGATCACTATATTAAAACTTGATACCGCACGCTTGTGGTCGATTTGTGTTGTTGATTCATATCATGCGCCGCTTAAAATTTATTTGCTAAAGAAAAGCGCAATCAGCATAGCATTTATTGTTGCTTCTAAATCTAGCTTGACCTTATCAATTCTATTATTTCCAATCATGCATGGGACAGTGAACATATCTGAATCCGTGCATTTAGTAGGGGTTTCCTTCTCCTCATCGTCAGAAAAAAAAATCATCAAACATGTCCATTTCATCACAGTATTCGACCTTCGGTCCTTCCACAACACATGATTCTTCTAGATATTTGACATAACACTCAGTTAGCGACATATCTTTTGGAGTTGCAGGATGTGCAAGCTCTTTTTCCTCTGGTGGCACATGTATCTCCTCTTCTAACTTGGGTGGCGTAAGTACCACCTTCCCCGGGGTTTCTACCTCTTCATCACTCCTTGAGGCGACTGCAATGATGGTCTCTCTTGGTGCCTCCATCGTCCGGAAGGGTATAATGTCTGAGGTTCGTGCTGCTATCCTATTGATCGATGTTGCTATTTGCTCCAATTGAGTACTCAAATCTTGATTGCTACCCCTGAATTCCTGTTGAAATTGCAAAGTATTATCACTAAGTTTTGAAACAAGATCCTCTAAAGACTCACCAGGGGTATTGGGTTGAGATTGTTGCCGCCATGGCGGGTATTGCGGTATGTATGACGGTAGATAAGACTAGTTGTAAGGTGGAGGTGGGCTCATCCATTGATTTGCATATTTGAGATTTGGATGATCACTCAAACTTGAGTTGTATGCGCTTTGTCCATTACGCCAAGTTGGTGCACAAGATACTCCAATTCGTCCAAGCTACTATATTCTGCCATGGCAATCAGTATGCTTCAGTGGTTCGAGATTAGATGTTCACCTGCAAGTACAAACAAACCACAGTAACAATGGAAGTAACCATAAATAAGCTTGTAATGTTAGACCGTTTTCAAAGAAAATGTAGGATAAACCCAAAGAAGAGAGTATAACTTATAAAGTTCATTTTTTTTAGCACATATTGAGTTTCTCTTCTTTTTTTGTTAGCCTTGGCCACTTTGGGTCTTATACATTTACTTTTTTTCAAGGCTCTTTCTTTATATCTTTTCTTTTGCTCTTCTTCTCATTCATCAATATTTTTCAATAAGCTCATCAAGATGTAACAACTCACGTGCATCAAATGAGTTCATTATACTCTCTTTAAGGTAAGGATAAATTTTAATTTAGGTTCATAAATGTGGGTATAATGAGTTTACCAATGAATGTCGAATGAGGGTTTATTTTTATGTTAAACATACATCATTCTTTTTCAATTAGGCTCAAAAGTGGACACTAGTGATTTAATGTAAACAAGGTAAGCTTGATAGTCTCAAACGTTCCAAAGATCGCCTAAAGCATGTCCAAGTCAGGTTCATAATTATAAAATTTTGTCTCAAAGTGCCATCAAATATGTTCTAGAATACTCTAAGATTTCAAGACAAATCATAGTTCACAAAATTATTTCCTATTCAACATGCAATCCACAATATCAGGACCCAATGTGCTAAATATATTCCTCATTATGCTAACTCAAAAAAGGATATTCATGTACAAGTCTACTATTAATTAAAATTAAAGTCCGTATACATAGTGAGATCAAAATCCTCATTAAATACTCACTACTATAATTCATTCTTTTCTCAAGTTTGAACTCATAATTTTTTTTAGCTCATATAATCGAACGATTCAAGTGTCAATTTCAGCACACATCATGCTGACGAAACAAGTAAAACATGCAAGCCACTCCCCCAAACTTAAATGAAACATTGTCCTCAATGTTTAAAGAATCAAAAGGGAAAAGTAAACTCCTCTGATCAAGACGCTTGCATAAGGGTTGAGAAAGATTGGCTTTTGAAAGCTCCAGTGCTGTAGGGGTTAGCTCCAACTGAGTACCTAGCAAGAGAAGAATGCAAATAAAATAGTCGACTCAAGAGTTAAACAAACTAAAAAAAAATGAAAATAAAACAAATCTAAATAGCAAAAGGATATGCTTGGGTTTCCTCCCAAGATGCGCTGATTTCTAGTCGTCTGCTTGACCATCAGGAGCAACCATCAAAGAGCGACTACCACCCATAGTAAGTATCATATGATACAACAAATGGGTCTTGATTCAGTATGCCCTCAATCTTGGCAAGATGTCTACAGTGTAAGCTCGTCGCTCCAACAACATTCGCCTTGAAATTGTAGGCATGGGAGGAGGATTCTTGGCTTGGCTTCATCTCGTGGAGGGCGTAGTATGGTGAAGTTGGCATCGATGGCAAGAATGGATCAACATATGGCATAGAACACGACACCATCGATAGGCAAATATCAACATTCTCAAAAATCAACTCATCCTCAAAGTTCACTCTTGGCTCATCTTCGCATGGGAATTCCTCGGATAATTACGCCAATGTAGGCTCAATTACTGTAGGAGGCTCGCATTCCCTTAAATCTCCACATTATTTGGATCATTCTCCCAAACATGGTTGGTTCAGTGATCATCATCATGTAACCCAACTCGATTCATCGCCTCTTGATTTGTAGCTCTCGTCTCTTTCTCTTGGCAGCTCGTTGAAATTGTTTCCATAAGGACCATTATTTGCTACTCCAGGTGACACATAGAATTTGTTTGGATCTCCAAACTGCTCTCAGTTGATACCATGAATCTTATTAATCTATCCTCTAAATGAGTTGTGACGTCCGCAGAACTATCTCTCATCTATTTGTGATGTTCAAATGGTTGTGGGGTATAATGAGGGTAGTGGGCTCTGGCGGGTATTGGTGGCTCCAACTTTGCAGTGAAGGACCCCAATGCCAACGGTGCCATTGAATAGGTGCAACACACCGTCTTCATCTCTATCAAACAGGTGACTCCCAGTTTCCAAAGCTCTACTAAATACCCATCCTTGTGCTTCTGCATCCAATCCATTGTAGAAAAATTGCAGAAGAGTATAGTTCGAAAAGTTATGATAGCGGAAAGTGGTTGCCAAATTGTTGAATCTCTCCCACGCTGCATAGAATGGCTCTAAAGGTTGTTGGGCAAAGCTTGTGAAGACTTGTTGATGGGACATCACAAGTACCTCGCAAGAAAACAAAACAAAATAAATAAATTATATTTTTCTTTTCGAATTAAATATATACAAAGGAAAAAAATTGGTTAAATTACAGTCAAAGAATCTCGTATGATATTACTAAAGTTAGTCCTTGACAACGGTGCCAAAAACTTGATCGTGATTTATTTAAACATTAAATTTCAAAGCAAAGCGATTATACCGCAAGTGCACGGTGTCAAGTTTTAGTATAGATAAGAAGAATACGGATTGTCGAACCCACAGGGACTAATAAGGAAATACCAAATATGACGCTTTAAACTATATTTAACCCATGAAATTTAATTTAATAAAATACTAAATAACTAAATTAACTACTAATCCAACCAAGTCAATAAAAGTAAACGTGAAAATTCAGCTAGAGAAGATTATCAAGACGTCGACTCACCAATGCAATCCTCTACAATTCTCGATTGAAAATCCAAATATTTCTAAGGTGACGAGTTCTCCTAAGTTATCTAATATACTCTCTCGAGCTATATTAAATCTAATATCAAATTGCAGTAAGTCACTCTCTTGTACTTATTTAACAACTCAATATTGAATTAAGATCCGTGAAAACTACCAGCTTTAGATTACTAGATATCTATAGCTATTACATATGTATTTGACTTCATCTATCGATCTCAGTCTGAAATCCATGGTATGAGTTATTAATTCGTATCATAAAATCATCTCCCGGTCTCAATTACGATACTAACATCATTCAAAGGTGATCAATCCCTCAAAAGCATTAAAATCATAATCATATGCAAAGAATTATAAGGATTCAATCATCAAATCATAGGTTCAAAACAAATATTCGCCTAGCCTCGATAAATAAATTTAGTTCATACTCATAAATAAATACTAACACTCAAACTTGTCTTGCAACAATCCAAGCATGATATAATCAAAACAAAACAAAACTAAAGTATAAAAGTAAGAATAAACTCCCAGCGCTGACCGGTTGTATATTCTCGCTACCTCTCTTGCTTCCTTCTCGACCGTCTATTTAATCGCCTTGTTGGAGTTGTTCCAAAGTCATGGGTAAAAGGTTGAAGAATGATGATGGGGTTTAAGGGGATGTGTAGATGCGTTGGAAGTGGATGTCCTTTGGACGTGAGGATGGTATCTGGATTTGTGTTTGGTGAGAGGTGTGTGATTGGTTCAAGTGGTGGAGTGACGGAAAAAGCTCAAACCTAGGTATCAAAGTCTGCATAATCATGTAATTTTCGTCCACTATTTATAAAGAGGAGAAATATGAAGCTTTCTTGTTGGATACAAACTCTAAAAGGTAATGTTTTTTTTCACATTCTAGACTGAAGAGATCGATCTCCAGTGTATGGAGAGATCTATCTTCTCTTCAGGATTTTTGTTGCTCATTTTCAGCTTCTGGCGATCGACTTGCTTTGATCATAACTTTCTCATCCGATCTCGGAATTTGACGAATCAGTTGTCCACGCGAAGATAACAAAAAGATTTACAACTTCATGTTGTCAACATTTCCAACATATGTGTTAGTTCCGGATTTTAAAGATGACAAAACAGACCAGACCGATATAGTCTATCTCAAACAGAACGGATTGATGCAACCAGTCTGACCAAACCGAAGCACAGACCAGCTCAATGTAGATCAGATCAGAGCAGTCGAAGTTTAGTAAGCTTCATCCTTCAGTCCGAATAATCAACGGCTATTTATTGAAGCATTTAATGATGTATTTAATGCTGAAAAAGACCAAGGACTGAAGATTACCTCAAATAGTAAATAGACAAAGGAGAATCTATCTGACAAGCTCCGAAAGAACAGACCAGAAGGGAAAGTTCCTAAAGAATAAGACTGAAGCTTGTTCAGACATTGACCAAAGAGAAGGGTTGCACAGAAAAAGAAATATTGTCGTTGGTACAAATGACTATATAAGGACGCAACTAAAATGCTCGGTCCAAGACTTCACTGATCAATCAAGACACTAAACAACACAAGCTTACCAGTCAAAACATTCTTGAGCAGAACCATTGCAGAAAGATTTTCATCTTACCAGTCTGCTCAAAGTTTATATAGCACATCATATTGTAATATTTGAGCATCTACATGATCAATTGTGCGTAGATTAATTCACTCTATCTCGTGTATTTGTGTTGTAATAGAAGAGTGAGATTCACTTGTAACTGTCAAACGGATTGTGTATGAACATATTGAGAGACTACGAGTTTCAGTGTGGTAGTGTGGTAAATCCAGCTGAATCTTGTACAAGTAATTGTATTACTCAAAGTCTTCCAGTGAATCATTCCTTGATTGGAAGAAGGGGAGACGTAGAACGATTTGCCTTCGAACTTCCAGAAACATATCTTGTCCATTTACATTCCGCATTGCTTTGCATCTCATAAGTCATCAACCGTTCTTACTAGCTAAGAAGAGACCGTTTTCGTACTTTCATTTCAGTGGTCTGTTCTTCTTTAGTATTGATTAAGAAACAGATTTCATTCACTAACCTGAGTGAAATCATTAAGGATTAATTTGAGAGGAGTGTTCATTCACCCCCTCCCCCCCCCCCCCCCCCCCCCCCCCCTTTAAACACTCCTATCCAATCCTAACAAGTTGTATCAGAGCAAGTCTTCTTAATCATTAAAGAAACTTGGATTGATGGCATCCTTCAACAAGATTCCCATGTTTTCAAAAGAAGATTATGATGATTGGAGAATCAGAATGCATGCTCACCTGGCAGCACAGGATGATGATATGTGGTACTAGGAGGATTAAGTGGCGAACCTCAAATGATCGAGAAAGAAAGGGCTACCTGGACAAATGAAGAAAGAAAGAAAGCCAATCTAGACAACGTTGCCAAGGACATCTTGTTCAAGACGTTGGACAAGAACATGTTCAGCAAGATTAAGATGTGCTCCACTGCCAAAGAAATTTGGAAGAAGATTGTACAGCTATGTGAAGGGAACGACCATACAAAGGAAAATAAGCTGACTGTAGCTCTACAAAAATTTGAGAGCATAAAGATGAAGCTTTGAGAAACTCTAAACGAGTTTGATGAAAGAGTTACTAGCATCATAAATGAACTGAACGGTCTGGGCAAGGACTATTCCAACCGAGAGATTGCTCTGAAGGTAATGAGAGCATTGCCAAAGGAATGGGACGTCAAGACGATTGCAATGAGGGAGTCTAAGGATCTGAACAAGGTCGAACTCCATGACTTGTTCGCAGATCTTAAGGCGTACGAGTTTGAGCTGATCACCAGAGGTGAAGCAGAGCCCTCCACCTCTCAGCCAAACAAGGCACTTACAGCCATTCCAGACCAGTCCACCCGTTCCACAGACCGGTCTATCGAACAGATAAGCAATGATGTTATGTCATTATTCATCAAAAAATTTGGTAAATTCATTTCTAAGAATAAAAGGAATTTTAAGCCTTCTCATCAGTATAAATCAAGAAAAGATGATGCCGTTAACGATCAGGCTTGCTACAATTGTGATAAGACCGGACATTTTATTGCAGACTTCACCAGACCAAAGAAAGATGAAAAAAAAGAAAGACATCGTGATGACAAGAAAAAGAAGCACTACAAAGATCGTAAAAGTCATCACGGAAAGGCTCAAAAGGTTCTGGTAGCAGAGGAAGGTAACAGCAAGTCGGCTTAGACAGACTCAGAATCAGAGAGCTCAGAATGCTCTTCAAGTGAAAGCGAGGAAGAAATCCAATGCCTGATAGCAGACGAGGAGACGAGTCAGATATATGAGGTATTCGACTTTGACTCAAATGAATTTACACGAGAAGAGCTTATGTTTGCACTACAAGACATGGCTAATGATTACAGAATATTAGCTGAATCGTTTGAGAAAACTAAAGCTCAAGCCAAAGATCAAACAGACAAGCATATCAAACCAAGCTGTTCTGAGCTACGTGAATGCAACAGTCTGAAGATCGAGCTGAATAAGCTGAAAATCTCTTACGAACAGCTTCATGAAGAAAATCATAGAATTAGCACACAAAATGCTAAACTTTCTCACATTTTCAAAACATGGACAAAATCAAGAGCCTCATTGGAAGAGTTGCAAGAGGTACAAAGAAGTGTCGGTGACATCACTGGCATAGGCTTTGGCACCAATGAAAGCACCAAAGATGAATCTGAGTTGTTGCTGGAAAAGAACAAAATCAAACAAATGACATTTGTCAGATCCGACACAATATATAAATCCGAAGTGCCTACAATTCAAACGGGAACCTTCTTCAAGGATCAAGGTTTGAGAAAGGGCATTGGGTACATTAACCAAGCCAAAGAAAAGGCACCAGCAAGCTTTGTGTCTATCAGACCAAACCAAAGGTGCAAAATCTAAGGCAAGGAAGACCACCCAACTACCACAACTCACAATTGGTTCAACAAAGATATAGGTTGCCTAATAGGAATCAAAGGCCTCCATATCACAAACATTATCACACACAACACCAAAAAGATCAGCACACACACCACACCAGACACAACAAGCCAATAAAGCTGATTCAGGTGTGGGTTCCCAAAGGGCTAATCCATTTTAGATCCAAGTAGGATTGGATACCAACAATAATTTTGTTTGATGATAGGTACTGCAAAAGCAAGTGTCTGACTGGTACTTAGACTGTAAGGAATCCCACATGCAAATACGCAGCTGAATAAAAATTTGGATTCCAAACCGAGGACCTATACTGGTGTTCATATCGGGTGTCAAGAGTTATACCTTTGTAGCGTGTTTGATGCAGTAATCTCCACGAAGCAACACGTCCAACACGTCCTCGAATCAGTAGCAAAACTTTTCAAGTTTTGCCTCTACGGTATCCACACGATCAAGTCAATGAAGGGATGTTGAAGAACAAGTTGCTAGACTTGTTATTCAACTATGAAAGGGATGAACGCACTAAACCAAGTGACGGACGCGCCTCACTTATAGTCTGCTAGGGTTTATTTTTGTTAATCACTTCTCACTTCTGGACATGCACATATACGTATATATATAAGAGATATTCCTTAGGCGGCTATCAGAATAAGGCTTTTCATGAAACCCTTGGCCCAATCTCTATATCTGTATATACATATATGTCATATTTAAATATATCTCTATATATCTAAATATGGTCCATTAAAGTATATGATTAAGACTCTTCTTAATCAACTTAATTCATCCAATGAATTTTAACTTCCCTTTATCGATTTAATCTTTTGTGCGACCCGTTAGGCTCTTGCAACGTTGGCAGTGACATAAAATCTAATTTTATGTTACAAGCAATGAGTCGTATCTAGCAACACATCAAGGCTACCCAAGTTACAAGAATGTCATTGACTCGACGTTACCTATGGCCTGTGATAATATTAACCATGTAACTTAATCCCTTTGTCCTAAGTGTTTAGATTAAACACGAGTCATGGAATAGTCATACTCGTATAGTTCAATCTTTTATTTCTTGATCCCAAAGTTGACTAGAATAAACGAATAAGCTCGATATCACATATCGACTCATTCGAGCATGGCCATGCATTTTAGTCTCACTTGATCAAGGGCCCAAACACTTCTCCTGTTATATAGGAGGGACAAATCCTATCTTGATCACTCAACATCTCTCTACATAATTCGTGGTGTATCCAATGATTGTCTTTATAGTTTACCCTGTTACAGATTACGTTTGACAATATCAAGATACACGACTCCTTATGTTGGGATCTCTGGTGATCTCAAGTCGTAAGGATTACATACATTATTATCACAATGAGAATTGTTTATGACATTCATATAACTATCCATGTAGCATTCTCATGGTGGGTCTATCCAATACATCGTTATCTAACATGCACCCATGTGTTGATTTGATATCTCATATCCATGAACAATTCATCAATCAATACATACTAGCCTCAATGCATTATTATTATCCTTATTCATGATAATACTTGACTAGGGACAATCTTTAAGAATAATACAATATTATTCAAAGAACATTAACATATATATATATATATATATATATTCATATTACACAGATACTGGAATAATATATAATAATGAATTGCCTTTATTAAAATCATATTACATTGTATGCCAAAGCAATCATCTAATGAGTTGTCTTAGGGCATATCCCAACAAATCTCCCACTTGCACTAAGACCAATCAAACATGTATTTAATGCCTAAAGATCTAGTATGACGACCATTCTTCTGCTGTGACAGAGGTTTCGTCAGTGGGTCAGATACATTATCATCAGTTGGTACTTTGCATATTTTTACATCTCCTCTTTCAACGATTTCTCGAATGAAATGAAAGCGCCGAAGTATGTGTTTGGATCGCTGGTGAGATCTGGGTTCCTTAGCCAATGCGATGGCTCCATTGATGGCTCCATTGTTGTCACAATAGAGTTCAATCGGATCTAGTATGCTAGGCATAACCCCAAGCTCAGAAATGAACTTCTTGATCCAAACGGCTTCCTTTGCTGCATCTGAGGCAGCAATATAGTTAGCTTCAGTTGTAGAATAGGCTACTGTCTCTTGCTTTGAACTCTTCCAGCTCACAGCACCTCCATTTAGCCAAAACACATATCCTGATTGCGATCGGAAATCATCCTTGTCGGTTTGGAAGCTTGCATCAGTGTAACCTATTACATTGACCTCTTCCTCACCTCCATAAATTAAGAATGTATCCTTAGTTCTTCTCAAGTACTTCAGGATATTCTTGACAGTGATCCAGTGACATTCACCTTGATCAACTTGATATCTGATCGTCATGCTCAAAGCATACGAGACATCAGGACGAGTACATATCATGGCATACATGATAGATCCAATAGCTGATACGCATATGGAATCTTACTCATGCGTTGTCTCTCATCTTCTGTTGAAGGACACTGATCCTTCGAGAGATATATTCCATGTTTCATAGGCACGAATCCTTTCTTTGATTCTTGCATGCTAAACCGTTTTAGCACTTTATCTATGTATGTACTTTGACTTAGGCCAAGTAATCTTCTTGATCTATCTCTATAGATCTTGATACCTAACACGTAGGTGGCTTCACCAAAGTCTTTCATAGAAAAACAATTCCCTAGCCAACTCTTTACAGATTGCAAGGCAGGGATATCATTTCCAATGAGAAGTATGTCATCTACATACAACACTAGAAAGATAATTATGCTCACACTGACCTTCTTGTAGACACAAGGTTCATCTACGTTCTTGATGAAACCAAACTCTTTGATTGCATCATCAAAACGAAGATTCAAACTCCGAGAATCTTGCTTTAATCCATAAATGGATCGTTGTAGCTTGCATATCTTTCCAGCATCCTTTGGATCGACAAAACCCTCGGGTTGTGTCATGTACACATCCTCAGGTAAATTTCCATTAAGGAAAGCTGTTTTGACATCCATCTGCCAGGTTTCATAATCATGAAATGCAGCTATTGCAAGTAAGATCCTTATGGATTTAATCATGGCAATTGGGGAAAAAGTTTCATCATAGTCAATACCACGAATTTGTTTGAAACCTTTTGCAACCAGTCGTCCTTTAAAGGTTTGTATATTACCATCCATATCGGTCTTTTTCTTGAAAATCCATTTGCACCCTATGGGTCTTACCCCTTCAGGTGGGTCAACCAAAGTCCACTTGGTTTACATACATGGATTCCATCTCAGATTTCATGGCCTTGCCATTTCTCAGAATCAGGGCCCATTATAGCTTCTTGATAGGATGACGGATCATCCTCATCAATGAGTAGTAAGTCACCTTGTTGAGTCACAAGAAATCCATATCTCTGTGGCTCCCGGTGCACTCTTACAGACCTACGCTGGGCTTGTGTCTCTTGAGCAGGTATTTCATCCACAACAACTTGTGGTGACTGCTCTGTTTCCATCTCAATATCATGTTCAGTATTTTCTTGTGGTTGTACTTCACTAAGTTCTATTTGTCTCCCACTGGTTCTTCTAGAAATAATTTCAAGAAAGACACATGTCCGAGCAACAACTACTTTGTTCTCAGTGGGATAATAGAAATAGTATCCTTTCGTTTCCTTGGATACCCCACAAATAAACACTTATCAGATTTGGGTCCAAGTTTATTGGAGGCATGACGTCTCACAACCCCAAATCTTCATAAAAGACATATAGGACGCTTCTTAGTCCATATCTCATATGGTGTCTTTTCAACTGATTTAGATGGAACATGGTTCAGTATAAATATTGGTGTTTCTAAAGCATGTCCCCAAAAGGAAATCGGAAGATCTGCATGACTCATCATAGATCGAACCATTTCCAACAAAGTTTGATTTCACCTTTCAGATACGCCATTCCATTGTGGAGTATATGGAGGTGTGAGTTGTGGGACTATCCCACACTCCTTTAGATAGTCATGAAACTCTTGGTTTATGTATTCACCTCCTCGATCTGATCGAAGGATTTTGATACTTTTGCCAAGCTTGTACTTCATTCTTGAAATCCTTGAACTTTTCAAAGGTTTCATGTTTGTGTTTCATTAGGTACACATACCCATATCTACTGAAGTCGTAAGTAAATGTAACGAAGTATTGAAAACCACCTCTAGCTTGTGTGCTTATTGGACCACATACATCACTATGTATGAGACTCAATAAATCACTTGCCCTTTCAACATGTCCCTTGAAAGGGGCTTTAGTCATCTTGCCCATTAAACAAGATTCACAGGTTTCATATGATTCAAAATCAAATGAATCTAAAGCTCCATCCTTATGAAGTTTTGATATGCGGTTCTCGTTTATATGACCTAAGCGACAATGCTAGAGATAAGTTGGATTAGAATCATTATTCTTAATCCTTTTAGTATTTATGTTATAGACAGTCATATCAAGATTTAAAACATAAAGACCATTAATCAATTGTGCACTCGCATAAAACATCTCATTCAAATAAATGGAGCAACATTTATCCTTTATAATAAATGAAAAACCAATCTTGTCCAAACAAGAAATTGAAATAATGTTTCTAGTAATCGACGGCACAAAATAATAGTCTTTTAAATCTAATATTAAACCAGAAGGCAAAGTTAATGAATAATCTCCAATAGCTAATGCAGCAACTCTTGCTCCATTTCCCACTCGGAGGTCAACTTCGCCTTTAGCCAAAACTCTACTCCTTTTGAGATCCTGCACATTAACACAAATGTGAGAACCACATCCAGTATCTAATACCCATGATGAAGAAGTAGATAATTGACTTCTATAACAAAAATACCTAAAGTAGAAGTCACACTTCCCTTCGTCTTCTTAAGATCTTCCAGGTATAACTTGCAGTTTCTCTTCCAATGTCTGGTCTCACCGCAATGGAAGCAGTTTCCTTCCTTAGCCACTCCTCCCTTTGGCTTAAGTGCAGTAGCATGAGGGTTAGGTTTGACAAAAACTTTCTTGTTCCTTTTAATGCCTTTTGCTTTAGCCTTTCTCTTGCCCTTATTCACAATAAGTACGTTTGTGCGCTTAGACTTCTTTGAGTTTGCTTCGTGAGTTCTCAACATACCAAGCAACTGTGATAGAGTCTTCCCAATTTCAATCATATTGTAATTCAGAACAAATTGACTGTAGCTATCAGGCAACGATTGCAAGATCACGGCAGTGGCCAACTCTTGGTCCAACGGAAAACCTAGTTTCTCAAGATTCTCTATGTATCCAATCATCTTGAGTACATGAGATCCAACAAGGGTTCCTTCTACCATTCTGCACTGAAATAACGCTTTAGAGACGCCATACCTCTCTTGTCTAGCTTGTTGTTGGTAAAGTTGCTTCAGATGTTCAATCATATTGAACGCATCCATTTCCTCATGTTGCTTCTGAAGCTCAGAGTTCATGGTTGCTAGCATTAAACAACCAACATCAAGTGCGTTATTTTGATGCTTCTTGTAAGCATCCTTATGGACCCTCGCGGCAGTAACTGGAGGTTCCTCAGCAGGTAAGGGTTCCTCAAGGACATATTGCTTTTTCTCTTGTTTGAGGACAATCCTCAGATTCATATACCAGTCCCGGAAATTTGTCCCATTTAATTTGTCCTTCTCAATGACCGATCGCAATGAAAGTGTACTTGTAACATTGTCTGATGCCATGGATATCTATGATAAGTGTGATTTTTACACTTAATTTGATATAAGATTCGGGGCGTTTTTGTAGTGATTCTTGGAAAATATTACTTTTCTTGGTTTATATTTGTATATTTCAGGAATCCAGGGCTAAATGCATAAAAGTTGAGGAAATAGGCTTAAAATGATGAAAAAGGACCAAACTGAGCAAAGCTGAAAAAGGAGGGGCAAAATCGTAATTTGCAGAAAATAGAGGAGGCAACCCATCGCCTCAAATGAGGCAATCGATCGCCTCCAGGCAGTAGCCAGAGGCGACCCATCGCCTCATTTGAGGCAATCGATCGCCTAGACTCGAAAAATTCGGGATTTTGTTTCCATCTTGGTTATTTGGTGTCCAAACTTGGTGAAACTCCTCACACCATAAATATGGATTATCATGGACGTTTTTGGGACTTTTTGGCTCACTTTTGACCTACAATACACAGCCTCCATCACTCATCATCCTCTTCAACCATCTATACACCATAACCATTGAAGAAGAGACGCATCGGAAGAGACGGGACGACGGAGCAACTCAAGGAGTCAACGCCTCTCATTATTTCCGTATTTCTAACTCTAGTTCTATATTTTCATTAGATTTTAATGTTTAGAATGTTGTAAAACATGTTTATACATTGTTATTTGATGGGGATTGTTGGCTAGGTTTGTTATCAAGACTTAGGGGATCCTTTGTATGAACCCATGATTTTAATTGAATGTTTTTGATTGATTCTTATTATCTAAGTGCTTAGATCATTGTTCTTCATGCTTTTAAGGGTTTGACCATCCTTGAATGATAGTAAATTACAATTGAGATCGAGAGATAAAATTGTGATTCGATATAGTGATTTATGCCGTGGATTTCAGACCGAGATCGAGAGATGAAGTCAAATACACGTGTGAAAGCTATAGATATCTAGTAATCGAAAGCTAGAAGTTTTCACGGATCTTAATACAATATTGTGTTGTTAAATAAGTACACGAGAGTGACTTACTACAATTTGATATTAGGTTTAATATAACTCGAGAGAGTATATTAGATAAATTTGGAAAACTCGTCACCTTAGATTGTTTGAATTCGATTCTTAACTAATAGGTGAATTGTGGGGGATTACATAGGTGAACCGAAAGTCTTGATAATTGTTTCTTTTGATTATATTCTTATTCGTTCTTGTGTTTTTTTTGGGTTGATCTTGAGTTCATTAGTCAATTTAGTTAATTAATCACAACCAGTTATCGTAGACTAAATATAGTTAAACTAGTTGATTTTGGTAATTATTTCCTAGTCCTCGTGGGTTCGACACTCAAACTTTTAAAATCATTATACTAAAACTTGACACCGTGCACTTGCGGTACATAATCGCTACACTATAAAATACTGTTTAAAATAATAGCGATCAAGTTTTTGGCGCCGTTGCCGGGGACTACTTTTAATAATATCAAACGAGATTAGTTGACTGTAGTTTAGTCATTTGTTTTTTTTTTATTTTTCGATTTTTTTTCTCTTCTACTGTTTCTTTTCGTTTTGGTTGATTGTTACAGGGTACTATCTCTTGGTACATGCTAAGGAGTAGCAACCATACACTTGAGCCTTTTGATCCCGAGATCGAACGCACTTGTCAAAGGAGGCTAAGGCAAGCAAGAACACTAATGGCCAATAACGAGGAAGTTCCAGTAGCACCAGTGGCAAGGTCAGTCATGGATTACGCACACCCTTCATTCCATGGATCGATGTCGAGTATCACGAGACCCACCATCCATGCCAACAATTTTGAGATCAAGCCTGCTATCATACAAATGATCCAGCACTCGGTGAAGTTTGGGGGAGCGACCACTGATGATCCCAACACTCACATATCGAATTTCTTAGAAATTTGCGACACCTTCAAGCAATAATGACGTCACTGACGACGCCATCAGGTTACGACTGTTCCCTTTCTCTTTAAATAATAAAGCTAAATCTTGGTTGCATTCTTTGCCTACATGATCAATTACCACTTGGGATGGGATGGTGCAAGATTTCTTGTCCAAATACTTCCCACCATTAAAGACTGCTAAGATGCGAAATGATATCACTACATTTGCGCAACATGATCCTGAAACACTTTATGAAGCATGGGAGCGCTTCAAGGACTTACTGAGGAGATGCCCACACCATGGCCTTCCCATCTGGCTGCAGGTACAAACTTTCTATAACGGTTTATTTTCTGATAACCGTTCTATGATTGATGCAGCATCAGGAGGTACTGTGATGCGAAAGACGCCGGAGGAGGCCTACACACTATTGGAGGAGATGGCTGCTAATAGCTGTCAATGGCAGTCCGAGAGGAACGTGCCAAAGAAGCAAGCTGTAGTTCATCAAGTGAGCGAAGTTACTGCGTTGGCCGCTCAAATTGAGGCATTAAACAAGAGATTAGATAGCATGAGCATGACAGGGATGAAAGCTCAAGGGATTACTTGTGACCTATGTGGAGGAAATCATCCTAGCGTTGAATGCCAAACAGGTAACTCATTCGTTCAGACTAATGAAGTTGTGCATTATGTAGGAAACCGGCCACAAAACAACCCCTACCCAAATACATACAATACGGGGTTGAGGTATCAACCACAACCACCACCGGGTTATCCACCATCGCCGAGCATGGAGGAACTATTGACCAAGTTCATATCCTCAACGGAAACAAGGATGAATAAGCAAGATTCATCTATCAAAAACTTGGAGATCCAAGTAGGGCAATTGGCAACTATCTTGGCTGGGAGAGCACAAGGAACTCTACCGAGTGACACAGAGAAGAATCCGAGGGAGCAAGCCAATGCCGTGACCCTAAGGAGTGGAAAAGAACTTGGTGATGAGAAGGAGACTGAAAAGATTGCTATTAAGAAAGAGGAGAAGGAGCAGCAACGCAACAAGGGTAAGTTCACTAGAGACACTACACCTATCGCACCACAAGAAAAGGTACACATTCCTCTCCCATTCCCTGCAGCAGTTAATAGGGCAAAGGTTGATTCAAACTTTGCCAAATTTTTAGACATGCTTAAGAATTTGCATATAGATATACCATTTATTGATGCCTTACGAGAAATGCCAAATTATGCTAAATTCTTAAAGAAGATGTTGTCTAAGAAGCAGAAATTGGGAGAGCACGAGACTGTCTTTTTGACTGAGGAATGTAGTGCTATTGTGCAAAAGAAATCGACCACCAAGTTAAAAGATCCAGGGAGTTTCTCTATTCCTTGCACTATTGGGCCTATTTCTTCCATTAAATCGTTATGTGATTTGGGTGGTAGTGTGAACTTAATGCCTTTGTCTGTTTTTAGGTGACTTCGATTGGGAGAGCCGAAGACCACAAGGGTGGTGTTGCAAATGGCGGACAAGTCTATCACTTACCCACTAGGAATCGTCGAGGATGTGCCAGTCAAGATAGATCAATTCACTTTCCCGGTGGATTTTCTAGTGTTGGATATGGAGGAGGACGCGAGTATGCCATTGATCCTGGGGCGCCCATTCCTAGCTACTGGAAGAGCTATTATCGATGTTGAAGAAGGGAAGTTGATCCTCCGTGTAGGAGAGGATCATGTTACCTTTACTATGTTTCAAACTTCACCACATGCACACAACACGCACACATGTTTTATTATTGATAAAATTAATATTTTACCTGATGATGTGGTGCAAGATACTGATAAGGTGAAGGTGAAGACCGAACTATAGACTGAAGAAGGCAAGAGCCATGACATGGTGAAGCCAAGGAAGTCGAAGAAGCAAAAAGATAAAAGGACGTTTATGAAGGGAGAGACAGTCCAATTGCATAAAGAGCCACCACCTCGCATTTTCCAAAGCAAGCGAAAGGCTTCATGGGTTGGACCATTCACTGTTACCAAGATATACCCGCATGGAGCCATTAAGGTAAGAGATCCTATTCTAGGCACTTATGTCGTTAATGATGAGAGGTTGAGGCATTACACAGTTGATTACGGAGATTCATGCTCCACACACCATCCCAACCTTTGAGAAAATGTGGTAATAAGTCCAGCTTGGGACTATAAATCAAGAACTCGTTTCTATCCCTTTGCTTTGTTTTTAGTTTATTTTGGTTTGTTTTGTTTTTGTTTTTGATTTTGGCGAGACTCCATGCGTGCTGTGATCTGTCCAACAATATGCCCCAAAAGCTGACGAGGAATTGGACAACGATCACTGACGATCGTTGTCAACGGTAACTGCTTTGTCTTACTTTCCATGCTTATTACATTGAGGACAATGCATGAATTAAGTTTGGTGGAGTGCATTAATGTGTCATGCTTCTTATTTGGAAATTGATCGTTTCTTGAGCACCAACAAAAAAAATTTCTTGAAAATGAGTTCAATTAGTAAGATAAGAATAAATCATAGTAGTGGTCTCTATTCCATGAAGATATTAGTCTCACTATGCATGTCAACTTGAGTTTTGATGATTGTAAGACTTGTTTGTGAATATCTTGTTTTGAGTAGCATGTCAAAGATGAGGAATATTTTGAGCACATTTGAGTCATAATCTTGTGAATTGCATTTGTAGTAGTGAAAATTTTTGTGAACTTGATGAATTGTTTTTGAGCATCTTAGAGTACCTTAGAAACTATTTGATGATGACACTTTGAGGCAAAATTTATAGTTATGAACTTGACTTGGAAATGATTTAGGCGATCTTTGGACCGTTTGAGCCTTTCAAGCTTACCATGTTTACATCAATCTCTAGTATCCTAATTTGAGCCTAATTGAAAAGGAATGGAGTATGTTTAACATACTATTAGCTGGGAACATTCTTTGGCAAACTCATTATACCCACCTAATTGAGGCTAAATTGAATTTTTTATCTTCACCTAAGGGAGTATAATGATTCTCATTAGATGCACATGAATTGCTATATTTTGATGAGCTTATTGTAAAAAAGATGATGAATGAGAAAAGAAAAGAACAGAAAAAGCCTTGAGAAAAAAAAAATTATCGAACTAAGATCCAAAGTGGCCAAGGCTAAAAGAGAAAAAGAAGAGAAGCTCAAGTTGTGCTAATAATATGAACATTACATGCTTATACTCTCTTCTTTGTGCTATCCTATCCTTTCTTTGAAGCCAAACACCTAGGCCTAACGCTATAAGCTTAAAAAGACCTATTGATCCAAGTCTAGGGAGTGACTACATTAGTGGAGAAGTGTTTGAAAATAGAAATATGGGGTACTCAAGGATAATCTTAACTTTCATTACCTAGCATGATTTGATCTATGAAAATTGCATGAAACTTGAGAGTGACAATAGCACACACGCACGTTCTGATTTGGAGACATGTTGTTTGATCTCTATGAATTGGTTTATTTGAATCTTCAATGTTGAACTTGACTGTTTGATCTTATTTCTTGCTCGAGACGATCAAGTTTAAGTTTGGGGAAGTTGATAAGTGTGATTTTTACACTTAATTTGATATAAGATTAGGGGCGTTTTTGTAGTGATTCTTGGAAAATATTACTTTTCTTGGTTTATATTTGTATATTTCAGGAATCCAGGGCTAAATGCATAAAAGTTGAGGAAATAGGCTTAAAATGATGAAAAAGGACCAAACTGAGCAAAGCTGAAAAAGGAGGGGCAAAATCGTAATTTGCAGAAAATAGAGGAGGCGACCCATTGCCTCAAATAACCCAATCGATCGCCTCCAGGCAGTAGCCAGAGGCGACCCATCGCCTCATTTGAGGCAATCGATCGCCTAGACTCGAAAATTCGGGATTTTGTTTCCATCTTGGTTATTTGGTGTCCAAACTTGGTGAAACTCCTCCTACCATAAATATGAATTATCATGGACGTTTTTGGGACTTCTTGGCTCACTTTTGACCTACAATACACAACCTCCATCACTCATCATCCTCTCCAACCATCTATACACCATAACCATTGAAGAAGAGACGCATCGGAAGAGACGGGACGACGGAGCAACGCAAGGAGTCAACGCCTCTCGTTATTTCCGTATTTCTAACTCTAGTTCTATATTTTCATTAGATTTTAATGTTTAGAATGTTGCAAAACATGTTTATACATTGTTATTTGATGGAGATTGTTGGCTAGGTTTGTTATCAAGACTTAGGGGATCCTTTGTATGAACCCATGATTTTAATTGAATGTTTTTGATTGATTCTTATTATCTAAGTGCTTAGATCATTGTTCTTCATGCTTTTAAGGGTTTGACCATCCTTGAATGATAGTAAATTACAATTGAGATCGAGAGATAAAATTGTGATTCGATATAGTGATTTATGCCGTGGATTTCAGACCGAGATCGAGAGATGAAGTCAAATACACGTGTGATAGCTATAGATATCTAGTAATCGAAAGCTAGAAGTTTTCACGGATCTTAATAAAATATTATGTTGTTAAATAAGTACACGAGAGTGACTTACTACAATTTGATATTAGGTTTAATATAACTCGAGAGAGTATATTAGATAAATTTGGAAAACTCGTCACCTTAGATTGTTTGAATTCGATTCTTAACTAATAGGTGAATTGTGGGGGATTACATAGGTGAACCGAAAGTCTTGATAATTGTTTCTTTTGATTATATTCTTATTCGTTCTTGTGTTTTTTTTGGGTTGATCTTGAGTTCATTAGTCAATTTAGTTAATTAATCACAACCAGTTATCGTAGACTAAATATAGTTAAACTAGTTGATTTTGGTAATTATTTCCTAGTCCTCGTGGGTTCGACACTCAAACTTTTAAAATCATTATACTAAAACTTGACACCGTGCACTTGCGGTACATAATCGCTACACTATAAAATACTGTTTAAAATAATAGCGATCAATCTACAATATAAATATGCAAAATAAGTTTATGATTTTAATCATTTAATAAGGTCTTATATTAAATGATAATCCCACTATTTAGTTAAAAACATCAACCCTCAAAAACTATTAGTAGGCCAAGATCCATATTTCACCTAACCTTGAGTTAGCTTTGGCTAATCACCCAAGACTCGGTTATTTAGGTAGACAACGCTTTGTCGATTACATCACATGTAACTCTTGGATGGTTGGCAAACAACACTTTATTCTAATTCATCTAATGAATTATTTTCCAACCCCATGCCTCTAGGTTCTCAATCCTAGTGAGATAATGCTAGTTAAGTCGAACCCAATTTAAAATAACATGGATATCACTTTTATCCTATCGCACCTTACTAAGATTGTCACGGTGCTTTGCTTTGGCAAACCCACACATGTTCAATCGAAGTCTTGACGAGTATTTTTAATTGGGAGGCATCTTGATTGACTTAATATTACTAGAGGGATTTAAAGATATCATGATTTTATTAATATTAAAAATATGTCTGGAACATATACATGTATACATATCTACACATATGTATATCAAGCATCAATATTAAATAAAATGATAAACATGCATCACATACATCAACATAAGATAAATGTGACATGGTTATAGCCCCAACTAAAGATTTTCTCAAGCCAATGAGAAAATCTAGACGGTCAACCTAAAGGTAACTTCTCCAAGCACCTCTTTGGTCCCTTTTGTGAATGGCCTCCTCGTCCCGGCACCATGGTCCATCTTCATTGATCTCCATCAATAAAACTCTAACTAAATTATATAACAATTACATGATATAGAGAATTCCTCGAGTTACATTCGAGGGGGAGCATAGGGGAGGGAATACATTCAGAAATATAGAGAAGGCACGACTCGCAGGCCGTATTAAAAATTACAATCATTCACAAAATTCATATCTAATACGTCATAGGGCTATAATCATGCACCATGCTCAAACAACACATAAAACATGCTTGGACATAAATGAATTAAATTCTAAACAATTTAAAATTTAATAAGATAATGAACTGTAAAATAAAATTACGAAAATTACCGCACGGACATCAAATGTCAAAGACCCCGCGCACGAGAGCGGCGCTCCCGCCCCTCCATGTGGGCGGTAGCCCGCCCACATAGGGGCGGTCGCCCGCCCCTGCTTGTGGACGGTCGCCCACCCACCTTAGGCGGTCGCCCGCCCACTCATGGGGCGGTCGCCCGCCCCCTTTTGGGCGCGGTCGCCCGCCTTACAAACCTGATCACTCGACTTTCGAGATACGGTCGCATGCCTCGCGTGCTACTTTTGCCCGACTATCGAGCTACGTTCACCCGCCTTGCTAACCAGTCGCGCGCATACATGTATCCAATACATAAAATTTATCAATATATCATATATATATTTTTACGATGATTTACACAATGTTATTCTAACATATCATATATGTTTTACAGTTTATGAAACGCACGAAAAGCAATAAATCATAATCTGATAAAACAATTTATGAAGCAACCCCGATATGAGCTTCGTACACGGCTCTGATGCCACTGTAAGGAATCCAACATGCAAATATGCAGCGGAATAAAAATTTGGATTACAAACCGAGGACCTATACGGGAGTTCATATCGGGTGTCAAGAGTTATACCTTTGTAGCGTGTTTGATGCAGTAATCTCCACGAAGCAGCATGTCCAACACGTCCTCGAGTCAGTAGCAAAACTGTTCAAGTTTTGTCTCTACGGTATCCACACGATCAAGTCGATGAAGGGATGTTGAAGAACAAGTTGCTAGACTTGTTATTCAACTATGAAAGGGATGAACGCACTAAACCAAGTGACGGACGCGCCTCACTTATAGTCTGCTAGGGTTTATTTTTGTTAATCACTTCTCACTTCTGGACATGCACGTATACGTATATATTTAAGAGATATTCCTTAGGCGGCTATCAGAACAAGGCTTTTCATAAAACCCTTGGCCCAATCTCTATATCTGTATATACGTATATGTCATAATTAAATATATTTCTATATATGTAAATATGGCCCATTAAAGTATATGATTAAGACTCTTCCTAATCAACTTAATTCATCCAATGAATTTTAACTTCCCTTTGTCGATTTAATCTTTTGTGCGACCAGTTAGGATCTTGCAACGTTGGCAGTGACATAAAATCTAATTTTATGTTACAAGCAATGAGCGGTATCTAGCAACACATCAAGGCTACCCAAGTTACAAGAATGTCATTGACTCGACATTACCAATGGCCTGTGATAATATTAACCATGTAACTTAATCCCTTTGTCCTATGTGTTTAGATTAAACACGAGTCATGGAATAGTCATACTCGTATAGTTCAATCTTTTAATTCTTGATCCCCAAGTTGACTAGAATAAACTAATAAGCTCAATATCACATATCTACTCATTCGAGCATGGCCATGCATTTTAGTCTCACTTGATCAAGGGCCCAAACACTTCTCCTGTTATATAGGAGGGACAAATCCTATCTTGATCACTCAACATCCCTCTACATAATTCATGGTGTATCCAATGATTGTCTTTATAGTTTACCCTGTTACAGGTAACGTTTGACAATATCAAGATACACGGCTCCTTATGTTGGGATCTCTGGTGATCTCAAGTCGTAAGGATTACATACATTATTATCACTATGAGAATTGCTTATGACATTCATATAACTATCCATGTAGCATTCTCATGGTGGGTCTGTCCAGTACATCGTTCTCTAACATGCACCCATGTGTTGATTTGATATCTCATATCCATGAACAATTCATCAATCAATACATACTAGCCTCAATGCATTATCATTATCCTTATTCATGATAATACTTGACTAGGGACAATCTACACAGATATTGGAATAATATATAATAATGAATTGCCTTTATTAAAATCATAATACATTGTATGCCAAAATCAATCATCTAATGAGTTGTCTTAGGGCATATCCCAACATATAAAGCGGATGCTCTCGACACATGACGGGAAACACCGAGCTGCTGTCTGAAATCATGGAATGCACTGGTCCTAAGATTACCTTCGGGGATAACTCAAAGGGTAAGACCGTGGGCAATGGTAAGATTGTCCATGGTAATATTATTATAAATGATGTGCTCATAGTTGAAAATTTATGCTATAATCTGATTAGCATATGTCAATTATGTTATAATGGTTATGCTATAGAATTTCACAAACACACTTGCACTGTCAAATCATCAGATGGTATAACCATGTTTGTAGGAATCAGAAATGGGAATACTTATAAGATTAACTGGAATTTGTTCAACCTGATAATACTACCTGCTTCATCGCGAAAAATGATAATAAACACTGGCTATGGCATAAACGCTTGAATCATCTTAACTTCAAGACTATTTCTAGCCTGTGTAAACATGATTTAGTTATCGGTCTGCCCAAGATCGATTTTGCTAAGGATAAGATCTGTGAAGCTTTCCAAATGGGCAAACAGATCAGATCATCCTTCAAGAACAAGAATGCAAAATCCCCCTCACGTTGCTTAGAATTATTGCATATGGACTTGTTTGGTACTATACCAATAAAAAGTTAAGGGGGAATGCGGTACACTCTTGTTGTTATTGATGATTACTCACATTTCACATGGACTATATTTTTAAGCAGTAAAGAACAGACCGGCCCGAAATTGATCAAGCTGCTAAAGCGCGCTCAGAATGAAGGATCATCTGGTATAGATAGGATTTGAAGTGATAAAGGCACTGAATTTTCAAATCAGAATCTTGAATCCTTTCTAGAAGACCAAGGAATTAAGCATTCTCAGCCGCTCGAACTCCTCAACAAAATAGAGTTGCAGAACGTCGGAACAGATCGCTTAAGGAAGCAGCAAGAACAATGCTTGCTGACTCTGGTATTTCCCAAAAGTTCTAGGCAGAGGCTATAAATACTGCATGCTATAAAAAAAATCGGTCCATGATTAACAAGAAGCTAAACTTAACACCATATGAAGTATGGACATGTAACAGACCGACTATCTCTTATTTTCATGTATTCGGCTGCAAATGTTACGTCCATAACAATGGTAAGAATCATCTTACAACATTTGAAACTAAGTCAGATAATGGAATATTATTAGGATATTCATCTGTTAGTAAAGCATTTCGCGTCTTAATAATCGAACTTTAACTGTAGAAGAGTCAGTTCATGTAGTTTTTGATGAATCTTTGTATATTAAGAACCACAAGGAATTAATTCAAAATCAGATGAAAAATATCCATCTCGAAGCTAACAGTGATGATGAGATTGTAGTTAACAGATCAAGAGACAATCCACCGGAACCAGAAGTACCAGACAGACCGGTCCAAGACACTGAAGTCATACCAGATCGAGCTGATCCAGAGGTCATGAACTCTAATATTAAGGCAGATGCTGATAATGTCAATATTGCTTCTCCATTAGGGCCAGATGTTCCATAATCAAACTACCGCTGGACAAAGAGGCATCCACCTGATCTAGTGATTGGAATTCCATCTGCACCCATAAGAACAAGAGGACAGATGATTGATGAATTCACTCACGCTGCATTCATATCTAATATGGAACCAAAACAGACTGACGAATCACTAGCTGACTATAACTGGATAGAAGCTATGCAAGAAGAGCTCAACCAGTATGAACAGAATCAGGTATGGAGTTTAACTCCCAGACGAAGTGATCAGCCTGTTATTGGAACCAGATGGGTCTTCAGGAACAAGCTAGACGCAAATGGCATAGTAGTCAGAAACAAGGCCAGATTGGTTGCACAAGGTTTCAGACAAGAAGAAGGAATCAACTTTGATGGATCCTTTGCACCAGTTGCCAGACTAGAAGCCATTCAAATCTTTCTTGCATATGTTGCCTTTAAAGACTTCAAAGTATATCAAATGGATGTGAATAGTGCATTTCTTAGTGGTAAAATTCAGGAGGAAGTCTACATCGAGCAACCTCCTGGATTTCAAAATCACTCGTTTCCAAATCACGTATACTTACTGAATAAAGCTGTGAATGGACTGAAACAAGCTCCAAGAGCATGGTATGACACTCTATCTCAATTTCTTCTGGATCATGATTTTCAGATCGGTTCAGTAGATAAAACTTTATTTAAATATATTAAGGGGGAACATACTTTGTTAGTTCAAATATATGTTGATGATATTATTTTTGGGTCAACTAACCCCAAACTCTGTGAGAAGTTCTCTAAGTTAATGCAGGTACAGTTTGAGATGAGTATAATGGGAGAATTATCATTCTTCCTGGGTCTCCAAGTCAAACAGCTCAGCAATGGTATATTCATCAATCAAACCAAGTATACCAAGGAGCTACTCAAAAGATTTGGTATGGAAACTTGCTCAACTGCTTCAACTCCAATGAGTCCATCAATCAAGCTAGATAAAGACGAAGGGGGAACGGCAGTTGAGGTAACAATGTATCGAGGTCTGATCGGATCGCTGTTATATCTTAGAGCGAGCCGGCCTGATATTATGTTTTAGTCTGCATGTGCGCTAGATTTCAATCTGATCCTAAGAAATCTCACTTTATTGCTGCTAAGCGTATTCTTAAATACTTGAAAGGATCTCATAATGTTGGTCTCCAGTATCCCAAAGATCCAAATTTTAATTTAATTGGATATTCAGACGCTGACTATGCAGGATGTAAGATCGATCGCAAGAGTGCCAGTGGAACTTGTCAATTTCAAGGTGAAAGATTGATCTCGTGGTTTAGCAAGAAGCAAACATCAATTGCCACATCCACAGCTGAGGCAGAATATCTCGCCGCTGGAAGCTGTTGCGCTCAAATGCTCTGGGTTCAACACCAGCTCAGAGACTATGGCATTCAAGCTGCTGAGTCTCCGATCTTCTGCGACAACACAAGTGCAATTGCTATAACGTATAATCCAGTCTTGCACTCTCGAACGAAGCATATTGACATCAGACATCATTTTATTCGAGATCATGTTGTCAAAAAGGAAATTCGGATCGAGTATATTTCAACAGACCTGCAAGCTGCAAACATCTTCACTAAACCACTCCCTGAGGCTAAGTTTAATTATTTTCGTCAAATTCTTGGTTTAATAGATCTATCTTAATGTGTTTGACGTTTGCTAAATTTTATTTTTAAAGAATTAGTGTTAGCACAGATCGATAATACAATGGTCAGAAAGATACAGACCGATCCGGACTTTCAGAACTATCTCTATGATCTGATATTATCCTATGATCTGTTTTAAAACACTATCAGTCTTTAACATAGTAACATTCTAACAGCACGGACTGATAGTAATTTTAACCGCCTTACTATTCTCTCATCTTGACCGTTAAAATTTGAATTTTAAAATATCAGTCATTGAGATACAGACACGTGTCTGTCATCTCATATTATCAGGTTGTACATTTCATTTATCATTTTCACTTTTCTCATTTACTGTTGTCCGATTATCTTTCTTCAAAATCTATCTATCTTCTTTACTTACATTACAATCACACAAATGGCAACTATCACTCACAACTCCTTGTCTGTTGACTTTGATTCGATTTACAGGGACGAAGACTCAGATATGGTGTCAATATTCAAATGCCTGGAATCTTCAGGCTTGAGGAGATTTTTTGTGATGCTCGGAATATTCGATAATTATTCATTTGATCTAGTTGTGGTATTTAAATAACAGTTTAGGATTTAAATTATTGGACATCATATTTTGACCCGGGTTGGATAAATAATTCTGGATTGAACTTATGTGTGAATCAAATTTAATGAGAATTCTTAATATTATTATTTGAGAAGAGATTTAAATAGAATTAATAAGGGGTAGAGATGGAATTAGTGGTGTATATTTTAAACTAGGGTTGGATTTAAAACACACATTTATCCAATTTACATATTAAAACCCTCACTCTCATTGCCTCTTTCTCACTCTCATCGCCATCTCTCCCTTCTTTTTCCCCCATCTCGCGTCGTCTCCCCCTGCTCGCAAGAGGCGAGTTCCTCTCTTATTCCAAGCTCGATTTCTTTAAGGTATCACGTGTGTGCTTCTATTATTCACCTCCCTTGAATTTATTGTGTTGCATACTAGGTTTGTACTTGATTTTTCCTACTATTTTGTACGATTTGTATGCTAAGTTGGGTTCGAAAATGAGCTGATGTTCTTGGTCGAAAATTCTACTGTCTTGCTCGAGTTTTGTTGTTTGTTTTGGCCGAAATCTGCTGCCATTTTTGGGGGAAACTTTGTCAAACTCTGGAGGATTTTTGGGGCAAAAATTTAGGTTGTTTATGTTCGAAATTTGGAGCTATTGTTGGTCAAATTTATGGCTTTTTCGAACTGTTTTGTTTTGTTGATATGGAGACTTATTTTTGATTTATTGTTGTCTTGAGAACTTGTTATGAATTGCTTGAATTTAAGACATATTTTGGACGAAAATGAGGGCTTCTTGATAGAAATTTTGGAGCTATTGCAAGCTTGAAAATCATGTTTATAAGGTGTTTGATAATATGTTTGAGTGATGTTCTAGTGTTGGCCAAAAGCTATACTAAATGTTTAGTAAGAAAGTCTACTTTTATGGATTATATCATGGTAGTGTTTTGTTGAATATTGAGCTATAATTTGAGATACTAATAACTTAGAGCATGTGTGGTTGTGTAATAAGTGAGTTAGATACATGTTAAGGTGTGCTAAACATGTATTAAAGTGTATAATAATGAATATACTTGAATGTATGCAATATTTTACTAGATGTTGAGAATGTTGAGTAAATGTACGAACAAGACGTAGGATACATGAGGAAGTAGTATGGAGTGCATTGATTTAAAGTGATGGAATCTCCACATTGAATTATTAAGCATGTATTGAGGTTCATGGGTGATGTATAAACATGAATGTGTGTGACCTTGCATGTATTGATGTGTATATATACTACAGCTTATGGTAATGAGTTATCGCTAAGTATGAAAGCTAATTCGATTGATGTAACTGTTTGGGGTGATTGGTATAACACTTTATTGGATTATTGGTTTTATATTGAGGAGTTGAATTCTCTTCAGAGTCTTCTCGGACTTCCGGACAAAGAGGAGGATAACTCGACTCGAAATTCAAGTGATAAGGTACGTGGTGACGTACGAGCAGGTATAATATGAATTATTTCATATTCCAGTATTCATAAATTGTTGAATTGTGATGACTGAATATAAGGGAACAAATATTTGAATAATTGTGATGAGTGAATATAAGGGAACGAATATGGGAATAATTGTGATGACTGAATATAAGGGAACGAATATGGGAATAATTGTGATGACTGAATATAAGGGAACGAATATGTGAATTGAGTTTGTTATATGTGGTATGGTGGACACGTAAATGTATGTGGTCCGTACATGGAGTTGGGTATGGATGCATTTGGCATGACCAGTATGAGAAAGTGTTGAGCGATAGATTGATAGACAGAACTGCATTGTGATCGCTTATTTTTTTAAACAATTAATTCCAATCTAGCGATTCTATACCGCAAGTGGACGGTGTCATGTTTTAGTATAGTGATATTATAAGTAAGGATGTCGAACCCACAGGGACTAATGTATAAGTACCAAATAAAATTAGTGAAATTATATTTAGCCTACGAAAAAGGTGATTGAATAACTAATTAAGCTAAAGAATTAAAAACTCAACACTAACACAACTCCTTTGAAGATGCGAAGGAATTCCGCTCAAGAAATCTATCAAGATGTTCGTTCAATTGTGCGTCGTCAATGATTGGTTTGTTAAAACAACTACGTATCAATCAATTCTTAAGGTAACGGATTTCCGAATATAATCATTACACTCTCTCGAGCTGTATTGAAACTAGTAATAATTGACGCAAGTAACTCTCGTTCACTTAAACCAATTTAATACCGAATAAATCTCTATGAAAACTGTTGTTCTTTAAATCTTTCAATTTAAAGTGACCACGTATGTGATTTAATCTCTCGATCTAAATCTTAAACATACAACATGAATTATTTTAGCGTATTATAATTTTATCTCTCGATCTCAATTATAATTCACAAATTTCAATCAAAGGTAGCTACTCTTTGATAGCATGAAGCATATAATTCATGAACAAAAGATATTGATTTACTCAAACAAAACCAAATCAAAGATTTAAACACAAAATTCCTCAAACCTGATAAAATAAACCAGATTAAATTCAAATGAAATTCACAAGATGTTTATTCGTCTCTCGACCTCAAAAACATCAAATAAAATATGAAAATCAAATTAATCTAAAGTTTAGAAATACGATAAACGTAGTAACGACTCCGTGCGTTGAACGATCTTTCTTCTCTCGCTTTCTTCCTTGCACTTCAAAGGATTCTTCAACCTTGTTCTTCCGGAGATGAAAGGCGGATGAGAATTATGGAATTAGGTCTGATAATACTATGAATAGTGGATGGAATTTTCGTGCCTCTTTTCCTTATTTATAGAGGAGGGAAGATATGGAAGTGTTTTCAAAAATCAGACCAAATCAAGGCTTTTATTTTTAGATAATTCTGCGTCTCGATCGATTGGTCCTTACGTCTCGATCGATCGAGCGCCTTCAGCTTCCGTGTCTTAGTTTCTCTGCCTCGTTCGATCGATCGAGTTGACGTGTCCGATCGATCGAGCTTTCTTCATCTTTTCTTGCCAATTCTCTGCCTCTCTCGATCGATCGAGCTGTTGATTCCGATCGATCGAGCTCTGAAATAACTGGTGTTAATCCCGGTGTAGTGATAATCCTTAATGGATTTTTAATTTTAGCAATTAGGAATTAATTGCGGTTTTGGGTCTCCCGAGGTTGTTAAATTGGGCATTTGGGATTGTTGGATCCAAAGGTTGAGATTGTATTCTCATTTTGGTGGAGAACCTATGAGTTGGGTTTTTGGTGGGACTTGGAGTCCGGGGTACTTAATGTTGGGGCTGGTATAGGGATTTGATGTAGGAGAGAGAGTTTTTGAAAACAGATGATTTTTAATGAATCATGATGTATATGTGAAGGTATTGGTATGTTGGGGCATTTTTGCTATATATACCAGTTGGACTTGAGATTTCCGTCATTTGGCACGGAATCACTTCTCTCCCTCTCCTCTCCCCTTCTATCGAGCCAACCCCTCTTTCCCATAACCCTTATCCTTTCTCTTTGGAGAAAAATGACCGGAGGCTCGGTTTAGGAGCCGGATTCTTCGAAGATAAGTTGGTAATCTCCTCCCCCTCGCTTTTATCTTCGTTTTGATTGTGTTTTGGTTGATTTTGGTTGAGTTTTGGGTTTGGGTTGGTTTAGGTGATTTTGGTGAAAATCATAAATCTTTTGGGTTTGTTTTAAATTGAGTTTAACACCCTTGTTGGAGGTTCTTGTGTGTGGTTTTGTTGTGGATTTGAGTTGGGAGAAGTTGGGGTGTGATTTGTGGAGGTTTTAAGCTTTCAAAAATGGAGTTTTTCGAGTTGCAGGGCATGGCGATCGATCACCCGAAGCAGGCGATCGATCGCATGCGAGCAGTAGGCATTTCATCGAGGTAGCGATCGATCGCCACTTTTGAGCGATCGATTGCCTCGCGCCAGTAAGGTCTGGCGATCGATCGCTATATCGAGCGATCGATCGCCAAGGGGCTAGCGATCGCCCGGTATAGCGATCGATCGCCAGCATGTGATTTTGGTTTTTCTTGGCTTTTTCGTGGGATTTTAGATTTGCGACTTAAATGGTCGACTCCCGGGGCAATGTTCACATTCCAATGGGAATGCTAGACTTTTAAAATGGTTTGGTTGGAACCAAGTTAATTTAAACGGAACTCTCGGTTGGGTTTTGGCTATCTTTTAAACGTTTTAAATGGATTATTTTTGGGTATTATGCATGCCTAGCCGGGGGCTTTTATTTTGGTAATCGTCATGGTTTGACGATGGGTTTTGAGGTTGCAAACGTGCGTGGGCATGTGATTGCATGCTTATACTTGATTGTGAGTTGTTTATGTGTTTTAGCACATATTTCTCGAGGCATGGAACTCAAGCAAGGTTTGGCTTGGACTACGGAAACTTAAGGTACGTATGACGTACGTGTTGGGATATGCCCTAAGACAAGTCATTAGATGATTGTTTAAGACTTACAATGTTTATGGTTTTATGAATGGCAATTCATTATTATATATTATTCTCTTAACTGTGCATTGTGAATTAATATATATGTTAATGTCCTTAGAATAATATTGTATTATTCTTAAAGATGTCCCTAGTCAAGTATTATCATGAATAGGGATAATGATAATACGTAGAGACTAGTATATGTTGATCGATGAATTGTTCATTGATATGAGATATCAAATCAACATATGGGTACATGTTAGAGAACGATGTACTGGACAGACCCACCATGAGAATGCAACATGGATAGTTATATGATCGTCATATGCAATTCTCATAGTGATAATAATGTATGAAATCCTTACGACTTGTGATCATCAGAGATCCCAACATAAGGAGTTATGTATCTTGATATCGTCAAACGTTACCCGTAACATGGTATACTATAAAGTCGACTATTGGATACACTACGAATTATGTAGAGGGGTGTTGACTGATCGAGATAGGATTTGTCCCTCCTATATAACAGGAGATGTGTTTGGCCCTTGATCAAGTGAGAACTAAAATGCATGGCCATGCTCGAATGAGTCGATATGAGATATCGAGCTTATTCGTTTATTCTAGTTCTACTTGGGGATCAAGAAATAAAGATTGGATATACGAGTATGACTATTCCATGACTCGTGTTCAATCTAAACACAAAGGACAAAGGGATTAAGTTACATGATTAATATTATCACAAGTTCTAAAGGTTATGTCGAGTCATTGACATTCTTGTAATTTGGGTAGAATTGATGTGTTGCTAGATACCGCTCAATGCTTGAGACGTAAAATGAGATTTTATGTCACTGCCAACATTACAAGATCCTATCGGGTCGCACAAAAGATTAAATCGAGAAGGGAAATTAAATTCATGAGATGAATTAAATAATTAAGAGGAGTCTTAATTAATAATCATACTGATTAATTAAATCATGGGCTTAAGCCCATGAGGCTTTATGAAAGCCTTTAATTAATTATATAAAATATGATTGCAAGGTGTTTTAATTGAAGAGACAACTTCATAACACAAAAACCCTACACAAGCTAATAAGCTCTCGGCCGCACACTTGAACTCTCGGCCTCCTTCAAAGTCGTGTGGTTCTTGGTGGTTTTCGAGCCATCTTTCGATTGTGAATCGAGTTAGCTTCGTGTATCGGTTTAATAACTTGTCTAGCAACTTGTTATTAAACCATCCCTTCACTCGATTTGATCGTGTGGATACCGTTGAGGCAAAACTCATTGAGTTTTGCTAGTGACTCGGAGAAGGCGTAGGACGTGGTGCTGCTCCGTGGATTCTGCTTCAAACACGCTACAAGGGTGAGACCTTCGTATTCCTTAATCCGATATGATAACCTATGTATAGATCTGCTGGTTTGTAATCCTAAAATTTTTATTCCGCTGCGTTGTATGCTCATGGGATTACTTACAGTGGTATCAGAGCCGTGTACAAGGCTCATATCGGATTTATGTGATTAAATTGTGTTAATCATATTAGAATTAATATTGCATGCTAATTAAAACCGTTTAATTCATATATGATATGAAATTAATATTTAGTTTTTTGAAAATCATCGTAAAGTTGTATTTGATATAATTAGGCGAATATCGAACCATATGTCATAAAGTTTTCGGCCATCACCATCACAAATGTCACCACGGCTAGCCACATGAGGGCTAGGGTTTTCGAACCCTTGGCTCGAGATGGCTTAGTCGTTGTGGCTAATAATTGTGCATGGAAGTGTCGAAAATTAATTAGGGTTTAGAACCCATTGGACGTGACGGTTAGCTCATGACGGCTAGGGTTTCGAACCCTAATAGCCGTGCATGGCTCGACCATCATCGCCTTATTTTCTAAAGTTTTGAGACGTGGATGAGTTTTGAACTCTTTGACTCGATAATGGTTCACGCATGCATGGATTAGTAACTTTACCACATGAGAGCAAGGTTTTTCGAACCCTTAGCTCGAGATGGTTGAGCCAACCCCGTGCATGGCCTGACCGTGACTCGTGGCTAACAAATTCCGGCGTCTAAAACAAGATGGCTCGATAAAATTCCATAAGAATGCATGAAGGTGCGAGGCGGCTAGGGTTTGGAACCCTAGCGCCACCGCCGCACGAGCCATGGCTCGGCCATGGGCTAGGGTTTCGAACCCTAGGCCCACTATTGGTCCAGCCGTGTGCTTCATGGTTCGAACCATGGTGGTTCGTGTCTTAGTCGCTTTAGTTCGTGGCATGAGATGTCCCGAGCGTACGATAATTTTTCAAAAATTATTTTACAGTTTTAATTAGAATTAAATTTAAAATGTTTAGAATTTAATTAATTAAATGTTAATGCATGCTTTATGTGTTGTTTGAGCATGGTGCGTGGTTATAGCCCTTTGACCTATTAGATAGGATTTGTGGATGTTTGTATTTATAATACGACCTGCGTGTCGTGCCTTTCTCTATTTCATTCTAAATGTAATCCCTTATGTTCCCCTCGAATGTGAATCGAGGAATTCTATATCTTGTAAATAGTGTAGTTTATTTTATTGATGGTGATCAATGAAGATGGAGCATCGTGCCGGGATGAGGAGGCCATTCACAAATTGGAGCCAAAGGAAGGTGCTTGTGAAGTTACCTTAGGTTGACTCATAGGATTTTCTCATTGGCTTGAGAAAATCATTCGTAGGGGCTATAACCATGTCACGTTTAATTATGTATGTTGATGCATGATTTATCTTATGTTTTAGTTTGATAATAGTATTACACATATATGTAGATATGTATACAACTATATGTAGTGGACATATTTTAAATTATCAAATTAATCATGAGATCAATAAATCCCTCTAAAATATTAAGTTTAAGATGCCTTCCAAAATTAAAAGTACTCGTCGATAACTTCGATTGTACATGTGTGGGTTTGCCAAAGCAAAGCACCGTGGCAATCTTAGTAAGGCGCGAAAGGATAAAAGTGATATCCGTTATACTTTAATTGGGTACGACTTAACTAGGTTATCTCAATAGGATTGGGAACCTAGAGGCATGGGTTGGATTTTAATTCATTTGATGAATTGAACAAAGTGTTGTTCGTCCAACTATCCAAGAATTATAAGTGATGTAATTGACAAAGTGTTGTCTACCAAAATAACCGAGTCTTGGGCGATTAGCCAAAGCTAACTCAAGATTAGGCGAAATATGGATCTTGCCCACTAAAGGTTTCGAGGGTTGATATTTTTCAAACAAAATAGTGGGAGTATCATTTAATATAAGACCATGTTAACTGATTTAAATCATAAACTTATTTTGCATATTTATATTGTAGATATCCATGGCAACTAACAACGTTACTAGCACTTTATCACTGCGATCGGTCCTTGAGAAGGACAAATTAAATGGGACGAATTTCCTAGACTGGCATAGGAACTTGAGGATAGTCCTCAAACAAGAAAAGAAACAATATGTCCTAGAGGAACCCTTGCCCGCTGAGGAACCTCCCCTAACAGCTACAAGAGCTGAAAAAGATGCTTACAAGAAGCATCAGAGTGACGCACTTGATGTTGGGTGCCTCATGCTTGCCACCATGAACTCTGAGCTTCAGAAGCAACATGAGGAAATGGAGGCGTTCGATATGATCGAACACTTAAAGCAGTTGTACCAACAGCAAGCAAGACAAGAGAGGTATGACGTCTCTAAGGCGTTATTTCAGTGCAGGATGGTAGAAGGAAGCTTAGTTGGAACTCATGTGCTCAAGATGATTGGGTACATTGAGAATCTGGACAAGCTAGGTTTTCCATTGGACCAAGAGTTGGCCACCGATGTAATCTTGCAATCGTTGCCTGAGAGCTTCAGTCAATTTGTAGTAAATTACAATATGACTGCCATGGAAAAGACTCTACCACAATTGCTTGGTATGTTGAGAACATATGAAGCAAATACTAAGAAGACTAAGGCCACAAATGTCCTTATTGTGAATAAGGGCAAAGGGCCAAAGCTAAAGGCAACAAGAAAGCAAAGAAGGTCTTTGCTAAATCTAAGCCAAAGTCTTCTGCACTGAAGCCAAAGGGAGGGATAGCAAAGGAAGGGAACTGTTTCCATTGCGGTGAGAACGACCATTGGAAAAGAAACTGCAAAGTATATCTGGAGGATCTAAAGAAAGGAAGTGTGACTTCCGCTTCAGGTATTTTTGTTATAGAAGTCAATTTATCTACTTCTTCATCATGGGTATTAGATACTGGATGTGGATCTCACATTTGTGTAAATGTGCAGGATCTCAAAAGGAGTAGGACGTTGGCGAAAGGTGAAGTAGATCTCCGAGTTGGAAATGGAGCAAGAGTTGCTGCATTAGCTATAGGAGATTATCATTTAGCTTTACCTTCTGGTTTATCATTGATTTTAAAAGACTGTTATTTTGTGCCTTCTATTACTAAAAACATAATATCTATTTCTTGTTTAGACAAGTATGGTTTTTCATTTATAATAAAGGACAACTGTTGTTCTATTTATTTAAATGATATGTTTTATGCTAGTGCACAAATGGTGAATGGTCTTTATGTATTAAATCTTGATATACCTATCTATAACATAAATACTAAAAGGATTAAAAATAATGATTGTAATCCGACTTATCTCTGGCATTGTCGCTTAGGCCACATAAACGAGAACCGCATATCTAAACTTCATAAGGATGGAGTATTAGATTCATTTGATTTTGAATCATATGAAACATGCGAATCTTGTTTAATGGGCAAGATGACTAAAGCCCCTTTCAAGGGACATGTTGAAAGGGCAAATGTTTTATTGGGACTAATACATAGTGATGTATGTGGACCAATAAGTACACAAGCTAGAGGTGGTTTTCAATACTTCGTTACATTTACTGATGACCTCAGTAGATATGGGTATGTGTACCTAATGAAACATAAACATGAAACCTTTGAAAAGTTCAAAGATTTCAAGAATGAAGTACAAAACCAACTTGGCAAAAGTATCAAAATCCTTCGATCAGATCGAGGAGGAGAATACTTAAGCCAAGAGTTTCATGACTATCTAAAAGAGTGTGGGATAGTCCCACAACTCACTCCTCCGTATACTCCACAATGGAATGGTGTATCCGAGAGGAGAAATCGAACCTTGTTGACATGGTTAGATCAATGATGAGTCATGCAGATCTTCCGATATCGTTTTGGGGACACGCTCTAGAAACAGCGATTTTCTTACTGAACCGTGTTCCATCTAAATCAGTGGAAAAGACACCATATGAGATATGGACTGGGAAGCGTCCTAGTATGTCTTTTATGAAGATTTGGGGTTGTGAGGCTTTCGTTAGACGTCACGCCACTAACAAACTTGGACCCAAATCTGATAAGTGTTTATTTGTGGGGTATCCTAAGGAAACGAAAGGATACTATTTCTATTATCCCACCGAGAACAAAGTAGTTGTTGCTCGGACTGGTGTATTTCTTGAAAGAGAATTTATTTCTAGAAAAACCAGTGGGAGAAAAATAGAACTTAGTGAAGTTCAACCACAAGAAAACACTGAACCTGAGATTGAGATGGAAACAGAGCAGGCACCGCAATCTGTTGTGGAAGAAACACCTGCTCAAGAGACACAAGCCCAGCGTAGGTCTGTAAGAGTACACCGGGAGCCACAGAGATATGGATTTCTTGTGACTCAACAAGGTGACTTACTACTTATTGATGAGGATGAGCCGTCATCTTATCAACAAGCTATAATGGGCAATGATTCTGAGAAATGGCAAGAGGCCATGAAATCTGAGATGGAATCCATGTATGCAAACCAAGTATGGACTTTGGTTGATCCACCTGAAGGGGTACGACCCATAGGGTGCAAATGGATTTTCAAGAAAAAGACCGATATGGATGGTAACGTACAAACCTATAAAGGTCGGCTGGTTGCAAAAGGATTCAAACAAATTCATGGTATTGACTATGATGAAACCTTTTCACCAGTGGCCATGGTTAAATCCATAAGAATCTTACTTGCAATAGCTGCATTTCATGATTATGAAATCTGGCAGATGGATGTCAAAACAGCTTTCCTTAATGGAAATCTGCTCGAGGATGTGTACATGACACAACCCGAGGGTTTTGTCGATCCAAAGGATGCTGGAAAGATATGCAAGCTACAACGATCCATTTATGGATTGAAGCAAGCTTCTCGGAGTTGGAATCTTCGTTTTGATGATGCAATCAAAGAGTTTGGTTTTATCAAAAATGAAGATGAACCTTGTGTCTACAAGAAGGTCAGTGGGAGCGTAATCATTTTCCTAGTGTTGTATGTAGATGACATACTTCTTATTGGAAATGATATCCCTGCCTTGCAATCTGTAAAGATTTGGCTAGGGAATTGCTTTTCGATGAAAGACTTAGGAGAAGCCACCTATGTATTAGGAATCAAGATCTATAGAGATAGATCGAGAAGGCTCCTTGGTCTAAGTCAAAGTACATACATGGACAAGGTGCTTAAAAGGTTTAGCATGCAAGAATCCAAGAAAGGATTCGTGCCTATGACACATGGTATTTATCTCTCGAAGGAACAGTGTCCTTCAACACCAGATGAGAGACAACGCATGAGTAAGATTCCATACGCGTCAGCTATTGGATCTATCATGTATGCCATGATATGTACTCGTCCCGATGTATCGTATGCTTTGAGCATGACGAGCAGATATCAAGTTGATCCAGGTGAAGGTCACTGGATTGCTGTCAAGAATATCCTAAAGTACTTGAGAAGGACTAAGGATATATTCTTGATTTATGGAGGTGAGGAAGAGCTCAATGTAATGGGTTACACTGATGCAAGCTTCCAAACCGACAAAGATGATTTTCGATCGCAATCTGGATATGTGTATTGCCTGAATGGAGGTGCTGTGAGCTGGAAGAGTTCAAAGCAAGAAACAGTAGCCGATTCTACAACGGAAGCTGAGTATATTGCTGCCTCGGATGCAGCAAAGGAAGCTGTTTGGATGAGGAAGTTCATTTCTGAACTTGGAGTGGTGCCTAGCATTAAAGATCCGATAGAACTCTATTGTGACAACAATGGAGCGACGCATTGGCTAAGGAACCAAGATCTCACCAAAGATCCAAGCACATACTTAGGCGTTTCCATTTCATTCGAGAAATCGTTGAAAGGGGAGATGTTAAAATATGCAAAGTACCAACAGATGATAATGTATCTGACCCATTGACGAAGCCGCTGTCACAGCAGAAGCATGATCGTCATACTAAATCTCTAGGCATTAGGTATATGTCTGAGTGGTCTTAGTGCAAGTGGGAGATTTGTTGGGATATGCCCTAAGACAAGTCATTAGATGATTGTTTAAGACTTACAATGTTTATGGTTTTATGAATGGCAATTCATTATTATATATTATTCTCTTAACTGTGCATTGTGAATTAATATATATGTTATGTCCTTAGAATAATAATATTGTATTATTCTTAAAGATGTCCCTAGTCAAGTATTATCATGAATAGGGATAATGATAATACGTAGAGACTAGTATATGTTGATCGATGAATTGTTCATTGATATGAGATATCAAATCAACATATGGGTACATGTTAGAGAACGATGTACTGGACAGACCCACCATGAGAATGTAACATGGATAGTTATATGATCGTCATATGCAATTCTCATAGTGATAATAATGTATGAAATCCTTACGACTTGTGATCATCAGAGATCCCAACATAAGGAGTTATGTATCTTGATATCGTCAAACGTTACCCGTAACAGGGTATACTATAAAGTCGACTATTGGATACACTACGAATTATGTAGAGGGATGTTGACTGATCGAGATAGGATTTGTCCCTCCTATATAACAGGAGATGTGTTTGGCCCTTGATCAAGTGAGAACTAAAATGCATGGACATGCTCGAATGAGTCGATATGAGATATCGAGCTTATTCGTTTATTCTAGTTCTACTTGGGGATCAAGAAATAAAGATTGGATATACGAGTATGACTATTCCATGACTCGTGTTCAATCTAAACACAAAGGACAAAGGGATTAAGTTACATGATTAATATTATCACAAGTTCTAAAGGTTATGTCGAGTCATTGACATTCTTGTAATTTGGGTAGCATTGATGTGTTGCTAGATACCACTCAATGCTTGAGACGTAAAATGAGATTTTATGTCACTGCCAACATTACAAGATCCTATCGGGTCGCACAAAAGATTAAATCGAGAAGGGAAATTAAATTCATGAGATGAATTAAATAATTAAGAGGAGTCTTAATTAATAATCATAATGATTAATTAAATCATGGGCTTAAGCCCATGAGGCTTTATGAAAGCCTTTAATTAATTATATAAAATATGATTGCAAGGTGTTTTAATTGAAGAGACAACTTCATAACACAAAAACCCTACACAAGCTAATAAGCTCTCGGCCGCACACTTGAACTCTCGGCCTCCTTCAAAGTCGTGTGGTTCTTGGTGGTTTTCGAGCCATCTTTCGATTGTGAATCGAGTTAGCTTCGTGTATCGGTTTAATAACTTGTCTAGCAACTTGTTATTAAACCATCCCTTCACTCGATTTGATCGTGTGGATACCGTTGAGGCAAAACTCATTGAGTTTTGCTAGTGACTCGGAGAAGGCGTAGGACGTGGTGCTGCTCCGTGGATTCTGCTTCAAACACGCTACAAGGGTGAGACCTTCGTATTCCTTAATCCGATATGATAACCTATGTATAGATCTGCTGGTTTGTAATCCTAAAATTTTTATTCCGCTGCGTTGTATGCTCATGGGATTACTTACAGTACGAGCATAGCCCTTTAGTATAATTGCAATTGTTGAGTGCTTGGTACACTGTATTGCAATGAATATGTATGGAATTGCACGATATATGGTATAGCAATAAACGGATATTGAGATACATGATTAATAGTAATTGCTACAAATGGATATACATGCATTGGGAATTGCATGGTGCAGCCTTTGAGCGAGCAATGATTGGGATGTGGTTGCCTTTGAGCGAACAGCGGTTATGACGCCACTGCTGTTGTGCATGCGTGAGAATGAAATGTCGCCATTGTAGAGCGAGCAATGAAATAGAACTATGGAACCATAAATGAGATATATGAGATAATTGTAATCATTGTTTAATGATTTAATATTATTGTTATGATATCGGTAGATAGAAAATGGGTTTGTTAATCAATGTAATGATTAACTGGCATTTGGGAATTTGATGGTTTCAGTTGTTTTGAGAACAGGGACAGTACAGAGAATCCCGGATGAGGATAATACCATCCAGGGAGTATATTTTGTATTTCATAGCATTTACATTGTTGTAAATTATGAATTGTATTATTGTGATTGTTGGATTTGGGATATTGGTATGCTCACCCCGTGTGGGGGCTGTCTCTGTTGGGGCAGGTTATTAGGTACATCGATGGCTTGGAGTTGAGCTCAAGCTGTGGATTTGAGGTGCTCCTAGGATCGAGGTACCAGCGACGGTATTGAGCATGAAACTTTATACATTTGATGCACATATACTTATTCGATGCTCGCGTGCGAGCACTATTATGTGTATATGGTATGTATAAAAAGGCAAAGGCCTTTCTATCTTCATTTATGAGTAGCATGCAATTATTTATTGAATTGCTAAATGAACTGAGAGCATGTTAGTGTATTATATTGGTGCATGATGTATGTGGACTTGGTTGAGGGGGAACTAGACATTATATGGAATAATGTAAAGAAATTTTATATGTGGCATGATTGGCTATAACGACAAGTGGTTTTTCCCCTACATGAACGATTGTATGCACTAATGGCATGGATTAATACACTAATAACGGGTTAAGGGCACGGGGGGTCCTTACACCTGCGATCACTGAACTTTAATCATAGGTATCACTTTGTTCCGAAGTCTGTGGTCTGCTCGATCCAGAATTCTAACAGGCCGTTGCACATAAGATACATCAGATTCTAACTGAACCTCGGAAGGTTGCAACACATGAGATGCATCGGGCTCATACTTCCGCAACATTGACACATGGAACACATCATGAATACCAGACAAAGAAGGTGGCAAGGCTAGTCGGTAAGCTAAGGTGCCAATGCGCTGCAAGATCTCGTACGGCCCAACATACCTTGGAGACAATTTCCCGCGCATTCCAAATCGCACAACACCTCTTAAAGGTGAGATCTTCAAAAAGACCGCATCTCCCATTCTAACGGTCGCCGCCGTTTATTAGCATAAGCTGCCTGTCTGTCCTTGGCTGCTTTCATTTTCAGCCTTATCACCTTTACATTCGCTTCCATTTCCCAAACCAGTTCCGGTCCTCCGACCGATTTACGGTCCAAGTCATCCCAACACAAGGGTGATCTACATCGTCTGCCATAAAGGGCCTCAAAAGGAGCCATCTGAATGCTTGCTTGGTAGCTATTGTTATATGAAAACTCTACCAAGGCCACTGAATCCTGCCATGAGGCATCAAACTCTAGTACACAAGCCCGTAGCATGTCCTCGAGCGTCTGTATAGTACGCTCGGTCTGACCATCCGTCTGGGGATGGTATGCAGTGCTCAACCTTACCTCAGTTCCCAAGGCTGATTGGAGACCCTCCCAAAAATGAGATGTGAATCGCGGATCTCAATCCGACACTATAGAAATAGGGATCCCGTGCAATCTCACCACATCTCGAACATATAACTGAGTCATCCTCAAATAGGTGAAGGTCATACCATAGTGAATGAAATGAGCTACTTTGGTCAATCTGTCCACAATCACCCAAATGGCATCAAAACCCAAGGCACTCCTCGGCAAGTGGGTCATAAAGTCCATGGAAATGTGTTCACACTTCCATTTTGGTATCTCCATGCTCTTCAACTCACCACCAGGTCTCTGTCTCTCTGCCTTAACATGCTGGCAGATCAAGCACCTCTTAACGAAAGCGACGACATCACACTTCATTCTTTTCCACCAAAACTGATCACGTAGATCCTTGTATATCTTCTTCCCGCCTGGGTGGATACTAAGCCTACTACTATGAGCTCGCTCCAAGATTGCAACTCAGCGTACTTGGAACCACCCAACGGTTATCCAATCTCAGGGATCCGTCCTCAGCCACTCTGAACTTTGATGGCTGTCCAAGATGTACTAGTTATGACCATCTCTGAATCTCATCATCTGTCTTCTGAGCTCTCCGGATATTCTCATAAATATCTTTCTCAGCTAATAAGGTCGATACTCGTACTGGTGATGTATCAACGTCGTAGTCATAGCCCAGATGGCAATATGAAGTCATCAAGGCCGACAATTGTATGACGTCCTCAGCAGTATTCTTCACCTTCCGGCTCAAGGCGTCTGCTTTCAAGTTTGCTTTTCCCGGATGGTACTCTATCTCGCAGTCATAGTCCTTGAGTAAATCCATCCATCTCCTCTGCCGCATATTCAATTCAGCCTGAGTAAACAAGAACTTCAGGCTCTTGTGATCCGTATAAATGGTAAACGATGTACCATACAAGTGATGCCTCCAGATCTTCAAGGCGAAAGTAAGAGCCGCCAACTCCAAGTCATGGACTGGGTATCTAGTCTCATGCGGCTTCAACTGCCTCGATGCATAAGCTACCACATGCTTATCTTGCATCAATACACATCCAAGGCCCTGAAGTGATGCATCGGTATAAAAAAACAAACCTCGTGTTCTCTGTAGGAATCACCAACACAGGCGCCGTCGTCAATCGATGTTTCAATTCTTGGAAGCTTTCCTCACAAGCCTCAGACCAAAAGAATGGTACTCCCTTTTGACTCAACTGTGTCAACAGCTTGGCAATCTTCGAAAATCCCTCAACGAAGCACCGATACTAACCGGCCAAACCAAGAAAGCTCCGAATCTCGGGCATAGAAGTGGGTGCAGCCCACTCCATCACGGCCTCAATCTTTCTGGGATCCACCGATATTCCGCTGCTAGATATAACATGCCCCAAGAACACCACACTGCTTAACCAGAACTCACACTTGCTGAACTTGGCAAATAACTGATGATCTCTGAGGATCTGGAGTATTGTCCTCAAGTGTTTTACGTGCTCTTCCTCACTCCGAGAGTAGATGAGTATGTCGTCAATAAACAAAATTACGAACTGGTCAAGATACGGCTGGAACACCCTCTTCATCAAACTCATAAAGACAGCCGGGGCATTCATCACACCGAACGGCATAACTAGGAACTCATAGTGGCCATACCGAGTCCGAAATGTTGTCTTCTGCACATCCTCCTCTCTGACCCGAATCTGGTGGTACCCTGACCTCAAATCAATCTTGCTATACAGCTTGGTACCTTGCAACTGATCAAACAAATCATCAATCCTTGGGAGAGGATACTTGTTCTTCACCGTGGCCTTATTCAGTTGCCGGTAATCGATGCACAACCGCATCGAACCATCCTTATTTTTCACAAAGAGAACCGGTGCACCCCATGACGATACGCTAGGGCGTATATATCCTTTGTCAAGGAGTTCCTGCAACTGCTCCTTCAATTCCCTTAACTCTGCCGGTGCCATTCTGTAAGGGGCAAGGAAATAGCGGATGTCCCCGGTAATAACTCAATTCCAAACTCGACTTCTCTAGCCGGTGGGAATCCTGGGATCCCTTCCGGGAACACGTCAGCAAACTATGCTACCACGGGTACATCCTCTACCCTCAATTCTTCATTCTTTCCCGTCGTGTCCACGGCATAGATAAGATAGTCCACGTGACCACGTTCCAACAACTGGGACATTTTGATCGCTGAGATTAACGGAATCTTCGCACGAGAACCGTTCCCATAGAAAGTCCACTGCATTCCCAGATCAGATCTGAACCGAACCGTTCTCTGTCGACAGTCCACGACTGCCTGATATCTGTTCAGAATGTCGATGCCCATGATGCAATCGAAGTCTAACATGCCCAACACAATCAAATCTGCCTTCAACGCATTGCCCTCAAAATAAATGAGGCAATCCGCAAGGAACTGATCAGCAACAACATTTCTTCCAGTGGGTGTCGAGACCAAAAGAGGCGTGGGTAACGAGACGTGCGCATATGGTGTCTTTCCACAAAGCCAACAGATACAAAAGAGTGGGAGGCACCTGTATCTATCAAAACAAAAGCAGGGTACGTTTATAAATGGCACGTACCAGCGATCACCTCCTCCGAGGATGCGTGGTCCTGCTCTCTAGTCAGCGCATACACTTGCCCCTGGGACGGTCCCACTGTCTGACCTCCCGATGGTCGAGGCATAACCTGCTGCCTCTGATGCACTGTCCTGTCATCAAATCTCGGCCTATTCGCCTGAAAGTCCGACTGTCCTCCCCGAGTGGGGCAATACCGAGAGATATGGCCCATCTTGCCACAACTGTAACAAGCTGGGCAGTTGATCGATGAGTGTGGCCCTCCACAATTATCATACCTTGTCTCCCCCGATCTATTCACTTGCATAGGCCCCCGGTTGGTCAATAGATTGTTCTTCCTGTTCTACTGCTTCCGGTTAAAAGATTTCTTCCCGCTGAACCGAGAGGATGAAGAAGCACCACGAGGCTTAAATGACTCCTCTCGTGGCCTCAAGCTATCAGATACTTGCCTCTGCGGTGGCACATGTGGGGGTACAGTATTTGGATAGGCCCCAACACCAATCTCTACCATTTCTGCTCTAGTAAGAGCATCATCGAAAGAAGTTGGGTTGTTGGTGATAACCCGGTCAAACAGCTCCGGCCGCAACCCCTTAAAGAAGTGCCTCATCTTTGCATGTCCGTTTGTGGCAATATGAGGGACATACCTCAACAAAGAAGAATAGTGCATGGCATAGTCTGATACCGTCGTGCCTCCTTGCTTCAAGTTTGTGAACTCATCCTCATTTATCTGTCTCGTGGCAGCAGAAAAATACCGGGTTAGAAACCGGGTCCTGAAGAGAGTCCAATCGATCAACATACCCTGGGCCCTCAATTCCATCACCGTAGTCTTCCACCACATGGAAGGATTCTTTGCGAATTGGAACACCGCCAACCTCAGCCATGCCTTCCTAACACAAGCAACGGACACAAATATCTGCTCCAGCCTCTTAAGCCACTCCTCAGCCTCTTCCCCTGTTTCTGTCCCCTCAAATCAGGGCGGGTGGAAAGTCAGGAATTGAGTCAAACTAAGCTCCCCAGGTAGTAACAGTTGAGCTACCGGTTCTACACCCACAGCTGGTGGAGGTAAAGGATTTGTCTGTCCAATACTTGCATTAACACTTCCAACATCACCTACCTCTTCATTGAGGTTCCCCAAGTTCATAGCCATCATACTGTAACACAAGGGTTAACAACAATTCCAAAACAATACATATGTTATACCGTTAGATAACATGAATGGTAATAAGCATGTTAGTATAACAATTTATACACCCATATGCACCACATGCATAAACATGCCCAAATGTAACCACCTAGCCAACCATGCTAAGGCTACCCTTCACTCGTTCCTGGGTTCTCTAACCACTGCTCTGATACCACTAATGTAAGGACCCTAGTTCCTTAAGTGTGAATTAAAGGCATAATTAGAGCTAACATGCATTATCAGAGTATAAAAGTTCGTGTTGAGACTATGAGCCTTAAGAATTACATGCCAAGTTAAGGACTTTCAAATGGATTAATTACATTCTCTAACAAACGAATGTTATTCACTATAGCTTTACACTACTCCTAGAGTAGACACTATACAAAATAATCCTGTCCTTCCTTATCAAAAGCGTTCTTCACAAGCTCACCGCCTCAACGCGCCTTAGCCCCTTTATCATGCCAAAATGTACCTACAAGGACAACCCCCAAAACATGAGCATATAATAATCCATATTCAACACATTATGAATATAAGACGTAAATGCATAAACCGTAATAAAACACTTCCTGTTTTTCCCATGCATTTTAAACGCCCCCTTTTTTGTTGTCCCTGTACCATAACTCATTAGTATAATCAATAGATTATTTAATGGTTCACTCATGTCATGACATAACACCATTTCATTATCACCAATCAACAATCCCTAGTCTGTTATAATAGCGTATTTTAATGCACCTCGCTTGTCATGACAGGGCACTAATATGCCTCGCTTCGACATATTAGCGGCATTGAATAACCTCACGCAAATGCGACATGCGGCAATACCCTAGCTTCAACATTTGGCGGCAAATATTCTTTCCTCGCTACAATATGACAGCGGCAAGTATTCTATCGTCGCTTCAAGTGACAGCGGCAAAGCATTAAAATCATGACTCTATATAACCATGACTCATGGGATGTGCACCAAACAATCAACATATACATATGCAACCATAATGCATAGATCAACATGTATTTGCTTCCACAATGCACAATTCAATATACACTTACATCCACAATGCATATCCCAATGCGTATATACATTACATGTTACCGTTGGGTGCCCGTACGTCTTCTACGTACCTTTCCAAAAGTAAGACTTGGTATGACTTCACTTCCTTGGTTGTGTCGCCACCTGGGATGGTTCTACACATTCACACAACCCAATATTCGGAGCCAATAATAGTCCAATACCAAAAATCCCACAAACATAACCAAAAACACACTTTTTGGTGTCTCACGATCGATCTCCATAAAGCCCCGATCGATCGCGAGATCACACTGCCAAAGCCAACAAAAAATTTCAATCCGCGATCGATCGCCGAGTTTATGCCGATCAATCGCGGCCACGCCGATCGATCGCGCCAAACTCGCGATCGATCGTGGAAGGCTACTGCCGCCTCCCCTGGTGCTCGCGATCGATCACTATTCACATTTCTTCTTCCCCAAATCAAACCAACTCAAATACCATTATCCAACAATACAAAACATCATAAGCCTCCAACATACACCACAATACTACCAAAAACCAACATCCAAACAAAACCATACCAACCCAAAACAAACCCATTTCAAAATCAAACCAAACACCATTAAAACATCAAGGAGGGTTCCATACCTCTTATGGACTCCAAATCTCACTAGAAATCTTACAAACCAAGCTTTTGTGAAGATTTCTCCTCCTCCTTTATGCCAATTTCGAAAATGGTGAAGGGGTTAGGGTTGGGGGAGAGTGATGTGGGGATTGGTAAAGTGAAAGGTGAGGTGGGGTTAATGGGGTATAAATGTGGGGGGGGGTGGGGGGGGGGGGGGGGGGGGGGGGGGGGGGGGGGGGGGGGGGGGGGGGGGGGGGGGGGGATTTAATTAAAAACATGTACCCCAATTATTATCATGATGTATAAAATACCCCAACATGGTCTTTAAAAGCATTTTACCAATGCCAAAACTCAATTTAAAATACAAACTTTCCAAGTAATTATCAACCATCATAATTAAATCATGCTAGCACCCAAAATTCCCAACATGCATTACATGCACCCGAAAATGCATTACCCGGTCACGCCTACCATGTGACTAAGCATTTCGCCATTATAATTAATTCCAACACACAATTTAATTATCACCATAATTAATCACATAAACATAATTAATGCCCAAATTACAATTAATTATTTCGGGGATATCACAAAAATAAAGTTAGAAAAATTAAATTTGTATACATAATTAGATTTTAACGGTTTGCAAGTTGTGAACTCAATTCATTGGATGCACATGCCTTGACGGAATTATCAAATCAAATTAAGATTTTCAGAGTGTTTTCATATATATATATATATATATATATATATATATATATATATATATATATAAACTTCTCTACTAAGGATACTTCTCTACTAAGGAAAGATTAAGTGATTTTCTATCATCGATTCCTGGACGATTTTACGCTTTTTGGTATATATTTATTGATTTCAGGAATCTAAGTCCAAGTGCATAAAAGTGAAGGAAATAAGCTAAAAATGATGAAAAAGGGCCAAGAAAGGACTAAATCTCGAAAGTTGAATTTGAAAACTGGCGATCGATCGGCATCTTTACCGCGATTGATCGAGGCAATTCAAAAAACTTTGGCGATCGATCACCAAGTCACTGCAATCGATCGTGGATGTGCATACTTTGAAAAATAAACTCCAGATACTTTGGCGATCGATCGCTATGAGGGAAGAAATCGAGATTTTGTTTCCTTGTTGAATATTTTGTGTCCAAAAGTGAGAACTCTTCTACCACTATAATAGGGATGAAGTGCATGAAACTATGGGACTTTTGGCTCAGATTTACACCCTAAAACACAGCCTCCACCATACTCCATCTCCTACCTTCATTTGAACCATCAAACACCATTGAAGAGGAAGCTGAATCGGGAGAGACGGGACGACGTAGCAGCGCTAGGAGTCATCACCTAGCATTTTTCGTATTTCTAAACTTTGTCCTTTGTTATTTTCATATTATTAATGTTTAATTTGTTGCAAGACATAATTTTACATTGTTATTTGATTATGATTATTGGCTAAGTTTTGTTGTCAAGACTAGGGGATTGCAAGTTTTGAACTCATGATTTAAATTAAGGTTTTGATTGATTCTTACAATTCTATGTGCACAATTTATTGTTCTTCATGCTTTTAAGGGGTTGATCACCTTTGAATGAATTTATATATTGTAATTGACTTGACCATACGATATTACAATATGATATAATAAATTAGGTTGTGGGTTTAGATTGAGACTGACCAAGTAAAATCGGACACACGTGTTATAGCAATAGATTTACCAAAATCGAAGGCTAGTAGTTTTCATAAATCATCATACAATATTGAGTGTTAAATAAGTGCATGAACATTGCCTTGTTGCATCTTAATATTAGATTTGTTATAGCTTAACCAAAATATGACAAGTGCATTAGGAAAACTCGTCACCTTAGAATGCTTGAATTTAAATCTTAACTAATAGGCGAATTGTGTGGGTGAACCAAAGTCTTGATAATTGTCTCTACTGATTTATATTCTCGTTACTACTTGTTTGGGTTAGATATCGAGTCTTTAGTCAATTTTGTTTAATAATCATCACTAATTATCGTAGGTTAAACATAGTTAAACAACTCGAGTTTTGTACTTATTTTCTAGTCCCCGTGGGTTCAACAACATTTTCTTAAAATCTACTATACTAAAACTTGACACCGTGCACTTGCAGTATAAATCGTTACACTGGCATTTTCTGTTTAATTAAATAGTGATATCGTCAATTCACCGCGATCGATCGCGGATGTGCATACTTTAAAAAATAAATTCCAGAATACTTGGCGATTTATCGCCAGCATTTCGCGATCAATCGCCAGGCACGAAAAAATCGAGATTTTGTTTCATTGTTGAATAGTTGTGTCCAAAAGTGGGAGAACTTTTCTCCCACTATAAAAAGGATGAGGTGCACGAGACTATGGGACTTTGGGCTAAGATTTATACCCTATAACAGAGCCTTCACCATACTCCATCTCCTACCTTCATTCGAACCATCATACACCATTGAAGAAGAACTCGGATCGGGAGAGACGGGACGACGCAGTAGCACAAGGAGTCATCACCTAGCGTTATTTTCGTATTTCTAAACTTTGTTCTTTGTTATTTTCAGATTATTAATGTTTAATTTGTTGCAAGACATAATTTTACATTGTTATTTGATTATGATTATTGGCTAAGTTTTGTTGTCAAAACTATGGGATCCCATGTTTTGAACCCATGATTTAAATTAAGGTTTTGATTGATTCTTACAATTCTATGTGCATAATTTATTGTTCTTCATGCTTTTAAGGGGTTGATCACCTTTGAATGAGTTTATATATTGTAATTGACTTGGCCATACGTATTACAATACGATATATTAAATTAGGCCGTGGGCTTAGATTGAGACTAACCAAGTAAAATCGAACACACGTTTGATATCAATAGATTTACCAAATCGAAGGCTAGTAGTTTTCATAAATCGTCATATTGACTGTTAAATAAGTGCATGACCATTGTCTTGTTGCATCTTAATATTAGATTTATTATAGTTTGAACAAGTATAACAAGTGCATTAGGAAAACTCGTCACCTTAGAATGTTTGAATTTTATTCTTAACTAATAGGCGAATTTTGGGAAATTACATGAGTAAACCGAAGTCTTGATAAAAGTCTCTACTGATTTATATTCTTGATACTACTTGTTTGGGTTGGATATCGAGTCTTAAGTCAATTTAGTTTAATAATCATCACTAATTATAGTAGGTTAAATATAGTTAAACTACTGGAGTTTGGTACTTATATTCTAGTCCCTGTGGGTTCGACAAACTCTTCTTAAAATCTACTATACTAAAACTTGACACCATGAACTTGCGGTATAATCACTACTATGATAATTTCCTGTTTAAATAAAGAGCGATCAACCTCCTCGGCTACAGACAGATATATGAGGAAGGTCTCATTGTGCTCAGGTCTGTTCATCAACGGTAGCTCCGCTAGATATTTCTTCAAGTCCTCAAAAGCCATTTGGCATTGATCATTCCACTCGAACCGAGCTCCTTGCTTCAGTGCTTTGAAGAATGATAGGCTCCGATCAGCTGATCAGGATATGAACCTACTCAAAGCAGCTATTCATCCTGTTAGTCTTTGTACTTCGTTCAGGGTTCCGAGGAGTATTCATTTCTTGAATCGCCTTTATCTTCTCGAGGTTGGCTTCAACACCCTTTTCAGTAACCATGTACCCTAAAAACTTTCCACTGTGAATTCCGAATGTGCAATTAGCCGTATTTAACTCCATGCCATATTTTTGCAAGGTGCCGAAGACTTCCTCCATATCACATACCAAATCTAATGCTCTCCTACTTTTGATGAGAACATCGTCTACATACACTTCTACATTTCATCCAATTTGATCTTTGAATATCTTATCCATCAATCTTTGATAAGTGGCTCCTGCATTCTTTTGTCCGAAGGGCATAACCAAGTAACAAAAGGTTCCTCCTGCCATGATAAAGCTAACTTTAGGCTGATCTTCTCGGGCCAAAGGGATCTGATGATACCCATTGTACGCATCCATCAGGCATAGTAGTTCATGTCCAACAGTGGAGTCAATCCTCGGCAGATGATAGCAATCTTTGGGACAAGCTTTGTTCACATCTCATAAATCTACACACCTTCGCCATTTGTCTCCTAACTTCGGCACAAGAACCACATTCGAGAGCCAAGTTGGGAAACTGGTTTCCTTGATATGACTAGCTTTCAGCAATTCATTCACCTGCTGAGCAAAGATGTCATCTTTCTCGGGTCCGAAATGTCTTCTCTTCTGCTTGATGGCCCGAGCATCAGGCTCCACATTGAGGTGATACTCGGCGACCTCTGGCGATACACCAGTCAAGTCGGTGGTACTCCATGCGAACACATCCACATTCATGTTCAAACATTCAATCACTTTTTCTTTTAACTCTGGTTCCAGTTGGGAACCCACTTTTGTGGTTTAGCTGGGTGAGCCAGTTCAATAGTACGAAACTCCTCCACTGAAGCTATTCTCTCCTCGTCCATTTCATCATCCTATCTCCTTCTTTTACCAAGTGCTCCAAGGCTCTCCTCCTCCTTTTTAAATGTTTCATGCTTCAGCTCTTGAACATAACACTTCCTTGAGGAAGTCTAATTTCCTCGAACTTGTCCGACCTCCTCACCCACATGGAATTTTAGTGTCAAATGATAAGTGGACAACGTCACTGCTTGAAACGTACTCAGGGCTGGTCGACCCAAAATTATGTTATATGAAGAAGGGGCGTTCACCACAAGAACATTAATCATCTTTGTCTTTGTCCTCGGTCTTTCTCTCATCGTGACTGGCAATGAAACTTGCCCCATCGGACTTATGACTTCTCAAGTAAATCCATGCAAAGAAGTATTTACCCTTTGCATAGGTACGCTGCCCAGCTCCATTTGGGTAAACGTGTTTAAGAAAAGCACGTCGGCTGAACTTCTAGTATCGATAAAATTCTATGCACGTTAAAAATAGCTATTGTGGCTGATATTCTGGTCCAAAGGCAATGGACGGCCCTGCTGGAGGGTTCACCGATGTCATTGACATAACCTGCAATTTCCGAGCATAGCTCTTTCTTGCTCGGTTAGAATCTCCTCCTGACACCCCCCAGAGATCATATGTATGGTCCCTAGGTTTGGAATGTTAACTGGTGCGGGTTCGCCTACTGTGTGGACGTCATTTTCTTCTTGCCTTTCTCATATGTTCTCCCATGGTACTAGCTTGGGTGTTCCCCTTGCGAGATTTGCATTATTCAAAGGGGGAGGGTTATTGAAAACTGGTCCATCATGGGGTTCTTGCCTTCCCCAAGACTTGTTTACTCATCCTCCTCGGAACGGTCCTCCTCGGAAATGTCCTCCTTGACCTCTCTTCGGTCCTCTTTGATTCATGGCCACCTCTCAAAGAGGTTCCATCGGAAGGTACTACTCAAAACTCCTTTTCAGCTATTCCAGGTTTTTATCCCTCCGATTTGGCTCATTTCCTGGTTTCACGTCTTTTCTTTGTTTCATCTTCTTGGCTTCTTCTAAGTTGATATACTTAGAAGCTCTTCCCAGCAACTCGTCGTAATCAGAGGGTGGTTTTTTGGCTAGAGACCTGAACAGATCTCCTTCACGTAGCCCTTGAGTAAAGGCATTGATGAGTATTTCTGATGTGACGTGAGGAACATCGAGGTATGCTTGATTGAATCTTTTCAGGAAGTCCCGAAGAGATTCTTTTCCATCTGTTTAAGTCCGAACAGGCTGAGGGTTGTTCTCTTGAATCTTCGCTGCTCGCAATTGATGTAAGAACAACGAGCTGAACTTCGAGAATGTATATATGATCCCCGGTGGCAATTGATTAAACCAAGATTGAGCAGCTCTTCTAGGGTAGTCAGAAAAACCCTAGACTTCAACCCATCTGTAAGTTGGTGAAGGAGCGAAGCGTTCTCAAACCGTGACAAATACTCCTCAGGAGCTGCACTGCCATCATATTTTCTCACATTCAAAGTTCGGAAGTTAGATGGCAAGGGATCATCGATACCCTCAGGAGCAAATGGTGTTCTCCTCCGTACTGGGTAGATACGCCCCTCCATCTTGTTGCGCATCTGTTGCAACTCATCTTTTAGATCCTCCATCTGATGGTGCAAAGTTTTATTACTCTATTCTCCTATCTGGCTGGAAATGTCATTAACCTCCTTTGTATCCTCCTCCCCGCTCTTTTGAAAATGCCAGATCTTCTTCCTTGCTTGTTCTTTCTTGCTGGGGCGGGTCATAAATTGCTTCATGACCTCCCCTACAGTTTTTGCAATCACCTTAGTCAATTATTCCATAGGCATTCTCATAGTAGAAAATACTTGAGGATTAGCTTGAGGAACGTTGAGTCGATTCCACATCATCTTCCTCTCCTTCACGTAACAGGGACGAATATTAAGAGGGGACTTGGGATATACCCTCTTGAATTTTGTCCGCGACATTTACTTCTGGCCATGTCTCTCCTTCCTTAATCTATGGAAAATTCTTTTTCTTCAACGTCTTAGCTTGATTTTCCCACACACGGCGCCAATGATGTGATTCGATATTTTCCGTGTTCGGTAGAATTAGGTGCTGCGAAAAATAAATGAAATATACCATAATTTTTACGTGGAAACCTTCAAATCGAAGGAAAAACCACGGGACCTAGTTCAGTATGAATTTTCACTATAAATTTACTTTGATTTACAGGACTTAGACACAAAATAAGAACTTTAAAAAAACAACATAAGAGCGAGATACCGAATAGACTATGATGTGCTCTCTTCGGAATCTCTTCTTGCCTAGAAAGTTCAACCTCCTACAATGAGACTATAGGCGTGTATTTGTAGTGTTGATCCCGGTGGTTGGCATGCGATAAATTCGGAACATGATCTACTCTATTCGTGGCATTATTGGCTTAAACGTGTCTGAGAAATCCGCGTTTCATTATTACATGTTTGTTTGCGCCGGTTGATTTGCCAGTTAAGCCCAGGTCTTCCGCTAGCCTTTGACCAGTATGCCGAGCAGGTTTTAATGTTATTCGGGCAATTGTGTTCGGGGCTTTTTGCTCGGGATATCTTTTGTTCGGCGCTTGCATGGGATTTTACCGAAGAGTTTATATGAGGGCCCGGTCCAAATCAGAGGTTTAATTAACACACGATTGTTATATTAGTGTAAACAACGGAAGATTTAGTTAAAAACTTTCAAAAGTGACCCTCAAAAATTTTCGCATTTTGTTTTTAAAACATTTCAGAATATTGAAAATATATAATTCAAGTTTTACATCTAACATGATATTCATCGCATAAGCATCACATATAAACTTCATAGTAATTTAATACTTAAAATACAGATACTCGGGGCATACTCCGGTAAAGTGAATCACGGTTAAAAAATTACTCTTAACAACTACTGGGACTCAAAACATAAATCATAACATGAGCTCGCTCTCAAGGAGCTCCGGTATTCATCGATGCATCATCTTGAGCACCCGCAGTACGTCCACCTGTACCACCTGTCATGCCCATACAACAAAGACATGACAGCCCTCGGCAAAGGGGTCAGAACCCAGTACGAGAAACAGGTAAAATCAAAATGTATGACAAAATATCATGCAATACATTCCGTGCATGAATGCAGGTGCATATGAGGGGTATCATATCTCCAATATCAAGATCTCAGGAGTCCAAATGAAAGATCATCAATTAATCATCAAGCTAAAGCAGGGCGTCGACACGCTCATCGCTACGACATCTCTCTCAGTCGAGCCATCGGCGACCCATCATCCCTCGTGTCTGGGCGACGTCGGCACACTCGTCGCTACGGCATCTCTCAGCTCACTCTCTCTGCCGGGCCATCGGCGAGCCCATCATCCCCAGACACGCATCACATATACCAACGAAAGGATATAGGTATCAACAAAAGAATCGATAGGATCAACATGACATGCTCAATGTCCATGCATGTCAATGCATCATGCAATGTCATAATCTCATGTGATGCATCTCAATATATCATGTCATCATATATCATGCAGTCAATGTATCATGTATTTCACATACTGCAGTTCAACATGTCATATAATTACATAAGTAGCAAGTAATGACAAGTAAATCATGCCCCAGGAACATCACATGTCTTTGCCAGATATCGTGATAGAATCGATTTTCTACGTACCTCATACCGTTAGCTAATTACCAAGTGATCCTCGCTTCAAATTCGTTCATTTAGCGTAGGTAAAATTGCCAAGAACAATCTGCTGGAAAAACAGGACAACTAACCAAATTCCAGTCTGACCCATTTTTGTATAAAAATTATAATAACTTCATATGACGTCCAAATGACTTGAGGCTAGTGGTAAAATCATGAAAACTCAAAGTACTACAGTTCATCTTTGAGGTCCAGAAGCTAGTTCGCTCATCTAGAGGCACAGGCAAAGCAAAGTATGCCAGTTTTAAAAATATATATACACTCTGTTTTGATAGAGTGAGCAAGTCTAGGAAAAAGTGTATATCTTGCACAAATAAACGCCAGATCATGTGAGGCCAGTTTCTAATGCAAGATAACTTAATATTTTACAACTTTTGTTCAGACACCAAGGTCAAATTGGTATCACATTTTTCCCAGATTTACCAAGAACACACTGCATGTGCAACCCGCATACATCCATGTTCCAGATTGTGCACCTTGTGGTAAAAACATTATAACTCCTTTATTTTAAGCCTAAATTGAGTCTGTTTCTTTTTTTAACTTGGATAAAATTTAAAGCTATACAACGTTTATTTGAAGACTAACATCAAATTCGAAAGGAAAATTGGTCAAAAGTTCGGAATTCTACACTACATGTGCATTTACAGAACATGCAGAGCCAAATCTGGCACACATTAATAAAATTAGCATATCTTACTCATTTTAAGTCCAAATTGTCTCAAATTTCGGCCACAGAAGGATAACATATAACTTTCATTTGGAACTCTAAGTCATAATCGAACTCTAAGCAAATCGAAAAGTCGACACAAGTTGCTGCATGTGCTGTCAAAATCTGCAGACTTAAAGTTACAGCAACTTTCTCTAAAATTCTCACAAATTTGCACCATAATTCGACCATTAAATATAATTCATGTTGATAAAACTCAAAATTCTTGTTATACTTTCACTTATCTTCAAGATTTGAGCGCCAAACCATCACTATAGCTCCTTCCTAGCTTTCCAAGAGCTTTCACCTCCACAAACACCTCCAATTCCAAAATTGCTTGAGGGTTCTTGCTCATCTCCTCAATACCTATGCAAATATATATTTTCATGCAACATGCATCCACAAATTCACAATATTTTGGGAGCTAAAAAGGTTTAAATTTTCGAATTTAGAGAAAAGGTGGAGGAAAGTTTTTTGTTTGAGTGGGAAGAGATAGAAAGAGTTGGTGAAGAATGAGTGATGGCTGAATTTTTGAGTCTTGGTGGGTGATTTTTTAATCAATTGATGTATTGTGTAATCCATGTGTCAATACATCACTATCTTGCAAGATTAATGAGCCAAAATCATGTATTAAACATGAGATAATTAATTAGTGGTATGTGTTCTCCAAGTGTCATGTGATCATGCTCATGCACTTAAAACATGTTCCACTAGTTGCTTGATTCATCGAAGTCCGGAACACCTTAATTCAAAGTCTATACTTTTAATTATCCGGGTTTGCTTAATCATAGTTAATCTGGATTAATTAGCATCGGGGCCTTACATTTCTCCCCTCCTTATAAGACTTCGTCCTCGAAATCAGGAAAACTACTAGTTTCAACTCATAAATTACCTTCGTTCGGTTTTACAAATGCATTGTTTGCTCGTTTGGATACAAACCAATGTTCGCAGATATGTATAGTCATTCATGTCGCAACTTGGCCTCTAAATCCATGATTTCTATGACCAAAGGTAATTCATCAATGGTTACGATTCTGTGGTAACTTCTCATTACTGTTCACAAATCAAATAAATCGTCCCTCAAGGACAAGGAACTGTACATCTCAATCTCTCTCGTCTGAAACATGCGAGATGGATATGGTTCCAATTTCCTTAGTATAGGTAAATGAGATACATCATGTATTATCTGAATATTTTATGATCTGGTAAGGACCAGTGTATGAGGTGATAGTCGACCTCGACGTCCAAATCAAATTGTCCCATAAAGAGATTATGGAGAATACTCCATCACTAATCTCCAATTCTATTGATCTTTTCTCTTGTTGGCAACGCTGGCCTGCCTATTTCAGGCTGTCTTCATATATTTTATAAATCTTATAGGTTTGCCTGCATTTCATCTGTCAACTCAGGCGTCTAAAGATGGTAGATAGTACTCATCATCAATTTTTGTATCCATGCGTTATTTAGAAACTCAAAATCTCGATACAAATTTCGGATCTCTGTGAGAAACAATGGAAATTGGTATTCCGTATATGCAAATTAATTGTGTCATCTTCTTGTAGGTAAAGTACGATTATACGGAAAAATGTGCTGAATTTTATCAGTCTGTCAATCCCAAACCATATTGCATCGAAACTGCTGTTCGATTTGAGCGACTGAGTCACAAAGTTCGGAACAGTACGCTCCCAATTCCACTGTGACACTTCTAAAAGTTGAAACATAACATCTAGTTTCATTCTTTTTCCTCTTTAGCCTCTTGACAGGTTAAACATTTGTTCACACGCTGAAATTTGCATTTCATAATTGCCCAAAAATGCCTCCTCGAGGTAAATCTTGCAATCTTCAAATGGATACACTAACAGGGACTGCTGTACTTCCCGAAGTAAACGCTTCTTCCAGTTCGTATGATTCAGTATCAACAATCTGTTACTCTTTTGTCATTCAACTGCTAGATGATAGATTGAATCTAGATGGTTGCTATGGCATCGCCTGCTCTATCAACAATGAATATTGGAGTTAAATTCTTGAGCCCTCAAATCATTGAGCTAAACGGTGGCTCAAAGCGCAAAAATTGATGCAATAAAAAAAACCCTCTTTGTGGCTAAAATATCCATAAGGACGCGTATAATTTGTCGTAATTTAGTCATACATGCATAGATGTTACTTTGGCATCTAGAGTTTTATGACTCAACAAAATCCGTTTCTTGATCTGTCTTTCCTAGATGCTACTGTACTTCAGAGTAAAAGTATTTCAGTAGTTTTAATCATCACCTCTGATCCGTATTCAACTATGATTGAGTGCATAAATTTATATATACCAACTTCTTATAGTCAGGGTGAATACTGAACTGTTTTCCATCCAAGTAGTGGTGCCATAACTTCAGCACAACGATGATAGCGGCAACTCGAGATTATAGATAGGATGCCAATTCTCGTGAGTTTTCAACTGCCTTGAAGCATTGGCAATATTTTTCATACCACCTAAGGATGCATTTCCAATCCTCTAGTTGATGTGTCTGCATAATCACATATTCTCTTGATGCAGATGACTAGAGCTGTAGTAGTTGCTGCTTTAGTTCATGAACACATTCTTCATATTCATCTGACCAACTGGACCCTGATTCTTCTTGGTCACTTGGGTAATAGACTTGGCTATCTGCAAGGATCACTCAATGCAACGCCTGCAATGGTCTGCCATACCCTATAAACTTTGAATCTCCAGTACATTTGTTTGTCTGGACCAATTTATCACTGCCCCCAATTTTACTTGGATCAACTGATCCTCTGGAACAATACCTCATGTCCTGCCCAGGAGATTTCTGAACACTAGATTCATCAACATTGTAGGTGCATTCTTCAGACCAAAAGGCATTACTCAAAATTTAAAATACCCAAAATATCTGGTCCTAAACTGTCTTAGAAATATCTTCCTTACTGACTCTTAAGCGGAGTGAAGATTTATCTTTTTATAGAACGTTACTCCTTGAAGTTTATCAATTAGGTCATCAGTTCAGGTAATTATTCGTGATAGTACTCAATTCTGTTACCTGTACCCGATGCTTATCGTCATCGTACCATCTTTCTTCTAGACAAAAGAACAAGTGCTTCACATGCCGACATACTCGAATGTATGTAATCTTTACAAAGAAAATTATGCAACTGCTCTTTCAATCTCTTTGAATTCTGTTGATGCCATCTTGTACGTGTTTTAACAACTAGCGTTGTACCTAGCATCAATTTAGTGTCGAAACGATTTCCCTCCCTAGTGGAGAATTCCGAAATCTCATCTGACTAACACATTAGGAAGTTCTCTATAAAATCGAAATGTCTGGTAATTGATGCTCTTCCATTGTGATATCAATCGTGGAATTCATAGATCCTTAATGTTCAAAGGATAACAACCGAAGCATATTCATCATCGATACTAATGGTAATGTGAGACCCCGATATCTCAATATACTAATAGGTGCGATTAAGAGAACTAAACATTCATATGAATAAATCAGAGTAAAGAGTCATGTTGATTTTCCTGAGCTTAAGGAATACAGTAGCAAAAGTTTCAAAAGGGATTTCACAAATTCCTACAAAAGGTGCTACATTATAGTCTTATTCTACCACAAGTAGAAGCTATATAAAATTTTCTCAAATCTTGTAGCTAATCCCGTAACTCTCCTTACAGCTCAGCTTCTCAACCCCGACCCTGGTTCTCAACATCAAAAGCACCTACAAAGACAACCCCCAACACATGAGCATATCACAATTCATATTCAACATAATATGAAAATAAGGCGTAAATGCACAATCATAAAATACAAATCACTTCCTGTATTTCCATCGCATTTACAATGCCCACTGGTTGTCCCTGTACCATGATTCATAATATAACACATTATATGAATGTATGGTTTCACAAATGAATGTCATGACATTTCCTCTTTTTCTTGAGTCAGTCATCATCGGTTATTTTAATACTTCTCCGCTTTCATAATCTCAAAACAAGCGGTATCTCATCCTCGCTTCTTCATACTAGCGGTATCTCATCCTCGCTCCGTAAGGTATAAACCCGCCTCCATGTGCAAGCGAGCCTCCCCCCTCCCGCTCCACATTTTTAGCGGTAAAGCGTAAGCATTAACACCTTAACCGTGATCGCCCTGACTCGTGGAATACATCTCTTTATCCCACATTACAATATGCAACAACAATGCATAATAACATGTATCAACTCATAATGCATCACATTGCATTCATCATGTGTCATACAGACAAAACATAAATACATGTTACCGTTGGGATGCCCGTACGTCGATTACGTACCTTTCCAAAAAGTAGTGTGTGGTGGGACTCTATCCCCTGCGTTGTGTAGCCGTCTGTGAAGGCTCTACACCAGTGTACAACACAATATTAGATGCCAATATATGATCCAAAATCAAGAATCCAACAAAAATCAATATTTCAAAATTTTGTCTCTGGCGATCGATCGCTACCCCTTGGCGATCGATCGCCAAACTCCACTGTCCCATGGCGATCGATCGCGCCTTTTATGGCGATCGATCGCGTGGCTTCGATTTTGGCTACTGGACCTCGGCGATCGATCGCGCCATTTGTGGCGATCGATCGCCACCTGGTCTGTGCGCGATAATTTTCCAGAATGTTCAACACCGATATTCACACCTTTCATTCTAACATGTAAGACATACAACATGCCAAGACCAACATGCTAGTAGTTAAAACACATTACCCTGAGTGTATTTACATCAAGATTGTACCCCAACCACAAACCCACATGCATTAAAATCACCCATGAACATCAGTACTCATCCAACATTTTCTGAAAACAGGGCATTGTCTTCCTGCCCAGATTTTTTGAGTACACACTTTCAAGCAATGAAATCTACCACATAAGTCATGCAATTTGCTCGAATAAAAATGTCAAGGGTTTCATCAAACTACCATGCATATTTTCACATCGAAGGTTCATTCAAAAACCCTTCTAACATGCATAATACCACCCCTTCAATATCACTCCCAGATCACATATTTCCAGAAAACAGGGGAAAATATCTACCCAGATTTTCGAACACCATACTTTACATGCTTAAATCTACCACATAAAACATGTAATGTGCTCAAGGAAAAATACTGGAAGCTTCATAAACACACCATAAATGAACATGAATCGAAGGTTTAACAAAACCTAACCTAACATGCCATTTTTCACACTAAACAAAGTATGAACTCAACAACAAAAACTTAAAACCCAGAAATGGTTTCTCACCCCTTTTGGCTCCGATTTTTGCAAGCTTTCCAAGCAAGAAAAATGGTGGATCTCCTCTTGTTTTCCCTTACCAGATGTTGGACGAAAAAGTTGGAAAGAATGGAGTGATTTCAGTTATGACAAGGTGGAGTGAGAGGTAAGGGAAAAGGTATGGGCAAGCTGCAGCTGGCAGCAGGGTATGGGTCAAGGGGGGGGTGGTTTGTGGTGGGTTTATGTGATGTGTTATGTTTTGGTCCCGGTATTTCGCACGATGTATTAAAATATCCTCACATGATATTGGTGTGCGTTTATCGTGTACGCCCAAATTAACCCCACTCAATCCTCAAGATTGATAACAATAATGTAGTAGCGTGAGTAGGGATCGATCCCACGAGGAGGTGTGAATCTTTGTGTTAATGAAAATCAAAACAAAACAATAAATTAAAGATGGGGTTGTGAGTGATTGAATTATACTACTTAAATTAAAATTAAAGATTAAACTAATGAAAGCGATTCTTGGTATCGGTCGACTCTTCCTTGGAATTATCATCTATTTCATCGATTCACAAAAGACTCAATTTTTCATATGAATATTCATCGTTGGACGTTTAATCCAATAATTAAAGTCCTATCTCACCTTATGTTTAGTTAAGTAGCCCAAGCGTTCTAGTTTAACCCTTATCAAACAATCAATCAAAATACAAGCGATTAAGATTTAAATCGATGATAGCATATGAACTAGTGAGATCGATGAAGCTAAACAACATAATCCAAGCGTCTATGTTTAATCTAGTCAAGTGTTTTCCCTAAGAATTTAACAAACTCACAAGCGGAAATTCATCAATCTTAGTTGCTTCGTAAATTAGAGGGATCAAACGATTCCGTATTTGATATCTAATTTAGCGTTAGATTTCATGAAAGTTACTAGGTTGTCAATCCAATAAACAAACACAACAATCATATCAATAAAATCAGAAAAACTCTTGATACTCAATAAAATTGATAATTAAAGCGTATGAATCTCCCCAAGATAAATAATTCCAAGGATTTGTCTTCCTCAACCAAGAATTAAAAACTAGCTAGACATAATCTAATAAAAACAATAAATAAAAGCAAGGGAAAGAATACTAATCCGATCTCCGCTCGTCGAGGTGTCAATCCCGCCTTCGCTTCGATCTTCGTAGCCGTCTTCAACAAAATTGAAAGAAAAAATATAAAACTATTCTAAAATTATTCTACCCTAACTATCTAGATGGTTAAAAGGTCTGAATTTCGAGTATATATGTATTGGGAGGCTGATGGAGTAGGTTAGAATCCATGTGGGAAGGAAAGAAATCAAGTTTTTTAATTTTCCAAAATTCTATTGGCGTAATTACGCCTAAAATGGCGTAGCTACGCCTGTCCATGCCGTAGCGTTGGCGTAATTACGCCTGTGAATGGCGTAATTACGCCTGTCCTCCATTTTTCTGGCGAGTTTTGTATTTTGGCCATAACTTTCACATACGAACTCCGAATTCGACGAGTCAGCTGTCCACGCGAAGATAACTCAAAGTTCTACAACTTTTATATGGACCACATTCCCAAAACTTGGCTGGAATACATAGAAATTGGAGGAGAAAAGAGCGACATGTGTCTTTGATTCTGGTTTTTTCCTCTTTTCTTCAACTTTATTGCTTCTTTCATCATTTTAGCTTGATTTCTTCACCTTTCCCTACATTTACACAAATATACGATTAGGTAGCATATGTATCAATTTATCCATCAAAATATACCAAATCGTAGACAATTAAGTGCAATAGATGTGTCTATTTCTAGTCACATCAAACACCCCCATACTTACTCTTTACTCGACCTCGAGTAAATCAGACAAAACTAAAATCTTTTTGCTTGGCTCATAGCATCAAAACAAACTAACTTGTCCTCACTTTTATGCCTCAACAATTATAAACATGCATAGTAATGAAAGGCGGTGAAAAATTAACAGTGGAACAATTTCAATCCCTATACATTTCATACTCAACAAAATAGTGAACGTGTGTGTGTGGTCATAAACAAGTGTTGTGTACAAATTATAGTTCCAAAATATGTAAATCCACAATAGTTCAAGTCATACACTAACACAAGTATAAGCTCACTTGCACACTCTTCTCCACTATCTTAGCTACTTTGCAAACATAAATCAAGTAGGTCTTTATTAGCTTGTAGCTTGGCCTAGGTATTGGCTTATGAAAGAAAGGGTAAGGATATTCAAACAAGAGAGTATGATGAAATGCACACTAAAAGCTTCTCTTCTTGTATGAATTTTCAAACCTTGTTCATTTTTTTCAAGGTTTATTTCAACATTTTTCTTCTTTAGTGCCTTGGCTCCCCTTGGAGTCATATTTTTATCTATTTTCTCAAGGCATTCCTTTTTCTTTCATGCATTCCATTCTTTTGACAATTAAGCTCACAAATATACTTCAATGATTCCCAAGTGCATTTGAATGAAATACATCATACTCCCTTAAAAGGTATGGATTAAAATCACATTTAGGCTCATTAGGGAAGGATGATAAGCTAGTCAAGGAATGTTGAATGGGGGTCTTGAGTATGCTTAGCATACTCCCATTCTTTTACATTAAGGCTCAAAAAGGGTACTAGAGATTGATTTTGTTTACATGGTAGGCTTGAAAGGTACAAACGCATCAAAGATTGCCTATATCACTTTCATGTTTGCAAGTAGTCTAGACATACGCCTCAAAGAGCATGTAGTTAAGTTCTAGCATGTATTAGAGACTTCTTAAGACTATCACAAAGTTACACAATCTTCACTAAGCTATGCACACTTCACAAGCCATGACAATAATGTGCTCAAAATATTCAACTACTAAGTTAAAGTAAACTTTGCATTAGAGTTCAAAGTGTTCCAAGGTTAACAATTCACCTATGTTCAAAAGCATGCATGATATCAATTAGGTTTCATCATGGGCTAGTGATTCTAAGCATGTGTTCATTACTTATGAGCTCAAAATTTTAAATTTTTCGATTTTTTTGTATTTTTGAAATAAGAAAAACAATAACACACTACTAATCCCTCCCCCATACTTAAATCTTACATTGTCCCCAATGTAAGACAAAAATAGAAGAAAAGAGAAAAGTCTAACTAGTAAAGCAATAAAAATAAAAGGGAGAAAAGAAACTAACTCCCCTTGGGTTGCCTCCCAAGCAGCGCCTCTGTTTAATGTCGGTGGCCCGACGCCAATCTTCTCGCTTAAGACGATGCCTATTTGCCTTGAACCTCTTGGAGGGTTTTTGTCTTTTCACTATGTCGCCTTCCTCCAAAGAAGTCAGTTGAGGTCGATCAAGATCTACCTCATGGCATCCTTTAACTTGTCGTCCCCTATGCTCGCCTTTGGGAATCTCATTCTGGTAAGATTCCTTGTTATCCACATCGACCTCTGTTTGTTCTTCAAGTATTGATGGCATCAGTACCATCGTTTCTGGAGTTTCTACCTCTTTGCCACTGTCCAAGGTGTTGTCTTCGAAAAAATAGTCCCAAGGATCCATTTCAACACAGTACTCTATCGCCGACTCCTCTTCCACATCACTTGATTCATCTAAGTATTCAACATAGCTCTCAGTTGGAAACTTACCTTGCGGAGTTGTAGGATATACAAGCTCCTTTTCTTCTATTGGCACATGTATCTCCACTTCTAGCTCGGGTGGCATCAGTACCACCTTCTCCATAGTCTCCTCTTCTTCATCACTCCATGATTCGAATGCAATCATGGTCTCTTTTTGTGCTGCTATCCGATCGGCTGATCTTATTATTTGCTCCATTTGGTTACCCAAATTCTGAGTGCTAGCCCTGAATTCCTGTTGAAATTGCAAAGTACTATCATTAAGTTTTGAAACAAGATCCTCTAAAGACTCACCAGGGGTATGATATTGAGGTTGTTGTGGCCATGGCGGGTATTGCGGTATGTATGGCGGTAGGTTGGATTGCATGTAGGGTGGAGGTGGGCTCATCCATTGATTGTCATAGTTGAGATTGGGATGATAACGCCAACTTGAATTGTATGTTCTTTGTCCACTCCCTACGCCAAGTTGGTGCACAAGATACTCCAATTCGTCTAAGCTCCTATAATCCGCCATAGCAATCAGTATGCCTCTGTGGTTCGAGATTAGATGTTCACCTGTAAGCACGAACAAACCAATGTAGCACTAGGGGGAAATAAAGAAAGAAAAAGAAAGAGAAAGAAAAAAACAGAAAATATTAACACAAAAATATACAACGCCTCCCCGGCAACGGCGCCAAAATTTGGTATGCGTTTATCGTGTACGCCCAAATTAACCCCACTCAATCCTCAAGATTGATAACAATAATGTAGTAGCGTGAGTAGGGATCGATCCCACGAGGAGGTGTGAATCTTTGTGTTAATGAAAATCAAAACAAAACAATAAATTAAAGATGGGGTTGTGAGTGATTGAATTATACTACTTAAATTAAAATTAAAGATTAAACTAATGAAAGCGATTCTTGGTATCGGTCGACTCTTCCTTGGAATTATCATCTATTTCATCGATTCACAAAAGACTCAATTTTTCATATGAATATTCATCGTTGGACGTTTAATCCAATAATTAAAGTCCTATCTCACCTTATGTTTAGTTAAGTAGCCCAAGCGTTCTAGTTTAACCCTTATCAAACAATCAATCAAAATACAAGCGATTAAGATTTAAATCGATGATAGCATATGAACTAGTGAGATCGATGAAGCTAAACAACATAATCCAAGCGTCTATGTTTAATCTAGTCAAGTGTTTTCCCTAAGAATTTAACAAACTCACAAGCGGAAATTCATCAATCTTAGTTGCTTCGTAAATTAGAGGGATCAAACGATTCCGTATTTGATATCTAATTTAGCGTTAGATTTCATGAAAGTTACTAGGTTGTCAATCCAATAAACAAACACAACAATCATATCAATAAAATCAGAAAAACTCTTGATACTCAATAAAATTGATAATTAAAGCGTATGAATCTCCCCAAGATAAATAATTCCAAGGATTTGTCTTCCTCAACCAAGAATTAAAAACTAGCTAGACATAATCTAATAAAAACAATAAATAAAAGCAAGGGAAAGAATACTAATCCGATCTCCGCTCGTCGAGGTGTCAATCCCGCCTTCGCTTCGATCTTCGTAGCCGTCTTCAACAAAATTGAAAGAAAAAATATAAAACTATTCTAAAATTATTCTACCCTAACTATCTAGATGGTTAAAAGGTCTGAATTTCGAGTATATATGTATTGGGAGGCTGATGGAGTAGGTTAGAATCCATGTGGGAAGGAAAGAAATCAAGTTTTTTAATTTTCCAAAATTCTATTGGCGTAATTACGCCTAAAATGGCGTAGCTACGCCTGTCCATGCCGTAGCGTTGGCGTAATTACGCCTGTGAATGGCGTAATTACGCCTGTCCTCCATTTTTCTGGCGAGTTTTGTATTTTGGCCATAACTTTCACATACGAACTCCGAATTCGACGAGTCAGCTGTCCACGCGAAGATAACTCAAAGTTCTACAACTTTTATATGGACCACATTCCCAAAACTTGGCTGGAATACATAGAAATTGGAGGAGAAAAGAGCGACATGTGTCTTTGATTCTGGTTTTTTCCTCTTTTCTTCAACTTTATTGCTTCTTTCATCATTTTAGCTTGATTTCTTCACCTTTCCCTACATTTACACAAATATACGATTAGGTAGCATATGTATCAATTTATCCATCAAAATATACCAAATCGTAGACAATTAAGTGCAATAGATGTGTCTATTTCTAGTCACATCAGATATTTTATAGTATTTTCTCATTAAAATACTTCAATTCCCATTTAAAATATACTTTACCAAAACGATTAACACACACCCCAAATTAAACATGCCACAACCCCCAAAATCCCAACATGTAACACATGCACCCTCACATGCACCTCCCAATATTATTAATTCATCACAAGAATTAATACCATAATTTTCACAACAATGATTAATGTTTAAATAACACATAATCATTTCGGGGATATCACAATACTCCCCTACTTATAGGATTTCGCCGTCGAAATCAGCATGCACTTACCCAAAATAAAGTGAAACGTAAACCACATACCAGAAAACAGTTCTGGGTAGTGCTGCACCATGTGTCGCTCCGTCTCCCACGTGGCCTCCTCGACACCCCTACGATCCCACTGAACTTTGACCATAGGTATAACTTTGTTTCTCAGTCTGCGATCTGCCCTATCCAAAATCCTGATAGGCCGCTCCACATAGGAAACATCGGACTCAATCTGAACCTCAGAAGGCTGTAACACATGTGAAGGATCCGGCTCGTACTTCCTCAGCATAGACACATGGAATACATCGTGTATACCAGACAGAGAGGGCGGTAAAGCCAAACGGTACGCCAGAGTACCAACACGCTGTAAGATCTCATACGGCCCCACGTATCTAGGAGACAACTTCCCCCGCATACCAAACCGTACCACACCCCTGAAGGGTGAGATCTTCAGAAAAACTATGTCGCCCAACTGAAACTCCAACGGTCTCCGCCGCTGATTGGCATATGCTGCCTGTCTATCCTGAGCTGCCTTCATCTTTCGTCTGATAACCTTAACTTTCTCTTCCATTTCCTGAACCAACTCTGGTCCTCCAACCGACTTACGGTCCAAGTCATCCCAACACAAGGGTGACCTACAACGCCTACCATAGAGGGCCTCAAAAGGAGCCATCTGTATGCTTGCCTGGTAGCTGTTGTTGTAAGAGAACTCCACCAAGGCTATCAAGTCCTGCCATGATATGTCGAACTCTAGCACACAAGCTCTCAACATATCCTCGAGCGTCTGTATCGTACGCTCGGTCTGTCCGTCCGTCTGAGGGTGATAGGCTGTGCTCAGCCTCAACTCTGTACCTAGAGCTGTCTGCAAACCCTCCCAGAAGTGAGATGTGAACCGCGGATCTCGATCAGACACTATCGAAACAGGGATCCCGTGCAGTCTCACTATATCTCTGACATATAACTGTGCCATCCTCAAGTGCGTATATGTCATACAGTAGGGAATGAAATGAGCCACTTTAGTCAATCTGTCCACGACTACCCAGATGGCATCAAAACCCGAAACAGTCCTCGGTAAGTGGGTCACGAAATCCATAGACACGTGCTGCCACTTCCACTCGGGTACCTCCAAACTCCTTAGTTCACCTCCCGGCCTCTGCCTCTCAGCCTTCACCTGCTGACAAATCAAACAGCGCTTGACAAATGAGGTAACATCTTGTTTCATACGCCTCCACCAGAACTGGTTGCGTAGATCCTTATACATCTTCTTCCCGCCTGGGTGAACACTCATCCTACTGCAATGAGCTCGCTGTAAGATGCCCTGGCGCAACTCGGGTGTATCTGGAACCACCCATCTGTCGCCAAGTCTCAAAGAACCGTCCTCAGCCACTCTGAATCTCGATGGCTGATCTGAATGGACCACTGACATCCATCTCTGAATCTCTGCATCGGTCCCCTGAGCCTTCCTGATGTGATCATAAATAACCGGCTCAGCTAGCAAGGTCAAAACCTGTACTGGTGAAGTAGACACATCGTAATCGAATCCCAAATGGCAGTAGGAGCCCAACATAGCTGATAGGTACATGGCATCCTCTGCTGTGCTCCTCACCTTCCGACTCAAAGCGTCGGCTGTCAAGTTTGCTTTCCCGGGATGGTATAGGATTTCACAATCATAATCCTTCAGCAGATCCATCCATCTCCTCTGTCTCATGTTCAGCTCAGCCTGTGTAAACAAGAACTTCAGGCTTTTGTGATCAGTGAAGATGGTGAATGAGGTACCGTATAAGTAGTGTCGCCAGATCTTCAAGGCGAAAACTATAGCTGCCAACTCCAAATCATGGACTGGATACCTCGTCTCATGTGGCTTCAACTGTCTCGAAGCATAAGCCACAACATGTCTGTCCTGCATCAGTACACACCCTAAGCCCTGTAGCGATGCGTCGGTGTAAAGAACAAATCATTTGTTCTCCTTGGGAATCACTAGAACTGGTGCAGTAGTCAGTCTGTGCTTCAATTCCCTGAAACTCTGCTCACAAGCCTCTGTCCAACAAAAAGGGACTCCCTTCTGAGTCAGCTGTGTAAGTGGCTTGGCGATCTTTGAAAAACCCTCGACGAAACGTCGATAATAGCCAGCCAACCCAAGAAAACTCCGAATCTCACTGACTGAAGTAGGGGTAGACCAATCCATAACTGCCTCTATCTTTCTCGGGTCTACTGATATCCCCTCTCGTGATATGTTATGGCCCAAGAATGATACACTGCTCAGCCAGAACTCACACTTGCTGAGTTTGGCGTACAACTGATGATCTCTGAGGATCTGGAGTACTATCCTCAGATGATTGGCATGATCCTCCTCACTCCTTGAATAGACAAGGATGTCGTCAATGAATACGATCACAAACTGATCGAGGTACTCCTGAAATACTCGGTTCATCAGGCTCATAAAAACTGCAGGTGCATTTGTCACACCGAAAGGCATCACCAAGAACTCATAGTGCCCATATCGAGTTCTAAAAGCCGTCTTTTGAACATCACCAGTTCTAACCCGTACCTGATGATAGCCTGACCTCAAGTCTATCTTCGAGTACACCTCTGTACCCTGAAGCTGGTCGAACAAATCATCAATCCTCGGAAGTGGATATCTGTTCTTCACTGTAGCCTTGTTCAATTGCCTGTAGTCAATGCACAGACGCATTGATCCATCCTTCTTTTTCACGAACAAGACTGGTGCACCCCAAGGCGATACACTAGGACGAATGTATCCCTTGTCAAGGAGCTCCTGTAACTGTACCTTTAGTTCCCTCAGCTCTGCCGGTGCCATCCTGTATGGGGCACGAGAAATGGCTGATGTCCCCGGCAGCAGCTCAATAGCAAACTCAACATCCCTGACAGGCGGAAATCCCGGAATCTCATCTGGGAACACATCAATGAACTCCGCCACAACTGGAATGTCCTCGGCTCTCACTTCCTTTTCCTCAGATACATCCACCGCATAAATGATGTAACCTGTGTGGCCGCGCTCCAATAACCGCGACATCTTAACTGCTGAGATCACTGGAATCCTTGGACGAGAGCCGTCCCCATAAAAAGTCCACTGGAACCCCTGATCAGATAGAAAACGAACAGTCCTCTGCCGACAGTCTACCACAGCTCGGTATCTGCTCAACACATCAATGCCGATAATACAGTCAAAGTCTGCCATCTCTAACTGAACCAGATTAGCCCTCAGATCATTGCCCTCAAAATAAATGAGGCAATCAGACAAAAGCCGATCCGCAATCACATGCTTCCCCGTGGGTGTCGAGACCATGAGAGGCGTGGGTAACAGAGACGAGCACAAGTGGTGTCTCTCCACAAAAGCAACAGATACAAAAGAATGAGAAGCACCTGTATCTACCAAAATAAATGCAGGGTACGTAAATAAATGACACGTACCAGCAATGACCTCCTCTGGGGCTGCCTCAGCCTGCTCCCTAGTCAGTGCATACACCTGACCCTGCGGTGGTCCTGCCGCCTGACCTCCTTGCGGTCGAGGCGCAAACTGCTGTCTCGGTGGTGCCCTCCCAGCATCAAATCTTGGCCTATTCGGCCCTGAGTCTGCCTGACTTGCCCGATTGGGGCAGTTCCTAGCTAAGTGGCCCACCTTGCCACAAACATAACAGCCTCGGCAGTCACGTGATAAGTGAATCCTCCACAGCGGTCACACCTGTCCCCTCCTGCCTTACTCCCCTGTGTAGGTCCTCGATTGCTCTGTTTCTGACTCTGAGATTTCTTCCCGCCAAATCTGGAAGATGATGAGGCTCCACGGGTCTTGAACTGATCTCCTCGTGGTTTCAAACTATCAGCAACAGGCCTCTGTGATGGTACTGAAGGGGGTACAACATCCTTGTATGCTCCCACTGCAATTTCTGCTAACTCTGCCCGTGTCAGGGCGTCATCAAAAGAGCTAGGGTTGTTGGAGATAACCCGGTCAAATAGTTCTGGCCTGAGTCCTTTCAGGAAATGCCTCATCTTTGCATGGCTGCTCACAGCAATATGGGGGACATACCTCAACAGTGAGGAATACTGCAAGGCAAAGTCTGAAACTGACATGTTTCCCTGCTTCAAATTAGTGAATTCGTCCTCCTTGACTTGTCTAGCAGCGGCAGAAAAATACCGGTTAAGAAACCGGGTCCTGAATACAGTCCAGTCTACTACCATGCCCTGAGCTCTCAGCTCTATCACAGTGGTCTTCCACCACATAGAAGGCTTCTTCGCCATCTGAAACTCGGCTAACCTCAGCCATGCGGTACGTGCACAGGGCGCAGTCACAAGTATCTGCTCTATCCGTTCTAGCCACTCTTCGGCCCCTTCTCCAGATTCGGTCCCCTCAAACATGGGTGGACGGAAATTCAGAAACTGTGTCAAACTGAGCTCCCCGGGTAATAATATCTGTGCACTAGGCTCCACTCCCACAGCAGGTGGCGGTAAAGGATTCACATGAGCAACACTAGCATTCATACTGCCCATATCCCCTACCTCTTCATTGAGGTTCTCCGGGTTAATAGCCGCCATGCTGCAACACAAGAGTTAACAACAATACCAAAAGCAGTTCATAGGATAAGCCGTTAGATAACAAGAGTATCATATTCAAAAGCATGTTAGTATAATACTTATACAACAATATGCATCACATGCATAACATGCCCAACAATGAATACCTAGCCAACTTGTCTCTAAAGGCTACCCTTCACTCTTCCCTGGTTATCAAACCACTGCTCTGATACCACTAAATGTGAGACCCCGATATCTCAATATACTAATAGGTGCGATTAAGAGAACTAAACATTCATATGAATAAATCAGAGTAAAGAGTCATGTTGATTTTCCTGAGCTTAAGGAATACAGTAGCAAAAGTTTCAAAAGGGATTTCACAAATTCCTACAAAAGGTGCTACATTATAGTCTTATTCTACCACAAGTAGAAGCTATATAAAATTTTCTCAAATCTTGTAGCTAATCCCGTAACTCTCCTTACAGCTCAGCTTCTCAACCCCGACCCTGGTTCTCAACATCAAAAGCACCTACAAAGACAACCCCCAACACATGAGCATATCACAATTCATATTCAACATAATATGAAAATAAGGCGTAAATGCACAATCATAAAATACAAATCACTTCCTGTATTTCCATCGCATTTACAATGCCCACTGGTTGTCCCTGTACCATGATTCATAATATAACACATTATATGAATGTATGGTTTCACAAATGAATGTCATGACATTTCCTCTTTTTCTTGAGTCAGTCATCATCGGTTATTTTAATACTTCTCCGCTTTCATAATCTCAAAACAAGCGGTATCTCATCCTCGCTTCTTCATACTAGCGGTATCTCATCCTCGCTCCGTATGGTATAAACCCGCCTCCATGTGCAAGCGAGCCTCCCCCCTCCCGCTCCACATTTTTAGCGGTAAAGCGTAAGCATTAACACCTTAACCGTGATCGCCCTGACTCGTGGAATACATCTCTTTATCCCACATTACAATATGCAACAACAATGCATAATAACATGTATCAACTCATAATGCATCACATTGCATTCATCATGTGTCATACAGACAAAACATAAATACATGTTACCGTTGGGATGCCCGTACGTCGATTACGTACCTTTCCAAAAAGTAGTGTGTGGTGGGACTCTATCCCCTGCGTTGTGTAGCCGTCTGTGAAGGCTCTACACCAGTGTACAACACAATATTAGATGCCAATATATGATCCAAAATCAAGAATCCAACAAAAATCAATATTTCAAAATTTTGTCTCTGGCGATCGATCGCTACCCCTTGGCGATCGATCGCCAAACTCCACTGTCCCATGGCGATCGATCGCGCCTTTTATGGCGATCGATCGCGTGGCTTCGATTTTGGCTACTGGACCTCGGCGATCGATCGCGCCATTTGTGGCGATCGATCGCCACCTGGTCTGTGCGCGATAATTTTCCAGAATGTTCAACACCGATATTCACACCTTTCATTCTAACATGTAAGACATACAACATGCCAAGACCAACATGCTAGTAGTTAAAACACATTACCCTGAGTGTATTTACATCAAGATTGTACCCCAACCACAAACCCACATGCATTAAAATCACCCATGAACATCAGTACTCATCCAACATTTTCTGAAAACAGGGCATTGTCTTCCTGCCCAGATTTTTTGAGTACACACTTTCAAGCAATGAAATCTACCACATAAGTCATGCAATTTGCTCGAATAAAAATGTCAAGGGTTTCATCAAACTACCATGCATATTTTCACATCGAAGGTTCATTCAAAAACCCTTCTAACATGCATAATACCACCCCTTCAATATCACTCCCAGATCACATATTTCCAGAAAACAGGGGAAAATATCTACCCAGATTTTCGAACACCATACTTTACATGCTTAAATCTACCACATAAAACATGTAATGTGCTCAAGGAAAAATACTGGAAGCTTCATAAACACACCATAAATGAACATGAATCGAAGGTTTAACAAAACCTAACCTAACATGCCATTTTTCACACTAAACAAAGTATGAACTCAACAACAAAAACTTAAAACCCAGAAATGGTTTCTCACACCTTTTGGCTCCGATTTTTGCAAGCTTTCCAAGCAAGAAAAATGGTGGATCTCCTCTTGTTTTCCCTTATCAGATGTTGGACGAAAAAGTTGGAAAGAATGGAGTGATTTCAGTTATGACAAGGTGGAGTGAGAGGTAAGGGAAAAGGTATGGGCAAGCTGCAGCTGGCAGCAGGGTATGGGTCAAGGGGGGGTGGTTTGTGGTGGGTTTATGTGATGTGTTATGTTTTGGTCCCGGTATTTCGCACGATGTATTAAAATATCCTCACATGATATTTTATAGTATTTTCTCATTAAAATACTTCAATTCCCATTTAAAATATACTTTACCAAAACGATTAACACACACCCCAAATTAAACATGCCACAACCCCCAAAATCCCAACATGTAACACATGCACCCTCACATGCACCTCCCAATATTATTAATTCATCACAAGAATTAATACCATAATTTTCACAACAATGATTAATGTTTAAATAACACATAATCATTTCGGGGATATCACAGGTAATAGCCTGCTTGGCACACTCGGCGATAGCAATTTCACGAAAGACCGTATTGTATTCTTGGAACAATGTACAATATCTCGGTAAGCCGTGCAAGTACCCAATCAGATTTGTCTGCTGGTAGCACCATCAAATTCCTGATCATGCATTCTCATCATACTGTGTACCACAGTTGATGCAACATAACTCGTTTAAGTGAATCTATCAACTGTTGTGATAGTAGAAGTTTCTCGTATCAATAAATTCGTCAAGTGTGATCGAAAATAAAACGTATGCTTGTGATCACATTTCCTGAAATCATTCTAACTTAATCCTCTGTCAAAGTGAACACATTCACTTGCTGAGGATATTTTCGGGAAAAGCTGGGGAGTATTACTCCCACGCTGCGATTTACTGGACTACTGGTGGAAATGAGTGGATCAAAAGGGGAAGTCACTTTCGAAAACTACATCCAGCAAAGAGTATATGCTAATGTGGTCGTATCCATCCCTCATGATTAACTTTGGGACATTACTCTGTCTGACCACAGTCTTACAAGACTTTCAAAACTCTATACATTGATCAGTAGGTTGTCTTCATCCTCAATAATTCACAAGATCTAGCAAACAACCCATAATCACTCCTAGAACCTAGTTCCGGATGATTTGAAAAAATATCTTCTCAATCTTCATACATTTTGATTTAAACCTTTGCAGTTTTCTGAAATTGTTACAGCCTCTGTTGTTACTGATATTACTATCGGAGCCTTGACTTGCTCCAAACATCAGTATGCAGCTTTGGAGACAACTGAGAAACAACTAAGTGCTTCCTCTAATCAATTCGGTCTCAGCTTTCGATCTATCGGTTAAACTGGCTCAAGTCGGAGCCACACTTGAAAGAATATGTCATCACTGTTCTTCCACAATGCTCAGTGTTGTATTAACGACTCGGACCTCCCAAAAGTACAACTTGTCACTTCCAAGTTCTCTTCCCAGTTAGTCCACCTTTTGTGAGAGATCAACCTCAAAGGTCCAACTCCGGAAAAGTGTGCGAAAAGAAAGATTATGATTTATTGGTTTCATTCGATAACATCCAATAAGATATAATTCAACAACTCTGCCCTTACCCCAGAGTCGATAAAATTTGGGTAGACGCTATTATCAGAAATAAGGCACACTGTTTTTTCAATCTGATATTACGAATAGTTAGAGTTTCAACATATCTGGAAATGAAATACGACGATATTCACGTACACAATATCTCGATTTATCAAGAGTCTCACTCTATCTTATCGTCTCGGCGTATAGCGGAACTTGGCGAACATTTCTGCATACTTCCTTGCCTTATCGGTCTCTAGTTCTCAAATTCAGTCGACAAAATGCGTGGTTAATCACTTACAGTATCATTTTACTTGACACGAGGGTTTAATCTAAAGTTCATAGATAAAAATCCCATATTTATATATCATTCTTTTCTACAATAGATAAGGATTAAATTCCCCAAATCTCACCAAGTTATCACTAAGTTCGAATCCAGTCCACGATCTACAATTCTTACAGGTAAATCACCTACCTGTCTATGCTTATCTGTTCGCTACATGAATGAACTCTAATCATGTAACATATCATCACAGCAGGCAAACGCATATAAAACACGTAGTCAATTACATGCACAAACATTTTATTTGTGCCTAAACACATGTGTCATAACTCTAGTTCGAGCATATCCCAGATAATGCTCTTATACCAACTGTGAGGGCCCGATCCTAATCAGAGGCTTAATTAACACACGATTGTTATATTACCGTAAACAGCGGAAGATTTAGTTAAAAACATTCAAAAGTGACCCTCAAAATTTATCGCATTTTGTTTTTAAAACATTTCAGAATATTGAAAATATATAATTCAAGTTTTACATCTAACATGATATTCATCGCATAAGCATCACATATAAACTTCATATTAATTTAATACTTAAAATACAGATACTCGGGGCAGACCCCGGTAAATTGAATCACAGTTAAAAAAATACTCTTAACAACTACTGGGACTCAAAACATAAATCATAACCCGAGCTAGCTCTCAAGGAGCTCCGGTATTCACCGATGCATCATCTCGAGCATCCGCAGTACGTCCACATGTACCACCTGTCATGCTCATACAACAAAGACATGAAAGCCCCCCGCGAAGGGTGTCAGAACCCAGTATGAGAAACAGGTAAAATCACAATTTATGACAAAGTATCATACGATGCATGCCGTGCATGAATACAAATGCATATGAGGGGTATCAAATCTCCAATATCAAGATCTCAGGCGTCCAAAGGAAAGATCATCAATCAATCATCAAGCTCCAGCAGGGCGTCGACACGCTCGTCGCTACGACATCTCTCTCAATCGAGCCATCAACGATCCATCATCCCTCGTGTCTGGGCGACGTCGGCACACTCGTCGCTTTGGCATCTCTCAGCTCACTCTCTACGCCGAGCCATCGGCGTGCCCATCATCCCCAGACAAGCATCACAGATACCAACGAAAGGATATAGGTATCAACAAAAGAATCTATAGGATCAACATGACGTGCTCAATTTCCATGCGTGTCAATGCATCATGCAATATCATAATCTCATGTGATGCATCTCAAATATATCATGTCATCATATATCATGCAGTCAATGTATCATGTAATTCACATACTGCAGTTCAACATGTCATATAGTCAGATAAGTAGCAAGTAATGATAAGTAAATCATGCCCCGGGAACATCACATGTCTTTGCCAGATAGCATAGAACCGGTTTTCTACGTAACTCATACCGTTAGCTAATTACCAAGTGATCCTCGACTCAATCTCAGGATTAATAGACCTGGTCATAACAGTTCTAAATACAACATAATATCACATACTAGCCTTAAACTTATTAAAATAAAACTCAAACTTAGACCCAAAACCAATTGTCTAAGTTTCAGTTTGCGCAACCGTAGAGATCGGCTCATAACTTGTCCAATACTTAATAAAATCACACAGGTCCAATTTAGTTAAAAATCTAATTAAAAAATGAACATTTCATCAGTTCATCTCATCTTCAAATTCGTTCATTTAGCCTAGGTAAAATGGCCAAGAACAATCTGCTGGAAAAACAGGACAACTAACCAAATTCCAGCCTGACCCATTTTCGTATAAAAATTATAATAACTTCATATGACGTCCAAATTACTTGAGGCCAGTGGTAAAATCACGAGAACTCAAAGTACTACAGTTCATCTTTGAGGTCCAGAAGCTAGTTCGCTCATCTAGAGGTAAAGCAAAGTATGCCAGTTTTAAAAATATATATACACTCTATTTTGATAGAGTGAGCAGTTCTAGGAAAAAGTGTATATCTTGTACAAATAAACTCCAGATCGTGTGAGGCCAATTTCTAATGCAAGATAACTTAATATTTTACAACTTTTGTTCAGACAAGGTCAAATTTGCAACACATTTTTCCCAGATTTACCAAGAACATATTGTATGTGCAACCCACCTACATACATGTTCCAGACTGTGCACCTTGTGGTAAAAACATCATAACCCCTTTATTTTAAGTCTAAATCGAGTCCTTTTTTTAACTTGGATAAATTTTAAAGCTGTACAACGGTTATTTGTAGACCAACATCAAATTCGAAAGGAAATTGGTCAAAAGTTCGGAAATCTACACTGCATGTGCATTTACAGTACACGCAGAGCCAAATCTGGCACACCTTAGTAAAATGAGCATATCTTACTCATTTTAAGTACAAATTGCCTCAAATTTCGGCCATAGAAAGATAACATATAACTTTCATTTAGAACTCTAAGTCATAATCGAACTCTAAGCAAATCGAAAAGTCGACACAAGTTGCTGCATGTGCTGTCAAAATCTGCAGACTTAAAGTTACAGCAACTTTCTCTAAATTTCTCACAAATTTGCACCATAATTCGACCAATAAACATAAATTCATGTTGATAAAACTCAAAAATCATGTTATACCTTATCTTCAAGATTTGAGCATCAAACCATCATATAGCTCCTTCCTAGCTTTCCAAGAGCTTTCACATCCACAAACACCTCCAATTCCAAAATTGCTTGATGATTCTTACTCATCTCCTCAATACCTATGAAAATCTATATTTGCATGCAACATGTATCCACAAATTCACAAGAATTTGGGAGCTAAAAGGTTTAAATTTTCGAATGTAGAGAGAAGGTGGAGGAAAGTTTTTGTTTGAGTGGGAAGAGAGAGAGAGTTGGTGAAGAATGAGTGATGGCTGAATGTTTAAGTCACGGTGGGTGATTTTTTAATCAATTGATGTATTATGGAATCCATGTGTCAATACATCACTATCTTGCAAGATTAATGGTCCAAAATCATGTATTAAACATGAGATAATTAATTAGTGCACATGCTCATGCACTAAAAACATGTTCCACTAGTTGCTTGATTTATCGAAGACCGGAACACCTTAATTCAAAGTCTATACTTTTAATGATCCCGAGTTTGCTTAATCATCATTAATCCGGATTAATTAGTATCATTTAACTCATCCTATGACATGAGTAGGTATTAGAAATCATTTTTTGTTATTATTTTTTTAATGATAATTAGTATTTCTTAGCATGTGATATACGGATCTATATTGATATGATATTTTTCTAGAAATTTTTTAATATCTATTTCTCTATTCATGAAATTTGAAACTAAAATCGAATTCTACGACAAATAGCTATTGATTAAACAAAAATACAAATATGATGCACGAATCTCCGACTGTTCAATGGTTCTAAGAATTGGTCATATTACTTTGGATCTAATGTAGTGACCAATAGATATTGGTAAAAAAATTAATTTTTAATTATATGAAATAATTGTTTCTCCATCTTCAAGGATAACACATTAAAACGTCCTTATAGTTTGGTTTATTCCTGGTTCAATCCCTAACGCTTTCAGTGACCCGATTTAATCCAAAAGTTTTAAATATTTCTACACTCAATCCCCGATGTTAAGTCGGCCGTAAAACGCAAACGGACATGGACTGAATTAAGAATATTTTTAAAATTTTAGGGACTTGATTGAGAAAAAAATCAGACCAATATAGTCCCTAAAATTTTAACATGTTTGCTTCTCACGTACCACTTAACATTGAGATAACATATTCTATATATATATATATATATATATATATATATATATATATATATATATATATATATAAATTTATATGGAACATGCCATTTGAGATGGCATCTTCTATAAAAAAAAATATATATATGTAAGGCACTATCTTAGACTGAAGGTTCTTAGATTAATTAAAATAGAAAATTTCTTATTTTGATTAATCATACTTAGGTTTAATTTTACAGAATCATAATTTATACAAATCAATCACATGATTTATATGTAAAATTGACTTGATCGCTACGATTTATATAGAATATGACATTTTAGTTGGCTAATCTCTGTATGAAAGTATATAAAAAAAATTATATATTGAATACGTCATCTGAGATGTCGACATCTATAAAAAAAATTACATTGAAGACACCATCTAATTTATATTGAAGACGTCATCTCAGATGACGCCTTCAATCAATTTTTTTATAAAAAATTTAAGACGCTCAAGTCGTCATCAAAATCGGTTATTTTATTAATGTATTTTTTTCAAAAATTTTATTAAAAAACCCTTTTAATAATGTTATTATTTTAATAATTAATATACGATAAATACAAGTATCAGAAGTGACAGGTCTACTTCAATACTCGTTACAAGAGCAAGAATATTTGTTGGGGAAATTTCTTGAAGTGATCTTGACCGTCGATCGTTGGGTATTTGAGACTCAGATTTGAGCTAAAATAGCATCTTTATTCAGCCATTTTCTCAAACACTTTCTCCTCGCGTGCCACACCGTTGGATTTCGTCCGAGAAAGCGTATAAAAATGAGAAGAAAGCTCACGGGTATATCTACCATCATTCTTGCGCTTCGAAAGAACATCAATTACAATCATACAAAGGCAAATGTGGGAATCCCTGTTCGTTTTCTATTCCGACAGCCTTGTATCAATACAGGTATTAGAGTTTACGATTACTACCTTTTCACTGCTCCATTCAATGTAACTTATGCTGCTAAACCCTTCATTTTCAAATCTTTTTCATCCTCGAGAGATGACCAGAATGACGATGAACATGAATTCGAGAATGGTACAGATTGTGAGTTGTTACATTGCAAAGTCACTGTAGATCAAGGTCCTTCTTTTCAATCAAAAACTATTTTGGATATTTTATCAACATTCCCTGCTCAAGAAAAGTGCATTCAACTAGACCGATGCGGAGTGAAGGTGACACACCAGTTGGTTTCTGATGTCATTTCTCGAACACGGAATGACTGGGAAAAAGCATTCACCTTCTTTCTGTGGGCAGGCAGGCAGCCGGGATATGAGCATTCATTGCGGGAATTCCACTCGATGATAGCTATTTTGGGTAAGTTCAGAAAGTTCGATACTGCTTGGAGTTTGATCAATGATATGAAGGCTGCATCTCTTTTGACTCCACGCACGATACTGATTATGATTTGGAAATATGCTGCTGTTCACGACGTGGCAAAGGCTATCAGTGCTTTTTATGCACACAAGAAATATAAGTTTGAAATTGGATTGGTGGAATTCCAAGGCTTGCTCTCGGCTCTCTGTCGGTACAAGAATGTGAAAGATGCGGAACATTTACTATTCTGCAACCAAACTGTGTTTCCTCTTAACGTCAAAAGTTTTAACATTATTCTGAATGGATGGTTTAATGTGATTGGTGACTCGCGTGAAGGAAACCGAATTTGGCGGGAGATGGAGAGGAGATGGATCAGGCATGATGTATACTCCTATTCTAGTATTATGTCTTGCTATTCGAAAGCTGGTAACTTGAATAAGGTGCTGAGATTGTTTGATGAGATGAAAGCTTTGGGCATTGAACCGGATAATAAAGTTTATAATGCAATGATTCTTGCTCTGGCCAAAGGTGGGCTTCGGAAAGAAGCTCGAAATCTTATGAAAACAATGGATGAGAAGGGTTTTACTCCTGATTCAGTCACTTATAACTCGCTCATTATGCCTCTTTGTAAATCCAAGCTATTTGATGAAGCTAAACTAGTGTTTGATGAGATGATTGAAAGGCGCTGTTTCCCTACTATCCGCACTTACCATGCTTTTTTTCGTATTTTGAGGACGGGGGAAGAAGTGTTTGAGCTCTTGCAGAAGATGTATATAACAGGATGCCATCCAAGCCATGACACATATATAATGTTGATCAGGAAGCTTTGCCGCTGGAGACAACTTGACAACGTCTTCAAACTGTGGAGCGAGATGAGCAAGAATGGACTTGACCCTGATCGAAGCTCATACATTGTGTTGATACATGGTCTCTTTTTGAATGGGAAACTAGAGGAGGCATACAATTACTATCAAGAAATGAAGGCAAAACATTTGTTGCCAGAGCGGAAAACGGAGGAAATGCTTCAGGCTTGGGTGACAGGTACAAAGTATGCAGAATTTCCTGTGACTGATTCAAAGGACAATCAACCTACTTTTCCCGTGACTGAAACAAAAGACAATCCTACCTGTGTTGATTCATGGCCACAGCTAGATTTAAGTTCTAAAAAATCAAAGGAATGTAGTTTTCCACAACCGGAATTGAAAAGCTTTATCAGGGAGCGTGGATTTTCTTTCCCAGATAATTAGTAATTTATCATGTTGCAGCGTTTGCTTCCGTGGGTTCTTCTACACTGTTTATTTTGAGGAACGCCTATGAATAGGTAGGTGCATGGACTTCTTTACATCTTACTCATATGCTGCTGGATAATATAAGATGTACCTCTTTGCCATTGAAATGGCCCATAAATTGCCGGTGACTTTCAGCCCAGATAGTGTAGCATAACACATTTAAACTAGCCTTTAATAGTCAGCGACGAAGACAACATGGTGATCTATGTGTCATGTTAAACATTTTAGTTTGTTACCTTTTCTTGGTGAGTTTTATTTACCCTTGTGCAGCTGTACTAATTTAAAAATATTCTGTTTTTATCGAGTTCATGTTTCTCGCGTTCCTGCAGTGAAATTGAAGCCATCAATAGATAAAGGTAGGATGGATGTTTATGCATAAAAATTGCCAGCATGCACCTTAGCCTTGTACAATTATGGTATTACCACAAATAGCTGAGTAACTCATTTTAGTTTTAAAATTCCACTTGATCTTGTGATGCACTTAGTCTTCTTGTCCCCACATTAAAAGTAACAGTACTATTCTTCATCAAGGTGCCAAAAACCTCATTCAACGCTATCTAGTACGCGTAGTTGGGGCTGATGATGAGATTAAAAAAACACTTTCATCCAGTAGGATGAGAAGGTAAGGTATTTGCGGATCTGTTGTTGTCCTTTTTTTTGTTTCTGTAGAGCTTGGTATTGCCTCCTTATTATACTGAATTTGTTTAATCTACCTAATTTGCATCTCTAAATTTATCTCAGAGTCACAAGGATCAGAAATATCTCGGACCTTCGACGATCAGAGATGCTTGGGAAAACAATTTCTTACTCCAGAGAACTTTGAACTATTGTAAGAAAAGATGACAAAAATGACTGGTTGGAGTTCAAGATGACATATTTCTGGCAAATTTGACCTGTTTCGACTGATGGGGTCAGATTATTTAACCGAATCAAATAATGTACTTAGAGAACTGCTTGAAGCAGCTTTAAGTTGCAAAGTGTAAACCAAAGCGAAAGCAACCCTTTCTAAACTGGCATAAGAAAGACAAAATGGTGGCAATTACTCATGACATGTCTTAAGCAAGCTTTAAAGTTGTGCCATTCCTGTATTATTGGAAAGAAAGTAACTTGAGAAATTCAGATTTCGTGCAAACAAGTGCGTATGCACTTTTTTTTACCTCATTAATATTTTGCATGAATCATCAGCCGGAAGTTGAATATAACTGCAATCAATGTAGTTTAATGTTTGGAGTTGCATCTAAAGATTTCTCAAACAAAATTCTATATGTGGAGTCCAAGAATCTGGGTTTGCAAGCCACAGCAAGCAAATGACGACCCTGATTTTATCCAAAATTGGTGCACCAAGAAACACTAAAGGAGTCCACTTGTTCCTTCATATATTTTTCATGGATGCCACTTTGGATGATTCGCAGGCCCTTGTTGCATAATATGAAATTTTTTGGTGATTTTGTTTTCCGGTTTGGTTGTTTGTGACATGGGGTAGAATTACTTTGCTCAATGAACAAAGATGAATCTCATTTTCTCTATTTTTCATCTCACATTTACTTTACAGTAGCAGTTCTATGTTGGATGGAATCCAAGTGTCATGCCCCGGGCCCAAGCCCGCGCAAGCACGACTGCACAATAAATTCATGTAGCAACTACTTAGTAGTTGTCATCGGTCTACAAAAATGGTTAACTCAAGTAGTTATAAGAGTCCATTGTAACCCTTATAAACCATTTTAAACTTTCATTTTTTTACCATGTGGGACAAGGGTATCATAATCACATCTCCTTCAAAGCTTGACGTCCTCGTTGCAACCTAATCCATCGATCCACCAACGTTGTGAATCTAGAGGTGACTCCTACAGGTTCAAGATGTGACTCCCGTACATGTATCACTTTGCCCCGCAGGTTCAAGAGGTGGCTCTCACGCACGTGGCACTTTGCCCCACAAGTTCAAGAGTTGACCCTCGTCATGTAGCACTTTGCCTCTTAGATTCAATAGGTTCAAGAGATGGCTCCCACGCACGTATGCCCTACATAGCATTTATCTCCAGATGTTTCCTGCTGGTGACTTCTTTGTTACCAATCTGTTACATCCCGAGCTCAAGCTCGCGCAAACACGTGTCCACAATGGGCTCATGTAGCAACTACTTCTTGTCTGTCTCACTCTACGAAAATGTGTAATCCAAGTTGTTGTAGGAATCCATCGTAACCCTTATAAACCATTTTAAACTTCTAATTTTTATCCATATGGGACAAGGATATCACACCGAGAATTCTGGTCCATTTTGTAGTGTCATTTGGTAGTGACTAAAACTAGTCTTACATAAAGTTATTTGACCCTGAACATTTTGTAATGGTAAAAACTTATCTTACATAAAGTTCTCCAAAAGTTAGATAAATGTATTGACAACGAAATTACACAAATGCTTATAGTTACGTAGAAAGTGAGACTAATTGCAATTGCAATTGTTGGCACCCAAGTTAGGTAAGGTTTGACAATTAGGCTTAAGCTTTTTGAACTAGGCTATATTATAAAGTTACGGCGACGAATGCACGAAGGAATTGAACTTTAGGGGCCGAATTCAATATTTTTGAAACATTAGATGTAAAATTTAAGGATTTGTTCCCACTTCTACACGTCTTGCTTTTGGTGTTATTCACCTCAAGAGGACAAATCTCTTTCTGTTGAGAAATCTCCTCCTCTCATTGAATTATTTAACTTCATCATATGCAAACTCAATATTTGACTGTCCAAAACTAAGTTATTCTAAAAAAAAAAAAAGTTGTGTTTCTCGGCCTTGTCGAGATGGATAAGAGCTCATTCTCACTTTAGGAAGACTCGAGTTCGAGTTGCGCTTGGCGCAAAAATTTGATTTAACTCCTCCCCCATAAAAAAGAAGATGATTGGGAATATGCAATAAATTTATTAAGGGTAAATTTCGAAAATAATCTCATAGCATATATGAACTTTTCAAATACTATATCAAACTTTTAGGACTAATCAAATATAGTCTCAAATAAATTGTTTTTAATAAAAAATAGTTCCACATAAATGTTTAACAATATTCCCACGTAAATTATTTTTCAACAAAAAATTGTTACATAATTGAATAGACTTTTGATGATAAACAATAGTTTGGTTCTATTTTTGATGAAAAACAATTTTCATAGGATAATATTTTTTTAGTTTTAAAAGTTTGGGATTAGTATTATAAAGACCCTTATTTTATGCGATCGTTTGTGGAATTCCCCGATTTATTAATTATAGTAAAAAAGGGAGAGTTTATTCAAAGTTAATGTTAATTCTATTGATTAGCTACCTCTGATTTCTCATTTTTCGGCTTAATTTCAAAGATCATTGACAAATTACACGCATGACAATCCTTTTTTAATAATTTATTTTAGTTCAAGTAGCATACTAAATTAATAAGAGTGTACTAATTAAAAACAAGAATCACGACAAATATACTATAAAAAAGTATAACAACTAAGTAAGCTACATTAATAAATATGTTCCATTAATTATATTTAATTTACAATCTTACTTTACATTAATTAACAAGAGGGCATGAAGAAAAAACATACATTAGTTGTTTCACTATTTTACATAACAGAAATCACACACTAATGAACTAAATAATTATTGCTATTTTTTTACACATAGAAAAAATTATCCCATTGCATGCGAGGAACAAGGTCGTTAGTTGGCAAGTAAAACAATCCTTGTGTTCCAAATCCCCCAACATAATATGGATCCATGGCTTCCATTGAGAAAGATGAAGTTGAACCATTGCTTGATAACTTCTGTATTTCCCTCTCTGCATCATGGAGTTGTTCCTTGAGCTTTGAAAGCTGCACATAAATCGGCCAATTCGTCGAAAATGTTACAAAAATGTTTCGATGACGTGACAACCATTATCACGTCTGCAATTTAATAAACCATTAAAATGTTGCATTTGGATTCAAGGATTTCATTTCAACAATGGATTTGAAATGACTTCAATAATTAGTAATTTGAAAAATCCTGGTATTGTTAAAAAAATGCATAAAATTGAAGATGGTTGATTTTGAAACCATCGATTTCAAATTAGCCAAATAATTTGAATGAATTTGTATTAAGAATATAAAATCAAAATCCATCAAAGCCTAAGTTTATGTACAATATATATACTAAAACATAAGAGTAAAATAATTTTTTTGTAAAATGTATAAGTTTGTCTCACTGATTTTTTTTTATTATTAAAAATGCATCGTATAATGATTGTTATGATATAATTTAAATTGATTAACTCCATTAAATTTATTGGCATTGATTTTTGGCCATGAATCTTTAAAAGTGCAAACAAATCAACAAATACTAATTCTTGTCAGGATGGATAATAGTTTATGCCCAACAATTTGGTGCAAATATTATATTCAAGAACCAAGAAAATTTTATTATCTTTTTTTGGGGAAAAAAATAGAATTAGTGGCAAATAACCAAATTTTGGTTTGTCAAATATGTAAATTACCCCATGTAGTTTGAATATATGCATTTTATCCCCTGTGGTTTACAAAATAGGTAGTTTACCCACTGTGATTTGAAAATATGCATTTTACCCCATGTGGTTTGTGAAAATAGGCACTTTACCACCTTATAATTTGTAAATAGGTGGGAAAGACATCCTACGCATAGGGGTAAACTGCTTATTTTATAAACCATGGGGGGATAAAATGTCTATTTTCACAAATCGCATGGGGTAAAATGTATATTTTCAAACCACAAGAGGCTAAATTATCTATTTTATAAACCACTGGGTGGTAAAATGTATATTTTCAAATTATAGAGGTTAATCTTTCTAGAAAACCATACGGATAATTTGCCAAAAACCCAACAAAAATACCTCGGTTTCAAGGCAGCATTTTTCTACGACGGCGGTGTCATGTTGGGACTTAAGCGTGGAGTATTCCTCCTCAAGCTTCTGGCTCTTCAACTTAGCCCGGCGGTTCTGAAACCACACCGCCACCTGACGGGGCTGCAGTCCCAGCTCCGCCGCCAGTCTATCCTTCCTCTCCGACTCCAATTTATGCTCACTCCCAAAATTCTTCTCCAGCATATTCACTTGCTCTTCGTTCAGCTTCGTCTTCCTCAATACCACCCCACAATTTTCCCCATCAACAATCTTGCTCTTCTTACGGCTCCGCCGCGCCTTCACCACATTTTCCTTCTCTACACACACATAGACGTAATTCAAGGAAATGTAAATGTATGCATATATGATATATCTGATGTATACAATAATCTTTAACATGAAACTGGTGATAAATGCATGTTACCGACCTTGTTCTGGTAGAATTTGGCTGCAAGTTTCAGATGCATAGAACTGAGAAATATGGAGTGGCATTTGAGGATCATACTCAGGGTCCATCACCTTTTCCTGCCTTGTAAGATTTCTTGTTTGCGAGCTTGGGATGACTTAATTTATAAAGCTAGAAGCTTGAAAAATGGGTCTTGGTATCGATTGGATTTTCCAGAATGCCATTTATGAATTTTTTTTTTTTTAAATAATTGGGGAGGGGGTGTGTTTTATAAGTCTCGATCTTGAGACGCCTTCACTCTTCTTTACTTCTTCAGTTCGCTACACTATGGCTGAAATCGAACTAGTCCCAAAGTGGGGATATGGGTGTCAACTAGGCTAGATGCATGTGTCGCCATTTATGATTTCTACTTTACACAATTTACTATTATTATATTTATATGTTCACATAGAAAAGTCACTATTAATTGAAAAAAAAAAACAAGCATTTATTAAATTTGAGGATAATGAGTCGAGCATAACATATATTTAATATTTCATCAATTTTTTAGATGGATATATATAATGTAAATATATAGATACATATAAGACTTTCGGCTCAACAAGGTTGATAAGTATAGCTCCTCCTTTGGGAGTATACTCAAGATTGAGTCGGACAGCGACCCTTTAAAAACTTTGTGAAATACCCCCCAACCAATAGTGTCGAACCCACGAGTTCTAGGAAATAATTACCAAACTCAATTAATTTAACTATATTTAGTCTACGATAACTGATTGTGATTAATTAACTAAATTGACTGATTAACTCAATAATCAATCCAAACAAACAGTAGTGAATAAGATTAAGAATCAAAAGAAACAATTATCAAGACTTTCGGTTCACCATTGTAATCTATCATCATTCGCCTATTAGTTAAGAATTGAATTCAAACGTTCTAAGGTGACGAGTTTTCTTAATGCACTTGTTATACCTTGGTCCGGCTATAACAAATCTAATACTAACGTTATAATAAGCCAATCTCGTATCCTTATTGATCAATTAATATTCTATGTCGATCTATGAAAACTTCTAACATTCGATTACTAGATATCTATAGCTATCACACGTGTATTTGACTTCATCTCTCGATCTCAGTCTGAAATCCACGGCATAAATTAATATATCGTATTGCAATTTTATCTCTCGATCTCAATTCCAATTAATTATCATTCAAGGATGGTCAAACCCTCAAAAGCATGAAAATCTACAATCTATGCACTTAGAAATATAAGAATCAATCAAAAACATTAAAATTGAAATATGGGTTCATACAAAGGATCCCCTTAGTCTTGACAACAAACCTAGCCAACAATCTCCATCAAATAATATTGCATAAACTTGTTTAGCACATTCTAAACATCAAAATCTAATGAAAATATAGAACTAGAGTTAGAAATACGAAAATAACGAGAGGCATTGACTCCTTGCGTTGCTCCGTCGTCCGGTCTCTTCCGATGCGTCTTCCCTTCAAAGGATTTATGGTGTGTGGATGGTTGGGGAAAATGATGAGTGATGGTGGCTGATGGTTGTAGGTTCATTATGAGCCAAAAGGTCCCAAAAACGTCCAAGGTAAGTCTGATAAATAGTTGGAAGAGTTTCACCAAAGTAGGACACAAAATAACAAATTTGGAAATAAAATCCCGAAAAATTCGAGTTCTGGCGATCGATCTCTACATATCGGCGATCGATCGCCCTCATTCAGCGATCGATCTCTGAATGCTTGTGCCTCGAGGCGATCGATCGCCTAAATGTTGCTATCGATCGCTTCCACTGAAATTCCATAAATTGCAATTTCGTCCCTTCTTTTTCGTGTTTGCTCGATTTGGTCATTTTTCACCATTTTAAGCTTAATTCCTCAACTTTTATGCATTTGGACCTGGATTCTGAAATATACAAATATACACCAAAACACGTAATATTTTACAGGAATCACTACAAAAACACCCCTAATCTTATATCAAATTAAGTGTGAAAAATCACACTTATCAACTCCCCAAACTTAAACTTGATCGTCTCGAGCAAAGAAATAACATCACAAAGTAGAGTTCAATATTGAATATTCAAATAAACAAATTCGTAGTCAATCATGTAGCTCAGACATCTCACTTGCAGACAAACAACAGTCAATCAGAAAGTTCAACATGTTGTGTTTTCTCCTAGATCAAGCAACATGTTTCTGAATCAGAACGTGTGTGTCTGCTATTGTCACTTCAAGTTTCATGCAATTTTCATAGATCAAATCATGCTAGGCAATGAAAGTTAAGATTATCCTTGAGCACCCCATAATCATATTTTCAAAAACTTCTCCACTAATGTAGTCACTCCCTAGACTTGGATCAATAAGTCTTATAAAGCTTGTAATGTTAGGCCTAGGTGTTTGGCTTCAATGAAAATATAGGATAACACAAAGAAGAGAGTATAAGCATGTAATATTCATATTTTTAGCACAAAATTGAGCTTCTCTTCTTTTTCTTCTAGCCTTGGCCACTTTTGGTCTTATTTAGTCACTTTTTTCACAAGGCTTTATCTTTCTTTTTCTTTTCTCATTCATCAATTTTTTTAACAATAAGCTCATCCAAATGTAGCAATTCATGTGCATCTATTGAGAAACATTATACTCCCTTAGGGTAAGGATAAAATTTTCAATTTAAGCTCAAATAGGTAATTATAATGAGTTGCCAAAAAAATGTTTAATGGGGTTAATAGTATGTTAAACATACGTCATTCTTTTTCAATTAGGCTCAAATAGTGGACATTAGGGATTGATGTATACATGGTACGCTTGAAAGGCTCAAACGATCCAAAGATCGCCTAGATCATATCCTAATCGGGTTCATGACTATAAAATTTCGCCTTGAAGTGTCATCATCAAATAAGTTCTAAGGTACTCTAAGATGTTCAAAACCAATTCATCAAGTTCACAAAGATTTTCACTACTACAAATGCAATTCACAAGATTATGACTCAAACAATGCTCAATATATTCCTCATCTTTGACATGCTACTCAAAACAAGATATCCACAAACAAGTCTTACAATCATCAAAACTCAAGTTGACATGCATAGTGAAATTAATATCATCATGGAATAGAGATCACTGCTATGATTCATTCTTGTCTTACTAATTGAACTCATTTTCAAGAAATTTTTTGTTGGTGCTCAAAGAACGATACAATTTCAAAGAAGAAGCATGACACGGTAAAACATGGCACAGTAATGCACACCCCCAAACTTAATTTATGCTTGTCCTCAATGTTATAAGCATGGAAAATAAGACAAATCATTTACCTTTGACAACGATCGTCAGTGATTGTCAAATTCCTCGTAGCTTGTGGGCATATTGTTGGAACACGTCACAACACGCATGTAGTCTCTCACCAAAATCAAAAGAAAAGCAAAACAAAAACAAAACAAAAACAAACAAAAACAAATAAAAAACAAAGCAAAGGGATAAGAAAAAGTTCTTGATTTATAATCCCAAACATGACTTTTTACCATGAAAGCTCAAGTACCGCAAGGGCCAGTGGGGGACGATTTTCCGTCCGCTATTTGGTAATGTCGTAACCACTTCTCTTTCACCCTGAACAGTGCTCCGCGGTCATCTCTCAGATTGATGGTGTCGAATGGTAGAACATCGACAATTTTGAGTGGTCCAGCCCATAGCGAGTCCGTCTTCCATGGAAAAAAGTCTCATTTTTTCCTATTCATTTGCACCAAATCACCCGCACGGAATTTGCCTTCGTTTTTATGGCAATTCGATGGGACCTCCACCTTCTTCTCGCTCTTAACCTGCATTGCATCAACATATAATGTATCAATTATATTGATATTAAAACATCGATGCTCAGTGTGTAAGACCCCAAGATTTGATTAATGTTAAATAAATATAATTTGGAAATTTAATAATAATTAATTTGTAATTAATTAATTAAATTTGAAATTGACCAGATGAAGGTTAACTGACAATTTAATCGGAACATGATATATTTCTGAAATTGTAAAATATACTCCGATAATATTTTAGAGATAGGTTATTAAAATGGATAATTTAATTTTGTGTTATAGTAGTAGGTATAAATCACAATTGTTGTCTGTAAATAATATATCAGTACACCGGCGATTTTTTGATGTACAAAACTGGGTTAGGGTACAAATATTAATTTGTAATGTTGGGCATTTTCGAAACACAAACTAAAAGGGCTAAAAGGTGTAAACACACGCACACAGACCCGTTCACTCTGCACTCCCGCTCGCGACCTTCGACCCTCACCCGTAAAAGCCTTTCGTCCGCCGCCATCCGACCACCAAACGGCGAACCAAACCCACCGACGGGTTCCCAACTCTCAGGCGAAACTTTCCATACCACTAATTGGAAGTTTACGACGCTGGTTTCACCTGATTTTGCTCAGAAGCGAAGGAGTTCGAAAAGTTAGGGTTCTTTGATTTTTGGTTCGATTTCTGAGTTTTGATCTTAAATTTCTTCGATTATGCTTGTGTGAAACCTTCCCCTCACCATGACCGACATTTACCACCACTCTCGACCCCTCCCCGCCGCCGTGAGTCACCGGAATCTCGCATGCAATGCCACGGTTACTGTTCACGCGTTGGTAAATTTCCATTTCAGCTTTTAGTTTCGAAATTTGAGGCTTTAATTTAAGTGTTGATGTTAATTCTTGAATTGCTTGTGGAGTTGGGGCAAAGTTCCGTTGCATGTTGGGTTTTGGTTCGATTTTGTCAATGTATTGGCGGGTATAGGATTTGTGTGTGGGCACTGACATGTATTACAGGTAACCAGGATCCCAAAGAGGCAATGCTCGCTGGAAGTCTTACCTGATGTTGTTTCCTTTTGTTTTTTCCCAGTCGTAGGATAGTTAAGTATACCATGGTGTGTCCTGGATATTATAATTATATAATTTGAGTTTATTTCAGTCCAGTCTTGCTTATTTGTGATTATTCGGTGTTTTACTTCCTGCTGATTGTATTATGTAAATATTTTGAGTATGAAATGTGTGCTGGAGATATATTGTGCATATGTGCTGGGTGCCTATGATGCATGCTATGGTATTATGTATTTACTTGCTGCACTGGTATGATATTTGTGCTTTTCATTTTTTCTGGTATGTCCCTCGTGTGCGGAGGTCATGCCGAAATTTTTAGAGCCACTTGTTGGCAGAACTTTTAAATAATCTTCCAATGTTTTCAAATAAATAATCATCGTGTGATAATTAAACACTTGAGCATAAACTGGGAATGCTATAGTCTTGAGTCTTGTGTACACTTTGAATAGGCACGAATGAACATGTGCGTATGTGTTTGAAACGTATTTTACTTAATTGCTCTTACATGATATGGAGTGAAATAATTGATGTCGATATGTGGTTTATAATTGAGATGCTGAGTCGTGTCGTATTGATATTGACCACGATATCGATACCTATGTTTGAGAAAACTTAGTAGGGAAAGAGTTTACACTCGAGTACCTACGAAACCTATCCTTATTGAATAAATACTGCATTAGATTAAATAAATGAAGATTATGCATATAAAATGAGGCATTCAAACTGTTTTATGTAATGTTTAATAAGTAAGATGTCTTTGAGCAATGAAGTTGCTCCGGAACCTATTGAGAATGACATGGTTGAATGAGTTATGAGAAATTGGTAATGAGAGTCCTTGGATGTGATTGAGATATCTCCAGGACATAGAACCATTTTGATTTCGGCAATGAGATGCTGGAAAATAATGAAATATGGCTATATCAAAATGAGATTTGAATATGATTAAAAAGAATGAACTGATGAATATGTTGAATAAAACATAGTTAGATACCGGGTTTTGATAACATGGAATATAGGTGCGATATTGTATAGAAACATCAGAAGATGTTGGGAAATACAAAAGATGAGACATAGATTGAGAGCTTTGGGAAGTTTTATCTTTAGGATGAATTCTCATGTACCTCAAAATTGTGAAATGAAATTTAATGATGATATGACTATTTTGATGTATGATTGAACCTACAGAAGATATTGGTCATTAAGGAGTTCGATGTTAGTGGAGTAATGAATTAGCTTGTAAGTTATTCAAACTTTTAATTCTAAGAAAAGGGATGAGCTTTAAGTTGTTAATAACATAGATGAAGCACAAATGCTGTGACTCATCAGCATAAGAGATTGTACAGATGTACATCCGGAGCATGAATTGAACGATGCGTAAAAATAAATAAATAAATAAATGCTAAAAAAAGTTCGATATATTGAAAACCATTAATGAAATTATTATATACGAACTTTGTGTACATGTACCATAAGATCTGTTCCAAGAAGTTCAATTTTCTGAAAATTTAGAAGTGGTACGGCTCCAGACCTAGAGATCGCACGATAATAATGTTGAACGCGAACTTTCACTCGGAGCTATCATGGATTTCAGGTTAATTGGATTGATAAGTTTGGGCATATTAAAGAATAGAATTTGCATGGACCTGAATTTTAACTCGGTATAGATTCCTTGCAATTGTGGTAAAGTTTTGAGAAGATTCTAGAAATGGTAGAACTTTTGAAGATACTTGCAAGGAAGATTGGTAAGCATATCGATAAAGAGACATTGACTCGCTATTGAATTTAGACAAATTGAATAATGACTGTCTTATGTTAAGGATCCACCTGATTCATTATCTTCGGACATTTCTGTACATCTACGAGAAGATCTGCACTTTGAATAGTATTCGGTGTCAATCCAAACCAAGATCTGCCTAAATCTATCTTGTTTGCTCGATATACGATTATGTCCTACGAGACTTCTAATTCTTTATATTTCATGGACTTGATGAGTCAAATCCTTTGACAAATTCTTGATCGAATTGTAAAGTCTTTCGCGATGAAAATAGGCAGTGTTGTATATCCGAGACAGATATCTCAGATTTCGTACGTGAAATAATTTTGATCAATCCATCCAACCTGAATGTGGATTGCACATGATTGTTATTTTTCCATCGATAGTGAAGAATATGAAAGTCTCACATCTCTTATGCGATTAACTCAAGCGAATCAGATATTTCTCTGACCAGACGAACGTAACATTGATTCTTTGAATTAACCACAGATTTTGTTTTTGTCATTCATTCTGACACCACAAAAAGTAGAACAGATATGTAATCGATATCTCAGTTTCCTATCAGGAAATGATTCTGTATGCCAAGCTATCTAAACGAAATTTTGGATGATCGAAGCGATACTCTTGGGCCACGTCATTTCTCGACGTATCATTTCTGTTGATTCAGAGTAGTGTTAAACTTGCTAAGACCTACCAATGTTCATGAGGTCCAATATTTTATGGTTTAGTGGAATTCCAAAAGTCAATTTATCGAAAGGATTTGTTTTTTGAAAAATGGCTAAACCTATTACTCAACTGACACAGAAAAGTTGAAAATGAATTTCGTCAGACGAGTATGAAATTGTTTTCTTGAGACCCTGTATATAGTTTTGAACTGGTAACAAATGTTTTTGTTTTAAAAATTTGACGTCATTAATTATACGGGGGAAATTTGTTTTTATTCGGACCACAAGAACGTAAAATATATATTCTTTTATTCCGATCTGAATACGAGGCAACGCAGGTTGATGAATCTTTTGAAGGATTACGACGGTGAAGCTCAATATCATCCTAGACGAATGAATGTCGACGGCTATCCTCGGTCGTAAAGTCCACGAGTCTATTCTAGCTTATAATCGTAGCACCAAGTTCATGCTGATATCTGTACTTCTGTCTAAGCTTTTCACTCATACCAGAAATTTTACCTTTGTCTCAGCATTTCAAGTTGAGTCGAGATTTATTCTAAACATCAGATAAGCCTAACAAATTGATGTTCAAGCTCATAAATCTTAAGAACTCGTATCTTCAGAACATCCATTTTACTTTCTGATATCTACTGATAGTTTCTACGACTTAATGATTCATAAGTTGTTCCTGATAATGCTGATTTGACCTCTGTCATTATTCGAGAAGTTCATAACTGTGAAGACAGTATCTACACTGAGACCAAAGATGCATATGACTCTAAGACCTCAGTCTGGTGAAGATGTACGAGATAAGATATTACTGAGTTTATTTTCCAAATGTTGGGGTGTCAACAAGTTTACACCAAATGAATGAAACTCGGAGGGTTACTTCATGGCTTCAAAAGTCCCAATGGGATTGAGAACATATGACTATGGATTTTGTGACCCGTATTCCTCGATCATCCAGAGACTGTGATGTTGTTTTGATCACTATTGATCTACTTCCTAAGTCTGCACTTTTTTTTCCTTACGAGCGGACTTATCCTTATAAGAAAATGACCGTTGTTTATCAAGGATATGTTACGTAATGTGACGAATGATTTAACTTTGGATGGCATGAAACTTTGCCGTTAATCAAAGTTCCTATATTAATAACTACCAAATGATCTTAGGTTCGACATCTTTTGAAACCTTTTGGGAGAGAAGTTGTAGATCGCCTTTAGCCTGGAAAGAAATCGGTGAAACACCAGTGACCGGACTTGATAATTACGAGAAACGAATGATAAGATTCAGTTGTTCAGATAGCAGATGATGGCTGCCCAGGATCGTCAAGCAAGTTATGCTTCTAAACGAAGACGCCCCATCGTATTTCTGTTAGGAGACCGTGTGCTTCTGAAGATTTATTCTTTTAAAGACACTAATCATTATTGGCATGCGAAACAAACTATCATCTTGTTACATTGGCCGTGCAAGACCCGAGATCGAATTGGAAATCTTGCCTATAGGTTGGCATTGTCACCAGCTGTATCGGTCACTCGCGAATCTTCATTCGCCATGTTGTGAATGTATTATTCGGATCTATCACGTCTTTCAGCCTGATGAGATTGGACTTGGTCTCTAGGGTCAAACATCTTGTTCGCATTTTTGATCGTAAGGATATATATCAGTTCCGTTGTGTTCAATATATCTTGTCGTGTATTCTGATCCATATGCAGTTTTCAGCATTGATCTGTATCTATGTTCGAGATTTCGAGGACGAAATCTGTTTAAGTGGTGGAGAAATGTAAGACCCCGAGATTTGATTAATGTTAAATAAATATAATTTGGAAATTTAATAATAATTAATTTGTAACTAATTAATTAAATTTGAAATTGACCAGATGAAGGTCAACTGACAATATAATCGGAACATGACATATTTTTGAAATTGTAAAATATACTCCGCTAATATTTTAGAGATAAGCTATTAAAATGAAGAATTTAATTAAAATGAAGAATTTAATTTTGTGTTATAGTAGTGGATATAAATCCCAATTGTTGTCTGTAAATAATATATCAGTACACCGGTGACACTCCGATATACAAAACTGGCCCAGGGTACAAATATTAATATGTAATGTTGGGCATTTTCAAAACATACACTAAAAGGTGTAAACACATGCACACAGACCCGTTCACTCTGCACTCCCGCTCGCGACCTTCGACCCTCACCCGTAAAAGCCTTTCGTCCACCGCCGTCCGACCACCAATCGGTGAACCAAACCCACCGCCGGGTTCCCCACTCTTAGGCGCAACTTTCCATACCAAATTGGAAGTTTACTCCGATGGTTTCGCCGGATTTCGCTCAGAAGCGAAGGAGTTTGAAAAGTTAGGGTTCTTCGATTTTTGGTTCAATTTCTGCGTTTTTTAAATTTCTTCGATTATGCTTGTCCGAAACCTTCCCCTCACCATGACCGACGTTTCCCACCAGTCGCCGCCCCTCCCCGCAGCCGGAATAGCTCATGCAAGGCCACAATTACTGTTCACGCGTTGGAAATTCAAAATTTGAGGCTTTAATTTAAGTGTTGAAGTTTTCTAGAATTGCTAGTGGAGTTGGTGCAAAGTTCCGTTGTATGTTGGGTTTTGGTTCGATTTGTCAATGTATTGGCGGGTATAGGATTTGAATTTCATGCATGTGGGAGAAAAGGTTCTTTGGGGGAAACGTGGATCGATTCTGGCATATAAGGGTTGAAAAAGTTGATGAATTGTTGTTTACTGATCGTTGTTTGGGTATTGGGTAGTTTTTCTTGCAAGTGTTGAATTCAAAAACATGTTGCATGTTGGCTCGAAAACCTTGCTGCCTTGTTTCGAGTTTTCTACTATTTTTGGCTCCATTTCTCTTAGTGCTAGCATCTGTTCAATCTCAAATTCCTAGATTTAATTGCTATTAAGTACGAAAACTATGAGATTTATGAGTTCTTAAGGCTATGAGTTTAGCTGGGAGATTTTTGCTAGCTTTTAAAGAATCAAAAGAATGGTAGCTGAAGTTTGGTTTTTGTTTCTTATCCTTAGATTATTTAAATTATTACATGTTATTCTCCCTAAATTAATTACATGGGCTAATTCTAATAACTGGATAAGACTTAATAAAAAGGAGAATTAAACTTATGTAATAATAGAGGATGTATTGAATGATTCTAAAGACTCTTAGTTAATACATATGAAATGATGTGGAAGACAAGATATAAGATTATATTGATAAAAGAAAGCTAAAATGTTCCTAACTTTCTTATATTGTGAAATAAAGAAGAGTTTAGATGATTATAAATGATGCTATTGTATGGATTTTTAGATTCACATATGACACTGGAGCTCCACGAGCTACAAGGACGATATTCATACTTTAGAAAAGAAAGAAATAGGTATGTTGCGATCGGTAACATACGACAAGTATCTGTATTATTTGATACATGATTTGCTGAACTTACGTGACTTACGTGAAATTACTTGGCTATGTGATTTTACTTGACTTATGAGCATTTAGAGTTGATATCGATGTATGAAAATAAATGTTTTGTTAACACACATCTTTTTCAATAAATGTACATCGATATATGACTTTCACATTGGACATATTAAGTTGCATCATATGAGATTATTATATTGGCATGATGCATTGACACGCATGGACATTGAGCATGTCATGTTGATTATATCGATTCTTTCGTTGATACCTTTATCTTTTCGTTTGTATCTGTGATGCGTGTCTGGGGATGATGGGCACGCCGATGGCTCGGCGGAGAGAGTGAGCTGAGAGATGTCGTAGCGACGAGTGTGCCGAGGTCGCCCAGACACGAGGGATGATGGACCGCCGATGGCTCGACTGAGAGAGACGTCGTAGCGACGAGCGAGTCGACGCCCTGCTCGAGCATGATATTTGATTGATGATACCTTTCTTTGGACTCCGATGTTCTGGTATCTTGAGATATTTGATAGCTATTCCTTGGATTCCGGACTTTTGCTATCCCGAGATGATTTGTACCTTTCATGCATCGCATTACATTGCATTGCATGACATCATATATCACATTTTATAGATGGATGTTGTATTTACTTGATATTTTCATATTGGGCTTTGGCTCATCCTGTAGGGGGCTGTTGTTGTCTTTGTGTGTGGGCAATGACATGTATTATAGGTAACCAGGATCCCAAAGAGGGAATGCTCGTTGTAAGTTTTACCTGAGGTTGTTTCCTTTAGTCTTTTCCCAGTCGTAGGATAGTTAAGTATACCACGGTGTGTCCTGGGTAGTATAATTATGTAATTTGAGTTTATTTCAGTCCAGTCTTGCTTATTTGTGATTATTCGGTGTTTTACTTCCTGTTGATGGTATTATGTAAATATTTTGAGTATGAAATGTGTGCTGGAGATATATTGTGCATTATATGGTATGATGTAAATATTTTTAGTACGACTTATGTGCTGGGTGTCTATGATGCATGCTATTGTATTATGTATTTACTTGCTGCACTAGATATAATATTTGTGCTTTTTCATTTTTTCTGATATGTTGAAATGTTTGGAGCCACTTGTTGGCAGAACTTTTAAATAATCTTCCACTGTTTTCAAATAAATAATCATTGTGTGATAATTAAACACTTGAATAGGAACGGGTCCTCACACAGTGCGTGTAGTGTTCAAAGCTTTGAACATATCATAAACCACATGATACCTCCTACTCGGATGATCAACTTCCCTTCTTGGACATCAATCAATGCCCTTTCAGTTGCTATGAATGGTCTTCCTAGAATCAAAGGCATGTCCGCGTCTTCCTTTATGTCCAATACATTAAAATCCACCTGGATGATGAATTTATCAGCCTTGACTGGTACATCCTCAACTATCCCATGAGGGTACTTGATGGACTTATCCGCCATCTGAAGTGACACGTTGATTGGTTTGAGCTCTCCTAAGCCCACCTTTCTGTACACAGACAAAGGCATTAAATTGACACTTGACCCCAAATCACAAAGATTTATTAAAAGAAGTAGAGTTGATATTGCAAGGTAGAGTGAAACTCTCTGGATCCTTTAACTTTGGAGGTGAATCATTTTGAATGATAACAGAACACTCATCAGTTAAGTTTATCATCTCATGCTCTCCCAGTTTCCGCTTTTTTGATAGAATCTCCTTCGAAAACTTAGCATAATTCGGCATGTGCAGTACAACATCAAAGGAAGGCATCTCAATGTGGAGATTCTTAATCAAATCTAAAAATTTAGCAAATTTAGCATCTAGTTTTGCTCTCTTATATGCAGCGGGGAATGTGAGTGGGATATCTACCTTAGCAGGTGTGATGAGTATAGGGGTCTTAGTAGACTTACCTTTGTCGCCTTTTAACTCAACGTGTGCATCATTCTTCTCAGCGACCTCCTTTCCGCTCCTCAACGTGATTGCATGGACTTGCTCCCTAGGGTTTGTCTCAGTGTCACCAGATGGTGATCCTTGTGCTCGTCCGGCTATGATTTTGCTAGCTGTCCCACTTGGACTTCCAAGTTCTTTATCGATGTCTCGTGATTGTTCATCCTTGTTTCAGCTGCCGATATGAACTTGGTTAGTAGCTCCTCTATGCTTGGCTTTGGTGCATACCCTGGTGGTGGTTGGGGATAGTTCCTCGGCCCCGTATTGTACGTATTTTGATAGGGTAGGCCGGTGGTGGTCAGTTCCCTACAAAGTTAGCAGCTTCATTAGTTGTAACGAAAGGGTTACCTACTTGGCATTCCGTGCTCGGATGTCCTCCTTGGCAAAGTTTGCATGTAACAGTTTGAACTTGCATTGCATGCATGCTCAAACTGTCATTCTTCTTCTTCAGTACTTCCAACTGGGCAGCTAGGGCAGTGACTTCACTCACTTGATGCAATCCAGCTTGCTTTTGGCACATTCCTTTCGAACTGCCATTGACAGCTATTAGCAGTCATCTTCTCCAACAGCGTATAAGCGTCCTCGGGCGTCTTCCTCATCACAGTACCTCCTGATGATGCATCAATCATAGAAAGGTTATCAGCAAATAAACTATTATAAAGCGTTTGTACCTGCATCCAGATAGGGATGCCATGATGTGGACATCTCCGCAGTAGATCCTTGAAGCGCTCCCAAGCCTCGTACAGTGTCTCTGGATCGTATTGGGCAAAGGTTGTGATATCATTCCACATCTTAGCCGTCTTGGATGGTGAAAGAATTTTAACAAGAACAATTGTGCCATCCCATCCCACGTAGTAATAGAACCTCCAAGCAACGATTGTAACCAAGATTTAGCTTTATCACGTAAAGAGAATGGAAACAAAAGGAACCTGATGGCGTCTTCATTAACGCCATTATACTTGAATGTATCACAAATCTCCAAGAAGTTGGAGATGCGGTCATTTGGATCATCAGTAATTGCTCCCCCAAACTGGACCGAATGTTGGATCATCTGTATGATAGCAGGCTTGATCTCAAAATTGTTAGCCTGGATGGTTGGTCTCGTGATACTAGACAGTGATCCATGGAATGAAGGATGGGCAAGTCCATGAATGATCTTGCTGGTGGTACTGGAATCTCCTCGTTATTAGACATGTGTGATCTTGCTTGCCTTAGCCTCTTTTGACACGTTAGTTCGATCTCGAGGTCAAAGGCTCAAGTGTAGGCTTGCTACTCCTTAGCATGCACCAAAAAGGATAACAACCTACAAAGATTCACACAAGAACAAAAACTGTAGAAGAATAGGGAAAATAAACCAAAAAATCGGAAAATAGAAAAATAAAAATAAATGACTAAACCACAGTCAACTAATCTCGTCTGATATTATTAAAACTAGTCCCCGGCAAAGGCAAAAAAAACTTGATCGCTCTTATTTTAAAATATTTTCTAGTGTAGCGATTGTGTACCGCAAGTGCACGGTGTCAAGTTTTAGTATAATGATATTAGAAGTACGAGTGTCGAACCCACGAGGACTAGGAAATAATTACCAAACTCAATTAATTTTACTATTTTAGTCTACGATAACTGATTGTGATTAATTAACTAAATACTGATTAACTCAATAATCAACACAAACAAAAAGTAGTGAATAAGATTAAGAATCAAAAGAAAAAATTATCAAGACTTTCGGTTCACCATTGTAATCCCTCATAATTCGCCTATTAGTTAAGAATTGAATTCAAACGTTCTAAGGTGACGAGTTTTCCTAATGCACTTGTTATACCTTGGTCCGGCTATAACAAATCTAATACTAACGTTACAATAAACCACTCTCGTATCCTTACTGATCAATTAATATTGTATGTCGATCTATGAAAACTTCTAGCCTTCGATTACTAGATATCTATAGCTATCACACGTGTATTTGACTTCATCTCTCGATCTCAGTCTGAAATCCATGGTATAAATTAATATATCGTATTGCAAATTTAAAACTCGATCTCAATTACAATTAATTATCATTCAAGGATTGCCAAACCCTCAAAAGCATGAAGAACAACAATCTATGTACTAAGAAATATAAGAACCAATCAAAAACATTAAAATTGAATTATGGGTTCAGGATCCCTTAGTCTTGACAAACAAACGTAGCCAACAATCTCCATCAAATAATAATGCATAAACTTGTTTGCAACATTCTAAACATCAAAATCTAATGAGTATAGACCTAGAGTTAGAAATACGAAAATAACGAGAGGGGTTGACTAATTGTGTTGCTCCGCCGTCCCGTCTCTTCCGATGCGTCTTCCTTTCAAAGGATTTATGGTGTATGGATGGTTGGGAAAGATGATGAGTGATGGTGGCTGATGGTTGTAGGTTAATTATGAGCCAAAAGGTCCCAAAAACGTCCAAGGTAAGTCAGATAAATAGGTGGAGGAGTTTCACCAAAGTAGGACACAAAATAACCAATTTGAAAGTAAAATCGCGAAAACTTCGAGTTCTGGCGATCGATCGCTACATATTGGCGATCGATCGCCAGACTATTCTGGACAACGGGCGATCGATCGCCCTCAATCAGCGATCGATCTATGAATCCTTGTGCTTCGAGGCGATCGATCGTCTAAATGTTGCGATCGATCGCTTCCACTGAAATTCCATATTTGCAATTTCGTTCCTTCTTTTCCGTCTTTGCCCGATTTGGTCATTTTTCATCATTTTAAGCTTAATTCCTCCACTTTTATGCATTTGGTCTGGATTCCTGAAATATACAAATATATAGCAAAACGCGTAATATTTTCCAAGAATCACTACAAAAACATCCCTAATCTTATATCAAATTAAGTGTAAAACCAAAACAATCGATAAAAAATGACTTATATAGATATATATATATATAATATAATACTAGTTATTTTGACTAGCACATCATGACATAACAAAACAATCAATAAAAAAATGACAAACTTGGTACACGAAGCTCTCATTATGCTTAGGTTCTATGATGTGATCGGACTACTTTTGAGCCTAATGTACAGAGTCTTTCCTTATAGTGCAAGATATTGTTTCCGTGACTCAAACCCGTGCTCCCCAAATCACATAAACAACAACTTTGTCGTCGGGCCAAGACTCACTCTTATATCAGAACAAATAGATAATTATTATAAATTGTTGCTTAATGTAATATAGATATTACACTAATTATTTTGAATTATTCATTTTTGTGAAATTTTTATTACATCTGGTGAAATAAATCGATGCAGTTACAACTGACTTATCCCCAATAATTGTGAATTCAACATAAATTTTAGTGTGATCACTATCATCAACATATATATATATATATATATGTGTCAAAGAATTAAGAGGAGAGGTTTATACCCAACATACCCTCTCGATAAGGGATAATTAGATGTTGTTCTTAGAAGGATCATCATCATTGATATAATTATTTAACATAGTATATTACACATCACTTCTTAGCAATGGTAAATCTACCATCGACAAGATGAAGAATTATTTGGTGGAAACGTGTTTGTTTTGATGGGGTGCCTTAAATGGTATGTGTGTTGATTGGTTTCTTGTGTGATCCAAATGCTGGTCATTCATTGTATAAACAAGACTCTTGGAAGGGTATAATGGTCATTATACAATGTAAGGAAGGTCCCAGCATGGAATGGGAATTTTTATTTTTATTTTATTTCAAGTGGGGAGGGGGATAACTAATGCTTCAACACATGTTTTGAGAATGCATGGGATGTGATTTGATACAGTTAAATGGATGACAACCTATGATACATAGATACAGATATGCCGATATGTGGATACAGATACGGTTGCACGAGATTTTCAAAATTTCTAGGATACGATACGTCCGGATACATCAATTATTTTTACTTTTAAATATATATATATATATATATATCAATAATATTTATAAGAAATCAAGTTTCAAATATATAGTCAATACTAAACACATAAAATTAAGATAACAAAGTTTAAACTTCATCAAATCCACGATAAGTAATAGAGCTTTAAACACCAATTACTACTTAAATCAAGAAAGTTACATAAAAATATTGCCTAATCATTTAATTGACTGCTCTATCTCGATATATTGATTCTTCAATAGCATCATTTGCAATATAATGGACTCAAACTCTGGTTCATGAAGTGAGAGATTCGTAATGCCAAGAATGTTAACATCATATAACGACTCAAATGCATCTCCAGCCACATCCCATATTTTGGAGTCGCCCTTCATATATTGTAAAGATTTCCTTGAAAGAATACATAAAAATCAAATCTTCGGCACGTTGTGGTGTTACTAGTTCCTCTTTGTTGAATGAAATTAAAAAATAATTTAAATTCAGATACACCACATGGCGTATCCGATAGTCGAAATCAGAAGTATCTTGAAGTATTTAGACAAGTATTCAAAATAAAAATAATAATTTTTAATTCGGATACGTATCGGGCCGTGAGTATCGGTATCCGAAAAGTATTGGATAAGTGGCCGTGAAAATTTTAGGAGTATCAATACATCATATATGATAACAAATTGATATACGATGAGGCGCCATTTATTTATTTTGGACGCATTCCTTTTTACTTCGATGCTTATTACATTGAAGGCAAATTGGCATATTCACTCGATTCACTTATGGCCTCAAAGCTTTTGAATTATACAGTTTTTATTTTATTTTATGATGAATTTGCATGTGTTTGGTTGCGTGATTTTGAGTGTTTTGAAGAATGAGATTTCAAAATGTTATTGATATTTGATGAAATTTGATTTAACTAAATGAAATCCTACAAAATTGAAAGGATTTCATTGAATTTAGTTACATAGTTAATATTAAATTTATATAACTTACTTATAAATTTTTAGTCAACTTTTTTTAAATTTAATAAATATCATCTTCTTAAAAATATTATTAACTCACATACTTTATTATATATTTTGAAAGCAACTGAAAATATTTAATATTTAATATTTAATAACTCTATAAGTTATTTATTCCAGTTAAAAGCCTCCATAATTTTTTTAACTAAAATCCTAATTATGTAACTTTTTTAAAAAAAAAATTTCATCTTGATGAAATTCGTTTCTTTATGTTCTTAAAAAATTATTTAATAAATATACAGTTTTTCTTGCTACCTAAAAATAATTTATTCGTCTATATCTTCATAAAACAATATATCAATATTTACATACAATATACTTTAAAAATAAGTAATATCAAATTTTTTAATACCAAATAATATTATTTTTAATTATCAATTTTGAATTTTATCAAAAACCAATTGGAATTCTAAATCAATAGATTTCCAAATCCAATTCCAATTCAAATTCAAAATCCTGTTTTTATTCAACCAAACATACTGTCCATATTTTAGGAATCCCAAAGTCCTTATTAGTTTATACCATGTAAAAGGAAATTCATCATTTACAACAACAACAACAACAACGACGACAACAATAACAACAACAACAATAATTAAGTTTTTACTCCCAGTAAATTGAGGTATAAAGAATCAAGTCGGATCAGATACGTGCGTCAGTCTTTTCCAAGCGCTTCTATGTGGTCAAAATATCACAATTAATCCCCTTAAACTCCAAGTCTTTGCGTATAACTTCGAGCCAGTCTTGTTTGGTTGTCCTCTCGATCTCATGAAATGGCTGAAATCCATGGACTTCATTCGATGCACATGTGCATTACTGGCCTACTCGTATGTGACCAAACCAATGTAAGCGACTTTCTTGCATCTTATCTTCTATACAAGCTACACCTACTTCAACTCGAATACCATCGTTCCTTATTTTATCTCTTCTGGTCTTATCGCACATCCAATGAAGCATACACATATCTGTCACACTCATCTTTTGGATGTGATTCATCTTGGGTGCCCAACATTCCGTCACATACAATATTGTAGGTCTAATGACGGTTGTATAAAACTTTCCCTTTAATCTCAACGGGATATTACGATCGAATAGAACTCCGGTTGCGTTTCTCCATTTCAACCAACCCGCCTGAATCATGTGGTTAACGTCATTGTTAATCTCTACATCCATTTGGATAGCAGAATGTAGGTATCAAAACTTGGTGCTCATCGATACCTCTTGAATATCGAGTGCTATAACACTGGGATCCCGAAAGGTACTACCACTAAATTTGCACTCTATATATTCCATTTTAGACCTATTTAATCTAAAACTCCTTGATTCCAATGTCTCTCTACATAACTCCAATTTGGCATATACCCATGTCCTGGTCTTATCGATTAACACAACATTGTCAGCGAAAAGCATGGAACAATGTAATTCAGTATATATGTCTTTTGTTATCTCACCCATCAATAATATTAAGATGAAATGACTCAACGCAGACCCTTGATGCAATCCAATAGTGATCGAGTACTCACTTGTCACCCCACTGCATGTTCTCACATTGGATAATACTACGTCGTATATGTCCTTGATTATATTGACATACTTAATGTGAACTATTTTCTTCATCAAAGCACACCATAATATCTCCCTTGGACTTTAGCGTAGGTCTTCTCCAAGTCTATTAAGACCATATGCAAATATTTACTCCTCTCACGATAGCACTCGACAAGTTGACGAAGTAAATGGATAACTTCCTTAGTTGACCGTCCTGGCATAAACCTGAAATGGTTCTCCGAGATCTTAATCTCCATCCTTAATCGACATTCAATTATCCTCTCTCAAAGCTTCATTGTGCGACACGAGTTTTATACCACGATAGTTGGCGCAACTCTGAATGTCACATTTGTTCTTATAGATCAGGATGAGAGTACTCTTTCTTCATTCATTGAAATTTTGTTACTTCTCCAAATCTTGTTAAATAGATCTGTTAGCCACTTTATTCCCATCAGTTCTAAACATCTCCATACTTCAATAGGGATTCCATCAGGACCAACTACTCTTCGTGTTTTTATTTTGTTCAAAGCTTCTTTAACATCAGATTCACTAATTCTGTTAGTAAACTCATGGATTACATCATGTTGATGGATGCTGAGATATTCTAAATCTTGGTTAAAGCCACCGTTGAACAAGTTGTTAAAATAATTATTTAATCTTGTTTTGATGTCTACATCTATAACCAAGACTTTATGGTTCTCATCTTTTATATATTTACAACATAGACATAGTCTGAAATAATATAGTCACAAATTTTTTTTTTGAGAGGGTTAAAGGGGGCTAAATATTTTTCTGCATACTGCACGACTCGAACTCGAGAATTTTCAAAGTGGATGTGAACTTTTACCATCTGGACTAGACCCAAGAGCTCAATATAGTCCCAATTTTAATATCTCGGATCATATTTAAAATAGAAAATTTAAAAATAATAATATATATAAATTTATTAAAAATATAAGATGAAGATAAGGATCATCTCTATCACTATTTGACTTCACAACAAGCTATCTTAGAGGATTTAATATATTTTGATAGTAATGGGTGGTACTCTTTTTTTTTTTTTGAAGGATGAGGACAAGAAAATTAAAGGGGGATTATTTAATATGTTTAGAACAAAGTTAAAATTTTCACAAATATTTTATTATATACATAACTACATAATATTAACAAATATTTAGGTTCAATATATAAATAATTTATTAGTTAAAATATAGATTTTTCATTTTAAATTATCCCATTATATATATAATCATTATTAATTTCAAAAGCAATGTTGAATTTTAAAAAAACACGTATCCAAGTAACCATATTATATATCTCGTGTTAATGTGGAGTTTGAATCCAATATATTGGATCTAGGTTCCAATAGATGATTAAATAAATCAGTCAGCTATTAATAATCAAGATGGCATGCATCTCTTTTATTTCTTGAGATCGAGATGAAAATGAAAGTTATAGTCTTTGTCTTGTCTTTCCAAAGAATCAAGGATCATTTGATCTCTACATCATATGAGAGAGAGAGATATGACAATAATATCAAAGCTGTTGTTTACCAAGTTGATGGTTGATTCCTTGTTACTCCTGCAGATGCTTGACATCAAACTTGAGACTCGGCTGGAGTTTGCAGATATCTTTCATCAAGTTATAAATCATCATCCATGAATTGAAAACTTGATTAAATATATTAGCGACACCTAAACAAGTTTTGTTACCATCAAAATCGATAATGTTATATTTTTCAGAACCCAAACATCAATAAATGTAGTTAATTTTGTAGATTGAAAAGGGTTGGAAGAACGTATGAAAAATAAATTAGTGAACTATTTAGTGTATCTTGTTGGTTCAAATGAAACATTTTTTTTTGCCACTAATAACAAATGTAGATAGAGTTACTTGGATTAGTAAAGCTTTAAAGTTAGGTAATTTTACTCATTGGGTGCCAAAAACTAAACATGGAAACCAATAATACCTCTTTTCATTCTAGGGGCACACAAAAAAAGGATGGATCTGAAAATTAATTTTTTCAAAAATTTAAGTGGTATTAGCTAGCATGATTTACTTTCATGTTTTATTTATCATATCTATAACATTATGATGTAATCAGTGGTGCACGCATGATTTTTGGGAAATGTGACAAAAAAATTTTAAAATAAAATTTTAGGGGTCAAAATATAATTTAAAAGAGGGAATAATAATTTTTAAGGAGCATAAAACTTTTAAAATTGTAATTTTCTTTAAGGAAAAAAATTTAAAGCTAAAAAAACATGTTGTAGGCCCCTGGCCTCTGAATGCGTCCGTCAAAGGCCCAGCAAATGCAAAAGATATTTGGGATACTTTGACAAACCTGTACGATGCCAAGTTACTACACAACAAGATTTTCCTAAAGAGAAGATTATATACTCTTCGGATGTCGGAATCCTCAATCGTGACCGAGCATATCAACACACTGATTACTCTATTTGCCCAGCTCACCACATTAGGGCATAAAATAGAGAAAGTTGAACATGCAGAGCTTCTACTTAAATGTCTACCAGATTCATACGATCAACTCACCATCAATCTAACCAACAATATCACTAGTAATATGTTAGTCTTCAACCATATTACAGCAGTTGTTCTTGAAGAAAAAAGTCGGCGCAAGAACAAGGAAGACAGGTTGGCAAGTTCGAAGCAAGCAGAAGCTTTACCGATGATGAGAAGAAGATTGACGGAACGTGACTCCAGTGGGAGCCACAAGTATGGTAGATCCAAATCAAGAAGCAAGAAGAAGAATTTTTACTGCTATAAATGTGGCGTTATCAAGAAAGATTGAACGAGTAAGAAGAGTACTAAAAATGTGATGCCCCGAAATTAATTAATTGCAATTAAGGCATTAATTATGTTCATATGATTAATTATGGTGATAATTGATTTATGTGTGAGAAATTAAGTATCATGTGGGAATGCTTAGTCACAAGGGGGCGTGACCCGGTAGAGCATTTCAGGGTGAATGTCATGCATGTTGGGTATTTTAAATGGCTTAAATGTGTTGGTGGTTAACTATTTGGTGTATCATGCATTTAATTGGAATTTTGGCACATTGTGGTGTAATGCTTTTAAAATACCATGTTGGGGTATAAAATACATCATGTTAATTGTTGGGATACAAGTTTATTAAAAGCTTTTAACCCTTACCCCCACTACCTTTATTTCACATTACCCTTTTCACTCTATATCCCCAAATCATTTCCCAAACCCTCCTTTCCCTTCAATCTCGTTTTTGGCTTCAAAGTGGGAAGGAAGTTCTTGCAAAAGCTTCACTCTTGTGATTCTTGGTAAGATTTAAGACCTAGGATGTGTATATATCACTCCTTGTTGTTTTTGTAGAGTATGGTTTGAGTTTGGAAGGGTTTTAAAGGGGTTTTGGAATGGGTTTGTTTGGGTTGGTGTGATTTTTGGTGGGATGTTAGATTGGTGTTTTGATGATGTTTGATGAAGATTTTTAGTGTTTTTGTTTTTTGAGTTTGTTGGTATAAGTGTTGTGGGAGTTGGGAAGAAATTTTGGTACACAAATGGTGAAAATCGCGACTTCTGGTTGTGGCGATCGATCGCTACAAATGCAGCGATCGATCGTCGAGAGGCAGTGGGCAAAACGAGTGTAGGCGATCGATTGCCTCAAATGGCGCGATCGATCGCCGATGGCCAGTAGCCATTTTGCGCAACACGCGATCGATCGCCTCAAATGAAGTGATCGATCGCCGCAAGGCAAAAAGTGAGGCGATCGATCGCCTCGTGCAGCGATCGATCGCCGATGTTTAAAATGTGACAAATGTTGAATTTTTGGTATTTGGCTATTGTTTAGCTTCTAATGTTGATTTGTATGGTTGTGTAGTACCATCCCAGGTGCCAACGACGTCAAGGAGATAAAGTTATACAACTTCTCCACTTTTGAAACTAAGGTACGTAGTGAGACGTACGGGCATCGGACGGTAAAACGTGTTACGCTTTTGATTATGTATATCGTGGATAGTGAGGCCTTATATGTGATGGAATATGTGAAATGATAGTGTTATATCGTGATAATGGGATCAACTATTATGTTTGATTATTGTGTGGAAATTGATGAATGTTCCGGTAGCCTTTATCTCAGAGCGAGGGAGGTACTTGCCGCTGTCATATGAAGCGATGGTAGTATGATATTTGTCGCTGTCATGTCTAAGCGAGGTAACATGCCGCTGTCATTGTCGAAGCGAGGGATATCATATGATGCCGCTATATGTCGAAGCGAGGGGTCCTAAAATTCCGCTGTTGTATTGGGACTGGAACAATCACAATTCTAAGTGATTAATGCAGAATATTGTGATTATAATTGGAACGTGGTATCGATCACTATGATGTGAACTAATGATTTTGTGCATGAGTTTATGAAACAGGAACAACAATGAAAATGTGCTAATGTGGTAAATCAGTGAGCATATTTATTAATCGTCTCATGCGCTTATTTATATTATTATGTTGAATTGTGTTGAATGGTGATGTATATACTCATGGTGAGTTGTTCCTGTAGGTACATCTTCTTGACTAGGAGGGCTATGGGCCGGGTTGAGGCAGTGAGCTTCGAGGAGCATTGTGAATTAGGATACATGATTTTGTATAGTCTCTACTCTAGAGTAGTGTAAATCTATAGTATTAATATTCATTAGTGGAATGTAATTAACTAGCTCATAGAATTTTAATTTTGGCCTGTAATCCTGTTAAGCTCAAGGCTACAACCGGAACCATAACTTATCTTTAATGAATGTTTAGCCCTGTTTACTTGCTTATTTCACTGTTAAGGTAGAGAGGCCTTACAGAAAAAGATTATCAAGGAAATGTTGTCAGTACCTCGGACGGTGGTGAAAAATTATTCAGCAAAGCTTCAACTGTTACGGAAGGCAGACAAATATTTATGACACATGGATAATGGATTCAGGAGCGACGTGGCACGTGATGTCTCGGAGACAATGGCTTGACCAGTATGAACCAGTCTTAGGAGGAGATGTATTCATGGGAAATGATAATGTCTTGGACATCCCTGGGGTTTGAACAATCAAAATTAAAATGTTTGATGGTACTATTCGCATCATACATGAGGTACGACACGTGAAGGGCCTGACAAAAAATCTATTATCTTTGGGACAATAGATGATCTCGGGTGCAAGACTCGTATCAAAAATGGGATCATGAAGGTTGAACAATGCACGCTTGTGCTAATGAAGGCCGAAAAGGTTGCTAAGAATATGTATGTGCTTTTGGGGAAACACACAAAGAGGCAGGACTAGTTGTTGCATCGACGAGTTTGTGAGAAGAATTAATAGTGGTATGGCATAGGGAGCTTGGACATATGTCAGAAGAGGGTTAAAAATCCTCTCAGAACAGAAGATGTTGCCGGGGCTTACAAAAGTAACTCTACCCTTTTGCGAGCACTGTGTTACCAGTAAACAACACAGACTAAAGTTTGGCACATCTACTGCCAAGAGCAGAGGCATATTGGAGCTGATTCGTTCTGATATTTGGCAAGCACTGGTTGTATCTCTAGGAGGAGCAATATACTTTGTGTCGTTCATTGATAATTTCTCCAAAAGATGCTGGGTGTATCCAATGAAGAAGAAAACAGATGTTTTCCAAGTCTTCAAAGTGTTCAAAGTGCGGGTTGAACTTGACTTTAAAAAGAATAGGACTGACAATGAAGGAGAATATACAAGTGATGAATTTGATGCATACTGTCAACAAGAGGGCATCAAAAAAGGCAATTTACGATGGATTATACACATCAGTAAAATGGAGTGGCAGAGCAGATGAATAGAACCCTGTTGGACAGAACAAGGCTATGCTGAAGACTGCTGGTCTGGCCAAGTCATTTTGGGCAGAAGTAGTGAAAACTGCTAGTTATATTATCAATCGATCTCCGTCAGTAGTGATTGATCTGAAGACTTTGACGGAGGTGTGGATTGACAAGACAGCGGATTATTCTCAGGTACATACATTCGGAAGTCAGGTGGACGTTCTGTACAATGATCAAGAAAGATCGAAGTTGGATTCTAAATCTAGAAAGTGTATCTTCTTGGGCTATGCCGATGGTGTTAAGGGTTATCGTTTGTGGGATCCCATTGCCCACAAATTCGAGGAAGATAAAGTAAAGGGTGACAAAGGCACGTTGAATTCAGAAACTACTACAATTCAGGTGGTAAATAAAACAGACAAAGATCAAGTTTCTTATGAGGTATCACAGGAGCACTAGGAACAAGAATCATTTGAGTCAGATGTTTTCAAAGTTTGGCAGTCTATTCAAGAGAGGAGACCAGGTTGGCTTCCAGATTTTGTTACTAAAAGCAATATTGAATACCGTTTATTAACAGAGGATAGAGAGCTATCGAGTCTGGATGTATCCCTGTGGATGACAGCAATGCAGGAAGAATTGGAAGCCTTGGATAGGAAAAAAAACTCAGGATCTTGTAACATTACCACGAGGACGGAAAGCCATCGGTAACAGATGGGTCTATAAGATCAAGCGAGATAGCAATAACCAAGTGGAGAGATATCGTGCAAGATTAGTGGTGAAAGGATATGCTCAGAAAGAAGGTATCGACTTCAATGAGATATTTTCTCATGTGGTTCGGCTTACAACTGCCAGAGTAGTTCTAGCATTGTGTGCTGTGTTTGAACTACATCTAGAGCAGCTAGATGTGAAAACGACTTTTCTTCATGGTGATCTTGAAGAAGAAATCTATATGCTCCAACCAGAAGGTTTTGCTGAAATAGGAAAAGAGAACTTGGTTTGCAGGTTGAACAAATCTATGTATGGTCTAAAACAGAAGCCGATGTGTTGGTACAAGAAATTTGATTCGTATATCATGAGTCTTGGGTACAACAGACTTAATGCAGATCCTTGTTCATATTTCAAGAGATCTGGAAAGGATGATCAAAATGTTGTATGTTGACGACATGTTGGTTGCAGGCCCCAACAATGATCGAGTCCAAGAATTGAAGGCACAAATGGCTAGGGAATTTGATATGAAGGACTGAGGACCAGCAAACAAGATTCTAGGGATGCAAGTTCACCAAGACAGAAGTAACAGAAAGATTTGGCCTTCCTAGAGAAAATATTTGAAGAAAATCTTGCAACGCTTCAGCATGCAAGATTGTAAGTCAATTTCTACCGATCTTCAGTTAATTTCAAATTATCCTTTGAAAAGTGTCATAGCAGTGAAGCACAGAAGATTGAAATGTTCGAATACTGATAAGTGTCATTTTTACACTTATTTAGATGCGATTTTCTAATGGTTTTCGTGTTGATTCTTGGATTATTTACGGTTTATGGTATATATTTCTATATATCAGGAATCAATGTTGAAATGCATAAAAGTAGAGGAAATGAGCCAAAAAATGATGAAAAATGACCAAACCGAGCAAACGCGTCAAAGCCGGGAAAAGAAGAAAAGAATAAAAGAAAATAAAAAAAATAAAAAAACATCTCGATCGATCGAGCCATCAATCTCGATCGATCGGTGGTGGCAGAATTTTGGCGATCGATCGAGCAATCAGTCTCGATCTATCGGCCGGAGGAGTTTTCTAAAAAAATAAATTCCTTATAGAGTTTGGGTCCAACAAGGAAGTCCATGATTCATATCCTTCTATATATTTGGATGAAAATCAGAACCAAAATCAGACTTTACAACCTAGGAATAGCCTCCACTCCTCCATACTCCATATCACCTTCATCCACCATCACCACTTCATCCTAGGAGCACGATCGAGAAAGAAGCGAGGAAGGATCGAGAATCAACGAAGGAGTCGACTTGGGAGTTTTCTTTTACTTTTCTATTATTATTTTGAGTTATTATTGGATTTAATGTGTTTTGGATGATTGAGAAATTTATTAAACATTGTTTTTCCTTTAATATTCTTGATTGATTGAATTCATACATCTTCTATGAGCATGTGTTATTGTTCTTAATGCTTTTGAAGGATTGATCCCCTTTGAATGATATTTTATTATAATTGAGATCGAGAGATAAAATTATAATACGATATAATAATTCATGCCGTGTGTTAAAGATTAAGACCGAGAGATAAAATCACATACGAGTGATAACTTTGGGTTGTTTAATCTAAAGTTAGTGGTTTTCATAAAGCGCATTCAATATTAAATTGTTAATTAAGTGAACAAGAGTTACTTGTTGCAATTTGATGTCAAATTTAATATAGTTCGAGAGAGTATATCTAATAAATTCGAAAAAAACGTCACCTTAGAGATGTATGGAGAAAAGAATTGTAAGAGTTGGGTTAGGTGAATCATAGTCTTGATAATTCTTTCTTGTGGATTTTTCTCCTGATCGTCGATTGTTTTGGTTGGATTAGAGTAGTTTAATTATTAATTAATTATCGTAGGTTAAATATAGTTAAAGAAATCTTATTTGGTAATTGCTTGTTAGTCCCTATGGGTTCGACAACCCGTATTCTTCCTATCTATACTAAAACTTGACACCGTGCACTTGCGGTCTAAAATCGCTAGATTGGAATTAATTGTTTAAAATAAAAGCGATCAAGTTTTTGGCGCCGTTGCCAGGGACTAACTTTAGTAATATCATACTAGGTTCTTTGACTGTAATTTAACCATTTTTGTTTATTTATTTCGGAAAAAAAAATAATATATATTTATTTCGTTTTTGTTTTGTTTGTCTTGTGAGGTACTTGGAGATGCTATATCAACAAGCCTTCACAAGCTTTGCCCAACAACGTTTCAAGCCGTTCTACGCTGTTTGGGAGAGATTCAATGAATTGGCCAACACATTCCGGTATCACAACTTTTTGAACTATACTCATGCAATATTTCTTCAAAGGGCTGGATGCACAGACACGAGAATGGGTATTGAGCGGAGCACTGGTGACTGGGAGTCCCCTGGTTGATAGAGATGAGGACAGTGTGTGGCATCAACTGAGAACAGTTTGGAGTGCCAAACCATTTCTATGCGTCACCTGGAGCAGCAAATGACAGTCCTCATGGAAACAATTTCAACTAGCTGCCAAGAGGAAGAGATGAGGGCTACAAATCAAGAGGCGACGAATCGAGTTTGGTTATATGATGATGAACACTCAACCAACCAAGTTTTGGGGAGTGATCCTACTAGTATGGAAGATTCAAGGGAACTTGAGCCTCTTCAAGAAAATGAGTCTACTTCAGTGATATTATCCGAAGAGTTCCCAAATGAAGATGATCCTAGAGTGATGTTGGAAAAGGAAGAGACTTTCGAAGATTCCGATTTGATCCCGTCGATGGAGACATGTTCTATGCCATATGCGGATCCGTGTTTTCCATCGATGCCAACTTCACCGCACTACATCCTCCAAGATATGAAGCTAAGTCGAGAATCATTCTCCCGTGCCTACCAAGTCAAGAAAGTTGTTGGAGAGACAAGCCTATACTGTTATATTCATGCCAATCTTGAGGGCATACTGAATGAAGACCCATTAGTGGTATCATACGATACTTACTATGGGCGGCAGCCGCTCTTTGATGGTTGCTTCTGACGGTCAAGCCGAAGACTAGAAAACAGGGCTTCTTGGGAGGCAACCCAAGCGTATCCTTTTGTTATTTAGTTTTGTTTTATTTTTCAGTTTTTGCATTTTAGTTTGTTTATCTCTCGAGTCGAATATTTTACCATTTGAATTCTTCTCTTGCTAGGTACTCAGTTGGAGCAATGAACCCCTACAACAGTGGAATTTTCAAAAGACAATCTTCCTCAACCCTCATGCAAGCGTCTTGATCAGGGGAGTTTACTTTTTCCCTTTTGATTCATTTGAACATTGAGGGCAATGTTTGATTTAAGTTTGGGGGAGTGGCTTGCATGTTTTACTTATTTTAACCACATGTTGTGTGCTTAAATGACACTTGAATCGTCCGATTATTATGAGCTAAATTTTTTTTTTAATGAGTTCAAACTTGAGAAAAGAATGAATTATAGTAGTGAGTATTCAATGAGGATTTTGATATCACTATGCATAAGAACTTGATTGTTGATGATTATTGGACTTGTACATGAATATCCTAATTTGAGTTAGCATGTCAAGAATGAGGAATATATTGAGCACAATGAGTCATGATCTTGTGGATTGCATGTTGCATAGTGATAATTGTTGTGAACTTAATGATTTGTCTTGAGCATCTTAGAGTTACCCTAGAACCTATTTGATGATGACACTTTGAGGCGAAATTATAGTTACAAACTTGACTTGGAAATGATCTAGACGATCTTTGGACCGTTTGAGCCTTTCAAGCTTACCATGTATATATCAATCTCTAGTATCCCAATTTGAGCCTAATTGAGAAAGAATGGTGTATGTTTAACATACTATTAGCCCCCATTCAACATTCTTTGGCAAACTCATTATACCCACCTTTATGAGCCTAAACTGAAAGAATTATCTTTACCTAAAGGGAGTATAATGATTCTCATTAGATGCACATAAGTTGCTATATTTTGATGAGCTCTAGTTGAAAAAAATGATGAAGAGAAAATAAAAAGATAGATATAAAGCCTTGAGAAAAAAATGACTAAATAAGACCCAAAGTGGCCAAGGCTATAAAAGAAAAAGAAGAGAAGCTCAATTTTGTGCTTCAAATATGAACATTACATGCTTATACTATCTTCTTCGTGATATCCTATCTTTTCTTTGAAGCCAACACCAAAGGCCTTACATTACAAGCTTAAAATGTCATTTTGATCCAAGTCTAGGGAGTAACTACCATTAGTGGAGAAGTTGTTTGAAAATAGGCCTATGTGATGCTTGATGATAATCTTGACTTTGAGTTGATTAACATGATTTGATCTTGAATATGTGCATGAAACTTGAGATTGAAATTAGCACATACACACGTTCTGATTTTGAGATGTGTTGCTTGACTTAGGAGAAAACATGTCTTGTCATTAGCACATACACACGTTCTGATTTTGAGATGTGTTGCTTGACTTAGGAGAAAACATGTCTTGTCAACTTTTGTATATGTGCATGAGATTTCTGAGAATAATGCAAGTTATGAAATAATTGTTCAAGTATCAAGAATGAACTCTACCTTATGATTTTAATGCTTAATCGAGGACGATTAAGTGATAAGTTTGGGGGAGTTGATAAGTGCCATTTTTACACTTATTTAGATGCGATTTTCTAATGGTTTTTGTGTTGATTCTTGGATTATTTTACGGTTTATAGTATATATTTCTATATTTCAGGAATCAATGTTGAAATGCATAAAAGTAGAGGAAATGAGCCAAAAATGATGAAAAAGGACCAAACCAGGCGAACGCGTCAAAGCCGGGAAAAGAAGAAAAGAACAAGAGAAAATAAATAAAAAATAAAAAAACATCTCGATCGATCGAGCCATCAATCTCGATCGATCGGTGGTGGCAGAATTTTGGCGATCGATCGAGCAGTCAGTCTCGATCGATCGGCCGGAGGAGTTTTCTGAAAAATAAATTCCTTATAGAGTTTGGGTCCAACAAGGAAGTCCAAGATTCATATCCTTCTATATATTTGGACGAAAATCAGAACCAAAATCAGATTTTACAACCTAGGAATAGCCTCCACTCCTCCATACTCAATATCACCTTCATCCACCATCACCACTTCATCCTAGGAATTGGAACAAGCCAACAAGAGAATCGAGGAGCACGATCGAGAAATAAGCGAGAGGAAGGATCGAGAATCAACGAAGGAGTCGACTTGGGAGTTTTCTTTTACCTTTCTATTATTATTTTGAGTTATTATTGGATTTAATGTGTTTTGGATGATTGAGAAATATATTAAACATTGTTTTTCCTTTAATATTCTTGATTGATTGAATTCATAATCTGCTATGAGCATGTGTTATTGTTCTTAATGCTTTTGAAGGATTGATCCCCTTTGAATGATATTTTATTATAATTGAGATCGAGAGATAAAATTATAATACGATATAATAATTCATGCCGTGTGTTAGATTAAGATCGAGAGATAAAATCACATACGAGTGATAGCTTTGGGTTGTTTAATCTAAAGTTAGTGGTTTTCATAAGGCGCATTCAATATTAAATTGTTAATTGAGTGAACGAGAGTTACTTGTTACAATTTGATGTTAGATTTAATATAGCTCGAGAGAGTATATCGATTAAATTCAAAAAACCCGTCACCTTAGAGATGTAAGGAGAAAAGAATTGCAAGAGTTGGGTTAGGTGAATCATAGTCTTCATAATTCTTTCTTTTGGATTTTTCTCATGATCGTCGATTGTTTTGGTTGGATTAGAGTAGTTTAATTATTAATTAACTATCATAGGTTAAATATAGTTAAAAGAAATCTTATTTGGTAATTGCTTGTTAGTCCCTGTGGGTTCGACAATCCATATTCTTCCTATCTATACTAAAACTTGACACCGTGCACTTGCGGTCTAAAATCGCTAGATTGGAATTAATTATTTAAAATAAAAGCGATCAAGTACCAAATGTGTCAGTGGTGTGAAGTTTAATGTTCGCCATGATCTGTACAAGACCAGGCATTGCACAAGCAGTGGGAGAAGTCAGTATGTACATGGCGAGTCCTGAAGGGGAGCATTGAAGTACGGTTAAGAGGATCCTTAGATATGTTAAGGGTACCTTGAATGCTGCATTATGTTATGGAGGATCATATTTTAAACTCAGGGGCTATGTGGATTCAGATTTTGCAGGTGATCCGGATAAAATAAAATCTACTACTGGGTATGTGTTTACACTTGCAGGAGTAGCAGTAAGTTGTGTTTCAAAACTGCAAACACTTGTGGCATTATCTACAATAGAGGCTGAATATATGGCAGCTACTCAGGCTTGCAAGGAGGCAATATGGAATAAAAGGTTATTGGAGGAGCTCAGTTGCAAGCAACAGAAGATTCATATGTTTTGTGACAGTTAGAGTGTCTTGCACATTTCAAGAAATCCAACCTTTCATTCTAGGAGGATAAACATAGGGGTACAATTCACTTTGTGCGGGAAGTAATAGAAGATGGAAGTGTGGATATGCAGAAGATCCATTTGAATGAGAACCTAACTGATATTCTAACAAAGCCAGTTACTACTGATAAATTTGAGTGGTGTAGATACTTAAGTGGCCTAGAAGAAACGTAAGCCGTTGTGACTGGCAACATTGAAAGGTGAAGATGTGCTTGATTATCAAACAAATTGACAAGTGGGAGACCACTATTCAAAAAGTGGCTAAACGCAGCACCAGCTGAGTGACTCCATCCTAAAAGAATAAATCTCGGGAAACATGTGTTCTGGACTAATTTGGCAGGTGAAGTCATGGACATTGGCTGAATTTTGAACAGTATATTAATGTTCATACTAGGACTTTGCACTATAAATATATGCATCAATCTCCATTCCAAACCATTCCATTGAGCAAGTTTTCTCTCATTTCTATACTCATTATTTGAGTGTTGTATTCTAAAATAGTTTGATAAGTATTTTCTCATATATTGATAGTGTTAGTCTCTTTGAAAATAGCGAGAGGTTGTAATCTACAAAATATTATAGTGAAATCTTTTCATCTTGTCTGTGGTTTTTACCTTAATAAATTTTAGGGGTTTTCCGCGTAAATTGTGGTGTCCATTTATTCTTCATTTTCACTATTTTCTATCTCATCTTGACACATCTAGGGCCTACAATAGTTATATACCTGATTTATAATAAACATTTTACCAAATTTCAGCACCGATAGACAGTGCCGGAGAAAGCGATCGTATTCCCCATTGCCTCGAAGGTCTTCAGTTAGAAAATAACATGCGAGTCTTTAATATTTGGGTCATTGGTTTCAACAAAACTCACCGATTTATTAGGATTTTTATGGGTCAAAAGACTCGAACCAGTTTTTCATCCGTTTCACGGGTTTCCTGTTTAACCGCCGGTTTGTAAAACTATGGTATATATATAAATAACTCCTACTAGCATTGACTAAAACTGCGGATACAAATGCAAGATCAAACCTGATTTACGAGTTTCTTTAGTTATAATTTGCAAAACTGGTCTCAAATTTAGTCAATAACTTTGTTTCTTTTATAATTTTAATCATTTTTGTAATGCCTCGATATGACTTATACATGTTTGATATGATTATTGGGTAATTAGGAAATAATTACGGTATAATGTGGACTGGAGTTCGGGTTGAACCGAGTATGATACGAATATGACAAGATATGAGCTTTCATGTTATGTGAAATGGTTACTAGTTGAGACCACATAATCAACTTATGTCTTGACTTGAAGGGGTGATACATAGCAAGATAATCATATTTTTGTTATGTGTAGGACATCACACATAGTTGTCCAACAAGACTAGATGCATTTGATATGCCTTTCATGTGAATTTGCATTGCATTTGGTATATAAAGAGTGGGTATAAGAAGAGCATATCAGGTTGTCCAACACATAATACACCACCAACACCTAGTAAATCCCTACACAAGCTCCTCCTTCTCTCCCTGCTTCTTTTGTTTCTTTTCTTGGCTTTCAACTTGGAAATCAATAGACAAAGTTGTGTGAAGTGAAACTCAAAGCTAGTTGGTAAGAAGTTTATAACTTATGATGTGTAAATGTTCTTAGTCTAATCATATGAAGTTCCTAGTAGTATAGGTTATGTATTGAAGTGATATGAGCTTCACTTGCATGAAATAGGTTGGAGAAGTTGTAGTAATGTGTTGCTAATATGTTAAATATTACTTTGAGCAAGTTTTGATGTTGCAAGTGAGATGTAGGTTGAGAACCATGAAGATAGACATCAAAACTGCCATGTTCTGAAAATTTCAGACATCGGCGATCGATTGCGAGCCCTATGGCGATCGATCGCCGAAGCAGAGTAAAATTATAAGGCGCTGAAATGGCTTAGCGATCGATCGGTGAAACATAGCGATCGACGAGTGAACATACTAGTTTGGCGATCGATCGCGAGATAGTAGAAATCGCGATGAAACAGAAAATATTGGCGATCGATCGGGAACAATGGCGATCGATCGCTAGGGTGTAACTTTTGAATAAAATGTTAGATTTTGTGGAATTGGATATTGAAGATTATTTTGACATGATACATTGTTGGTATTCATGTAGCATCATCACAGGGGACAGGACGAAGAGACGGTTAACTATTGACGCCTGAACTTATATATTTTGTATCGCACGACAGGCACGTGTTGACTTACGAATATTGATTACTGATTTATGTGATGTTGCTTCTCTATGTTGTGATTCCATTATATGATTTTTGGAATCATATTGATATACAGTCATATTGTTGAGATTGATGCCATGAGAGATATGCTACTGTTGAGCATATGTTTTGGCATGAGAGGTATGCTATTGTTGAGCATATGCTTTGGCTGTTATAACTTGTGAGGACGGAAATATGATATGTGCTGCTAATATGGGACGTGAAGACCGAGCCACTGACATATTGAGCTGAGAGGCATATCATATATGTCCTGTTATAACAGGATGGTGGTTGAGACATGTCATGACATATTTGCATATTGTGATTCATGATATAGAACAATCACAGTTGCGATTTTACGATAGTTATTTATCGTATGATGTTTGCTTATTGATATAGAACTGAGATGGTTGTCTATCAATAATCATGTTGTGTGATTGTTTCTGTAGGGACTTATAGACGTGGGAGGAAGGGATTGTGAATCGATTTCTGCTGCGAGCTGAACCACTGAGTAGGAGTTGAACTTCTTTAGGTTGTTCTGATGTACATGTGGTGTATATTATGTCAGGGTTTTGTTAGGATTTTGTAAATGTTGTAACAACTGACATAGTAAAACTTTAAATCAGTGTGTATTATTACTTAAATCCTACTTACATATGTATCCAGATTTGATTACATAATGGATTAAGTAACAAGTACCCCACATTAGTGATACCAGAGCAGTGGTTCGAGAATTGGGTGACCAAGGGTAGAGGAAGTGAGTTAGTGAGTTACCTAATCACTTGAAAGCATGTTAATATCTTTGATATCCTTGCTATGAGGGTAGACTAACATGATTTATATATTTGAATGTTATTGTTAACCCCTGTTGTGCAGAAATGACAGACAGAGTACCCCACGATGACGTTGGGGATACCATGAGTGGCAATGCTAGTGTTGGGTTGGCGCCTATGCCAACACCACAAGTATGGCAACGACCAGTAGAACATGTATTGTTTCCTGGAGAGTTGACATTGACTCAATTTCTGAGCTACCAGCCACCTCGCTTTGAAGGTTCTGAAGCTAGAGAATAGGCTGAGGAATGGCTAGAACGGATTGAACAGATCTTTGTGTCAGCACCATGTGCCAAGTCAGCCTGGTTACGTTTGGATGAGTTCTAGTTAACAAAGAAAGCGATGATGTGGTGGAAAGCGACATTGCTTGAATTGCGAGCTCATGGACAGAATGTAGACTGGGGATGTGTTCAGAACCCATTTTCTTGATCATCATTTCTCTGTTGCTGCTAGGCAGTTGAAAGAAGATGAGTTCAATAATCTGAAATAGGGACTGATGATGGTATCTGATTATGCTTTGCAGTATTCTTTGATTGTTGAGATATGTACTGCATATCGCTGCAAACACTAAAGCAAAGATCAGACATTTTGTGTAAGGTCTACGGCCTGAATTTTTTGATAGGGTTATCTCTAATAACCCTACTTCGTTTGAGGAAGCGCTGACTAGGGCCAAGATGGATGAGATTGGAATTGGAGCGTATAAGGATGTAGGACAAGTTCAGAAACCTACATCAGATAGTATGAAACCCAGAGAGGATTAGTTTAAAGCATCACGAGGAGGTGCATCTTCCTCGAGATTTGATGGTAGGAAATTTGATACTCGAAAAGGGGGCGAACGAGGTGCCAAGGGACAGTCCCAAGGCAGCAGTAGTAGCAGTAGTAGAGGCTTAAAATGTTTGAATTATGGAGGACCACATTATAGACGCGATTGTCCACACATTGATGGTCCAGTTTGTTATGGATGTGGTAGGCCAGCACACATGATACGAGATTGTCCTCAAACTGGAGGACAACAGGCCAGAGGGAATGTGTCAGAGAGTACAGTGCAGCAAAGACCATAATTTGCACCTCGGACTGGTGGGGGACAGAGAGCAGGGCCGCCCCAATTTCAGGTTTATGAACTGAATAAGGAGCAAGCAGGGGCAGCTCCTGATGATGTGATATCGGGTAAGTGTTGTTTATTTACTTATCCTGCTTTCTTATTGATTGATACTGGTGCATCCCAATCCTTTATTGCACAAGCTTTTATTGATCGGTATCATATATGCTCGTCTCCACTGTTGATGCCTCTGTATGTCTCGACACCCATGTGAACTACTATGATGACTTGTCAGAGTGTATATGATTGTTCCATTTAGTTTGATGACTATAGAATACAGGTAGATTTGATTGTGTTGGAGATGACTGATTTTGACTGTATTCTGGGAATTGATGTATTGAGTAGATATCAAACTATGTGGATTATTGTCAGAAGACAATGAAGTCAGTCTGATACTGGAAACCAATGGATTTCTATGGACAGGGATGTTGTGCAAAGATTCCTTTAATATATGCAATCAGAATGCCACGGTTGTTAGAATGTGGACACATGGGATATTTGATTTATGATGTTAATGTAACAGAAAAGAAAGTTGAAAGAAGAGTAGAGGATATACCAGTGGTTGCAGAATATGTAGATGTATTTCCAGATGAGATTCCTGGATTTCCACCAAGCAGTGAAGTGGAATTTAGCATTGAATTGATACCTGGTACCTCTGCAATATCATGAGCACCATATCGTATGGCATCAACTGAACTGAGAGAGTTAAAAACTCAGATGCAAGATTTATTGGACAAGGGATACATACGTCCTAGTGTATCACTTGGGGTGCTCCGGTATTGTTTGTTAAGAAGAAGGATGGATCGATGCGTCTGTGCATTGACTATCGACAGTTGAACAAGGTAACAATTAAGAATAAATATCCTCTTCCCTGTATTGATGATTTGTTTGATCAGTTACAGGGACCGATGATTTATTCTGAGATTGATTTGTGATAGGGTTATCATCAAATACGTGTGAAGGAAGGAGATATGTAGAAGACAACATTTAGAACTCGCTATGGACATTATGAGTTCCTAGTTATGCCATTTGGTGGGACGAATGCTCCAGTTGTCTTCATGAGTTTGATGAATTGAGTTTTTCAAGAATACCTTGATCAATTTGTTATTGTATTTATCGATGATATATTGATCTTTTCGCGGAGTGAAGCAGAGCATGTCCAACATTTGCATATGGTATTGCAACTTTTGATAACACGTCACTTATATGCCAAACTCAGCAAGTGTGAGTTTTGGTTGAACAGTGTTGTATTTTTAGGACATGTGATCTCCAAAGATGGTATATCTGTAGATCCGAAAAAGAGAAGCGGTATTGAATTGGTCAGCACCTACTTCTGTGCCTGAGATTTGTAGTTTCTTGGGCTTGGCAGGATACTACAGACGGTTTGTTGAAGGCTTTGCAAAGATTGCCAAACCATTAACACAGCTGGCACAGAAGGGAGAACCTTTCTGATGGTCAGAAGCATGTGAGCATAGCTTTTAGGAATTGAAACATCGGTTGACCACTGCTCCGGTGTTGATTATTCCATCAAAGCATGTCAGGTTAGCTCTTTATACTGATACATCATTACTTGGTTTAGGTTATGTATTGATGCAGAAGAAACATGTTGTGCATCAAGACAACTGAAGCCACATGAAATGAAATATCCAGTGCACGATCTGAGTTGGCACCCATAGTCTTTGCGTTGAAGATATGACGACACTATTTATATGGTATGTCTTTACCATATACACTGATCATAAAAGTTTGAAGTTTTTTTTCACTGAAACAAAGTTGAACATGAGACAAAGGCGATGTATGGATCTCTTGAAAGATTATGATTGTGAGATCGAATATCATCCAGGAAAAGCCAATCTGACAGCTGATGCCTTAAGTCGAAATGTACAATACACTACTAATGATATGATTAACTTATCAGCTTTGATGACTTCTTGTTGTACATCGGGATATGAGTTTGATGCAGTGACGGTGCCAGTAAGGGTATCAACATTGTTAGTTGAACCCGACATCTTTGAGAAGATCAGAACGACACAAACTACTGATGATGAAGTACGACACTGGAAAGAAATGATAAGTCAAGGACAAGCATCTCAGTATGTTATAGCAAGTGATGGAAGCGTGAGATATGAAAAGCGTTGGGTAGTGCCTGCTTCTTTGGGACTACGCCAAGAGCTACTACAACGTGCACATTGTAGTAGATATAGTATACATCCTGGAGGAAAGAAAATGTGCAAAGATTTATGTACACAATTCTGGTGGAAACGCATGAAACATGATGTACTTGAGTTTGTGAAGAGATGTCTTGTTTGTCAACAGGTGAAAGCAGAGAGACAGAGACCAGGAGGTGAATTGATGAGTTTAGAGATTCCTCAATGGAATGAGACCATATTACAATGATTTTGTAACCCATTTGCCAAGGACTTCTTCTGGCTTTGATGCTATTTGGGTGGTAGTTGACAGACTGGCGAAAGTAACTCATTTCATACCATACAATATGACGTTTACCTACTTGAGAATGGCTCAGTTATATATTCAAAATGTAGTTAGACTATATGGAATACCAATTTCGATTGTATCGGACCAAGATCCGAGATTTGCTTCTCATTTGTTAGCAAGGGGGACTGAAGTACGATTGAGTACAACGTATCATCCTCAGACAGATGGACAGACAGAACGTATGATACAAACACTGGAGGATATGTTACGTGCATGTGTATTGGAGTTTGATAACTCTTGGCAAGAGTCATTGTCATTAGTTGAGTTCAGACCAGTATACAGATGGCACCGTTTGATGCACTGTATGGGCGACGATGTAGATCACCACTATATTGGGATGATGTTGATCACTCTTCTATAAGTGGACCGGATATGATACGAGGCATGGAGGAGAAAGTAAAACTGATCAGATTGAAATTAAAAGCTGCTCAGGATAGACAAGCCGCTTATGCGAATAAGCGACGTAGACAACTTGAATTCCAAGTTGGTGACAGAGTATTATTAAAATCTTACCTTTTAGAGGTGTGGTACGATTTGGTATGCGTGAAAAGTTGTCACCACGATATGTTGGTCCATATGAGGTGTTACAACGTATTGGCACGTTGGCATATAGATTGACACTACCGCCATCCTTGAGTGGTATCCACGATGTATTTCATGTTTCGCTATTGAGGAAATATGAACCAGATTCGAGTCATGTATTAACAACCGTCTGACGTACAGTTGGATACAGACGTGTCGAATGAGGAACGACCGGTTCAGATCTTGGACAGAATAGAAGAAAATTGCGAAGTAAAATAATCCCAATGGTAAAGGTACAGTGGGACAGGCGGGGTGTCAAGGAGGCAACATGGGAGACGGAGCAGCATATGATGCAGCAGTATCCTGAGTTATTTTTTGGTATGTTGTTTACGTTTTTATTATACTGTTGGTGAGTATGTGTTGCAATGTGGAGTATGTGTTGTTGTTAGTTGCAGTAGTGTTGAGTTTATTCAATTTCGAGGACGGAATTCAATTAGCAGGGGAGAATCGTAATGCCTCGATATGACTTATACATGTTTGATATGATTATTGCGTAATTAGAAAATAATTATGGTATGATGGGGACTCGAGTTCGGGTTGAACCGAGTATGATACGAATATGACAAGATATAAGCTTTCATGTTATATGAAATGGTTACTAGTTGAGACCACATAATCAACTTATGTCTTGACTTGAAGGGGTGATACAAAGCAAGAGAATCATTATTATGTTATGTGTAGGACATCACACATAGTTGTCCAACAAGACTAGATGCATTTGATATCTAAAGAGTGGGTATAAGAAGAGCATATCAGCTTGTCCAACACATAATACACCACCAACACCTAGTAAATCTCTACACAAGCTCCTTCTTCTCTCCTTGTTTCTTTTGTTTCTTTTCTTGGATTTGAACTTGGAAATCAAGAGACAAAGTTGTGTGAAGTGAAACTCAAAGCTAGTTGGTAAGAAGTTTATAACTTATGATGTGTAAATTTTGTTAGTTGAATCATATGAAGGTCCTAGTATTAAAGGTTATGTATTGAAGTGATATGAGCTTCACTTGCATGAAATAGGTTGGAGAAGTTGTAGTAATGTGTTGCTAATATGTTAACTTTGAGCAAGTTTTGATGTTGCAAGTGAGATGTAGGTTGAGAACCATGAAGATAGACATCAAAATCGCCATGTTCTGAAATTTCAGACATCGGCGATCGATCCCGAGCCCTATGGTGATCGATCGCCGAAGCAGAGTAAAATTATAAGGCAGTGAAATGGCTTGGCGATCGATCGGTGAATCATAACGATCGGTCGCGAGTGAACAAAACATTTTGGCGATCGATCGCGAGATAGTGACGACCGATCGCGATGAAACAGAAAATGTTGGCGATCGATCGGGAAAAATGACTATCGATCGCTATGGTGTAACTTTTGAAAAAAATGTTAGATTTTGTGGAATTGGATATTGAAGCTTATTTTGATATGATACATTGTTGGTATTCATGTAGCATCATCACAGGGGACATGACAAAGAGGTGGTTAACTATTGACACCTGAACTTATATATTTTGTATCGCACGATAGGTATGTGTTGACGTACGAGTATTGATTATTGATTTATGTGATGTTGCTTCTCTATATTGAGATTGCATTATATGAGTGTTGGAATCATATTGATATACATCATATTGTTGAGATTGATGCCATGAGAGGTATGCTACTGTTGAGCATATACTTTGACATGAGAGGTATGCTCTTGTTCAGCATATGCTTTGGCTGTTATAAAGTGTGAGGACGGAAATATGATATGTGATGCTAATATGGGATGTGAAGGCTGAACCACTGACATATTGAGCTGAGAGGCATATCATATATGTCCCGTTATAATAGGATGATGGTTGAGACATGTCGTGACATATTTGCATATTGGATGCATGATACAAAACAATCACAATTGCGATTTTACGATGGTTATTTATCATATGATGCTTGCTTATTGATATAGAACTAAGATTGTTGTCTATCAATACTCATGCTGTGTGATGTTTCTGTAGGGACTCATAGACATGGGGGGACGAGATTGTGAGTCGATCTCTGCTGCGAGCTGAACCACTGAGTAGGAGTTGAATTTCTTTAGGCTGTTCTGATGTACATGTGGTGTATATTATGTCAGGGTTTTCTTAGGATTTTTTAAATGTTGTAACAACTGACATAGTAAAACTCTTAATCATTATGTATTATTACTTAAATCCTACTCACATATGTATCAAGATTTGATTACATAATGGATTAAGTAACGAGTACCCCACAATTTTTCACTAGAGTGCTAACATATTACTGATCACATCAATAACATCAGATGTTACGTCAACACTCCAATAAAAAAAGACTAAATTTGCAAAAGAAGCAAAATTGTCGAATAAAACTTAATTTGACTAAATGGATCACAATTAACCCAATAGGACCAATATTATTATTATTTTCCTGTTATTTGAGTCAATTCAAAATTATAAAACTTTGTTTGACGCTGAATTACTTTGCCATCTTCAAATTAAAGTCCATGGAAAATGATACATATGAGCTCGAATTCGAACTCTACTTGAAACCAAACTCAGGCCCAAAATAATTTTTTTTTCGAGTTTCAAGCTGAGTTTCAAATTGACTAATAAAATTGGAGCTCGGGTATTAATAGTGGGATGGACTAATTCATGTGCACCCATGGCCGCGTCGCGGAACAGAAGATGTGGAGTGTTACAAGATCGTTAGAACATGGAAGACGATGGTCTCTTTTCATGATGCAGACACTCAACTATTTGTCGCAAACAGAGCTATTTGTCCCTTTAAGTAAATAAATAAAAAATAATGACTAAAACTGCTAACCAAGATCGAATCTTCATTTTGAGAAATAAAGAATCAAGCTCTTCAATTCCATGTTCCAAGCACGTGTAGCCATTAGACGATTCAATGGGTTCAGACGTTATGCAATTTTAACAGTTTAAGATAACTATTTCTCGCTGAGGTGAAGACGATGGTTGGAGTGATGCAAAGATGAGAACTCCAAGAATTAAGGGCAAACTAGGTGCACGAAGCTTCCACGATGAGTGGGGTCCGGGAGTGATCGGGCTCATTGGGCCTATTGTACACAACCTTCCCTTATAATGCAAGAGGTTATTTCCGCGACTCGAACCCGTGACCATCAGATCACATGGCAACACATTTATCTTTGCGCCAAGGCTCACCCCCAATAATTAACAAACCAGAAATGTGCTCGATATGCTGGAGACAATTTCATGTTCTTACTATTCAATCACATCCCACAATGTCACAAGCTTTTCCACTCACAATCAATTTCGTGTATCCTTTCAACCTTCCACGCCTTCACCGCACCCTTCTCGAACTTGAATCCCGACCCATGTGACGATATTTTCAGTCGCTCCCCAGCCAAACTTGGTATGCATCTCAATCCAATACATATGGCGCAATCCTATACATAAATGTATTAAATTATGAGGATGATTCGCTTCGTGCAACGGTCAGAAACCGTCGTGGAACAAATAACGATTTCACGGCTTGAAACGACGATTTCACGGCTTTTGTGGAAATGTTTGATATTTATTTTCAACTTTTCCATTTTTTTCCATTAAAATTATGTGCACATAATCTATTTTTTTTATTTTTATTAAAATAATTCTACGACAATAACTACTGTTAGGACCACAATAGTGTTTAATAGGGGGGTTGAATAAACACTAGACTCAATTGCGATTCTTCTTGATACAGTAGACTGTTAAGGACTGTAGTAGGTTCTCAATTGTTGGTAAGTAAGCAGACACTAGTAATAGTGTGGAAGACGTATGTTGAACTTGTGAGTTAAAGTAACTAAATGGAAATATGCAGCAAGTAAATGACACATGATATGTTTGGAAGTCCGAAGCACAACTCTTCTACGTTCCCCTTCTTCCTTTGCAGGAAGGTTACACTAGAAGACTTTGGCTTACACTTTACAGTATACAATCTTCTTAGGCACTCACACAGCTTGGACTAAAAGCTCTTAGCAATACAATTCTCTTAGTTGATTACAATGTGTTTTACGACACTCACACAAAATATAAATCTCTTAATCTTTGAGTGTTCTTTGAGCAGCAAACTCAGTGGGCTTTGATCTTCAAGATCACAATAGGGCTTCTTTGCTGCTCAAAACTTCAGAATATCTCAGTAAAGCATTGAATGTTTTGCTTGAGTTGAATGAAGTTGATTTGCTTTAGTGAACATGCTATTTATAGCCAAAAAGTGGCAAGGTGCATTGATAGGCTTAGATTTTGAGTGTTTTTAGCTGTAATTTCTTCCCATTTTTCGTACTTTTTCCTGGATGATATTATGCTTTTTGGTGTTTATTTGATTGTTTCAGGAAAATAGGTCGGAAGTGGAAGAACTGAGCTAAAATGAAGAAAACGGGCGAAACCGAGGCGAAAAAGAGATCAAAATGAAGAAGTTGGATTTTCGGAATCTCGATCGATCGAGAATATTTCTCGATCGATCAAGCCAGGCAGTGTGCTGAGCAGAAAATGAATCGAAGTCTCGATCGATCGAGATTATTTCTCGATCGATCGACCCAGGCAGAAACTTCAGAGCCAATTTTATTTAAGAGTCGATCGATCGAGAATTATTCTCGATCGATCGAGCGAGGCAGTGAGTTTCAAAGACTAAAGTGAACAGTGCACCGATCGATCGAAGGAAAATCTCGATCGATCGATACGCAAATCCGGAAAAATCCTATCTTCCATTTTTGAATTGATTTTCGATGATTTAAGGGGGATCTCTTCCATACCTCAAGATACATCATATCAGACTCCGTTTTTGGACCAAAAGAAGAACCCTAGCCACCGCCAAGGAGATCCGTTCTTCCGGTTCTTCGTCCGAGCCAAAGCCAATCAATTCCGGAGTGCAAGGAAGGAGCAAGAGAAGAGATTTCGGTGCTACGCACGGATTCATTCCGCCGTTTATCGTATTTCTAGACTCTGATCTATTTCATATTAATTTTCAATTGATGTTTTTGAGGTTGAGAGACGATTAAACTTCTTTTGTATTTGATTTGAAATAATTCTAGTTTATTTTATTGAGATTTAGGATCATTGTGTTTGATATATTGATTCAATTGTGTTTGAGTGTATTGATTCCTATCGTTCATGAATTAATTGCTTGTTAAGATCAAAGCCTAGCTAACTTTGATTGATTCTGAGAGTTATAACCGAGATCGAGAGATAACGTTGTAACACGCTCTATTAATTCATGAAGTATGTTATGATTGAGATCGAGAGATGATATCGCATACGTGAGAACTTGGAATCGAGAGATTTAGAGTAATAAGGTTTTGACGATTTATGCAATATTGAATTAGTAAATCGGTGCACGAGAGTGACTTGTTCTAATTTGATATTAGTTTCTTTACAGCTCGAGAGAGTGTATTGAAAATTAGCGAAAACCTTTCACCTTTAGAATCAATTGGTTGATAATTTGCTTATTCAAATGAATCATTAAAGATAACACAGTTGAACGAAGAGCTTGATAAATTTCTCGAGCAACTTACCTTTGCATATCCGGAACCATTCATTTTATTGTTTCTTGTGTTAATTTTCATTCCATAGTTTAAGTTTGCTTTAATTAATCACCTTTGTTAATCGTAGGCTAAATATAATTTTGCTAGTTTTATTCGATACTTATACATTAGTCCCTGTGGATTCGACAACCTTTACTTACATTTCACTATACTAAAACTTGACAACTGTGCACTTGCGGTAGAATCGCTTCACACTACACTTTGAAATATCTTTTGTTTAAAAATAAAGCGGTCAAGTTTTTGGCGCCGTTGCCGGGGACTAATTTGTATAATATCATACGAGATTAGTTAATTGTAATTTAGCCAATTCTTTATTATTGCGTTTTTGTTTTTCTTTTTCATTTTCATTTGTTGATTTTTGTTAATATTTTTGTACTTTTTGTTGTTGTCTCCTTTTGTCTATTCAGTACAGGAAGCATTCGTTTTAGTGCATGCTTAGAAGAGAGGAACCCATTCTCGAGCCGTTGATCCAGAGATAGAGAGAACTTTACTAAGAAGATTACGAGAAGCTCGAGAAATGGCTGACAATAACGAAGCACAGAACCCAAGATCAATGATGGACTTTGCACAACCGGCATTTCATGGATCTTCATCCAGCATCACAAGGCCGACGATTCAAGCAAACAACTTTGAGATTAAACCTGCGATTATCCAGATGATACAGCATTCTGTTATGTTTGGGGGAGCTGCCACAGACGATCCGAACAATCACATCTCCAACTTTTTGGAGATTTGTGACACGTTTAAACATAATGGCGTCTCCGACGACGCCATCAGGTTAAGGCTCTTTCCTTTTTCATTACGAGACAAGGCTAAATCCTGGTTAAACTCATTGCCTGCAGGATCAATTACAACGTGGGAAGGGATGACAAAAGCATTTCTATCGAAGTACTTTCCCCCTTCGAAGATAGCAAAGATGCGGAACGATATCACGACATTTGGGCAGTTCGACCCTGAGAAGTTTTAAAGAATTATTAAGGAGATGCCCACACCATGGTCTACCCATATGGCTGCAGGTACAAACTTTCTATAATGGTTTGTTTTCTGCTAACCGTTCGATGATAGATGCAGCATCTGGGGGATCAATAATGAGGAAGACACCGGAAGAGGCATACAATTTATTGGAGGAAATGGCGTGCAACAGCTACCAGTGGCAGTCAGAGAGGAACACGCCACAGAAGCCAATAGGAGTCCATCAAGTGGACGAGATCACTGCCATTTCGGCTCAGTTGGAGGCTATGAACAGGAAGATAGATAGCATAGGAGCATCAACGATGCAAGTTCAAGCTGTCTTCTGTGATTTGTGTGGAGGAAATCATCCGAGCATCGAGTGTCAGGCAGGTAACCAATTTAACCAATCTATTGAAGCTGTGAATTTTGTGGGTAACAGGCAGCAGAACAATCCGTACTCGAACTCCTACAATCCGGGGTGGAGGAACCACCCAAATCTGAGATGGTCGAACCAGGAGAATGTGTTGAACCCACAACCACAGGCGGGGTTCACACAAAAACCGAGTATGGAGGAACTGATGGCAAAGCTGATTTCGTCGACCGAGGTGAGGATGCAGAATCAGGATGCATCAATTAAAAATTTGGAAGTGCAGATAGGGCATTTGGCCACGTTGATATCTGGGAGGACGCAAGGTATGCTCCCGAGTGATTCTGTAAAGAATCCAAAGGAGCAATCGAATTGATAGACGAGGAGGTGACAGTCCAGCTTGGGACTATAAATTAAGAACTTTCTTTTCCTTACTCGAGTTTTGTTTTTAATTCCTTGTTTTAGTTTGTTTTGTTGTTATTTGTGTTTCTAGTTTATCCGTGAATGAATTCGTGAATTTTTTTATTGCAGGTGTGAAAACAAGAGAAATAAGGTTATAGGCGAGGCAACCCGAGAGAAAAGTTGTTGAAAAAAAAAAAAAATTTAATTCTTGGTTGATGGTGCTGGCGATCGATCGAGACAAAATCTCGATCGATCGCCCGAAGCTTTTAAAATACGATTTGCCTACTGCCTCGCTCGATCGATCGAGAATTATTTTCGATCGATCGAGCGAGAGAAAATTTTGAAAAAAATAGGGCACAGACGCAGCAGCCAGCAATTTATCAAAATCATTTTCTCTCCTATCCAACACAGCCCCAACTCGCCTCAAAAAAATTCTTCATCTAATCTCATCCTTATTCAATCCAATTTCCAATTTACTTCAAATCTTTGAAGTAATAATTGTTCTAATGAGATTTTAATTGCAGATTTGAAGAATTACAAGCCAAATTGTGTAGAAGTGCATCCAAAAGAGAATTCCACGCCAAGTGCCAAACTCGTCTAGATCAGATTTTTAAGTGGTAATTGGTTTCAAATTTCTCATCTTGTTATCTTTTGGTGCAAGTACTTTGTGTAGTTGAATTGGGTTATGAAGAATCAAAGGTTGGGGAAGCTTTTGTTGTGTTGAAGGGTATTAGCATTGCTGTGTTTTTGGGGTGGTGTTTAGTTGCATCCAAGCGAGATATTTGAGAATAATTTAGCAAGAAAATGTCTTCGAGAAAGAGGTCAAAGCAGGCGGAGGCTTCACAAAAGCAAAAGCAGGCGGAGGCCACCACTTCTGAGCCAGGGTATGACGAACAGAAGTTTGTCATTGCCACAGTTGCTGAGTTATATCCCACTTATCATAAGAAACCCCTTAGTCGTGAAAGGGGCATGAGCATGGAAAAAATTGGGTGTCCGGTCATTAGGACAGCATGGCGACAAGGGTGGTTTCAATTTGTACAGACGCCTATTGATGTTGTGGTCCCACTGGTGAGGGAATTTTACACAAATCTTCGAGTTATTAAACCAGGGCACCAAGCAATTGTTTATGTTCGAGGGAAGGATGTGTTGGTAGATCGAGCCTCAATTAATAATATTCACCGGATGCCTTTCATACATAACTGTGCGTACCAATCTTTCCGCAAGAGTTTGATCAATTATGATGAGGTACTCGCAGTCATTGGCATGCCGGGAGTAGATTTGCAGCGGAACGACAAGGGAGAGCCACAGGTGGTTCTCAAGAAGCATTTGACACCAGAGGCCCAAGCATGGTTCTCATTTGTCGCCTCACGGGTCATGCCTTCGACCCACACTTATGAGGTGACGAAGTACGGAGCAGCCCTGGTTTTTGCCATTCTCACAGGGCAGGAGGTGGATTTGGGTGAGATCATTAGTGATCACATCCATGAGATCGGTAGCAGCCCACCTACCTCCGCACTACTGTTTCCATCTACCATCACGGATTTATGCAAGCGATGCGGAGTGCAATGGGGAGAGGACGAGGAGCTACTCCCACCAAAGACCCCAATTGTTGTTGACGGTCCACCACCACCTACAGGCCGAAGAAGGGCTGCCTCACGACCCTCGGACACTAGACAGGCCGGAGCATCATCATCCTCTGCTGCAGAGCGTACACGTGTTACATTGGACTCTCTTCACAGGGATCTCCAAGATATTCGCCCGGAGCAGCAGAGTATCCACAACATGCAGCGGGACATACATAGCATGCAGAGAGCATTGCAGATGGACCATGAGCAGGTAGCTCAGCGTCAGATGGAGTTCATGCACTACCAGAGTGCATGGAACACTGCCATGGCCCAGGGCTTCCCAAGTTTCCAGTTCCCGCCAGAGCCACACTTTGCACCATATCAGCCGCATGCACCTCCACCTTCTGAATACCCGCCATTTCCGCCATATCAGGGCGAGGAGCATCACTACCCAGTCCCCCTCCGGAGCATAACGATCAGTGACGATCGTCGTCATGGTATGTGTTTTGTCTTTGCGCTTATTTGTCTTGTACATTGAGGGCAATGCACATATTAAGTTTGGGGGGGTTTTGAGTATTTGTATATATCTTGTTTTTACACATTCTGCTGCTTGTCTTGCTTCTCTACTTGCACGACTGCACGATTTTGTGACTCATTCGTCCTTGAGCATTACCAACAAATTTTTTTTTTTTATGGAGTTATTCTTGAGAAATGAGGAATTAGATTTGCAACGGTAATACATGATGAAATTAATCCTCATCTAGATAGGAGTCATGAAAATGTTTAACTTGTTTGTATATATCCTTTGTTAAGCATATGTCAAAATTGAGGAATAATTTGAGCACGTATTGAGTCATGATTGAGTAAAGTATGTATTGATTAAAGTGAAAATTTGTGTTAACTATGATTAGTCTTGAGCATCTTAGATAACTCTACAATTTATTTGAAAGCACTTTGAGGTGAAATTTATAATTAGGAACTTGACTTGGAGATGATTTAGGCGATTTTTGGACCGTTTGTGCCTTTCAAGCCTACCTTGTATTCATCATTCCTTAGTGTCCCCTCTTGAGCCTTATTGAAAAAGAATGGTATATACATTGCATATGATTAGACCCCCATTCGACATTCTTGGCAAACTCATTATACCTACCTTGAACTGAGCCTAAAAGAAATTTTTATCCATCCCTAAGGGAGTATAATGAATCTCATTCTTTGCACGGAATTGTCATATGTATATGAGTTCATTGTGAAAAATAAAATGAACAAAAGAATGAGCAAAAAGAAAAGATGTAGAGAAAAGCCTTGAAAAGAAAAATTCAAATAAGACCCAAAGTGGCCAAGGCTAGAAAAAGTTGAAGATAAGCTCAATAGTTTGCGGAAAAAAAATTGTTGAACTGATTTTATACTCTCTTCTTTGAATTCATCCTACCTTTTCTTTGAAGCCGACACCAAAAGGCCTAACGTTATAAGCTTCTAAAGACCTTTTGATCCAAGTCTAGGGAATAATTACATTAGTGGAGAAGTGCTGGATAGTAAATTTGTAGAGTAATTCAAAGTATTCTTGACTTTGAGTTTTCATGGCACATTTTGATCTTAAAGATATGTACATTATTCATGTTTGACAATAGCACACACGCACGTTCCAATGTTGCGATGTATTGTTTAACTTAGGAGAAATTGCTTCTTATTGAATTTTGAATGACACTTATCGATGTGTAAGTAGGATTTCTGAGTTTTTACGTGAGTTGTAATGATGATTCATGCATAGTATTAAGTTAACTCTTCTTTTTGAGCTTATTGCTTGCTCGAGGACGATCAAGTCTAAGTTTGGGGGAGTTGATAGGCTTAGATTTTGAGTGTTTTTAGCTGTAATTTCTTCCCATTTTTCGTACTTTTTCCTGGATGATATTATGCTTTTTGGTGTTTATTTGATTGTTTCAGGAAAATAGGTCGGAAGTGGAAGAACTGAGCTAAAATGAAGAAAACGGGCGAAACCGAGGCGAAAAAGAGATCAAAATGAAGAAGTTGGATTTTCGGAATCTCGATCGATCGAGAATATTTCTCGATCGATCAAGCCAGGCAGTGTGCTGAGCAGAAAATGAATCGAAGTCTCGATCGATCGAGATTATTTCTCGATCGATCGACCCAGGCAGAAACTTCAGAGCCAATTTTATTTAAGAGTCGATCGATCGAGAATTATTCTCGATCGATCGAGCGAGGCAGTGAGTTTCAAAGACTAAAGTGAACAGTGCACTGATCGATCGAAGGAAAATCTCGATCGATCGATACGCAAATCCGGAAAAATCCTATCTTCCATTTTTGAATTGATTTTCGGTGATTTAAGGGGGATCTCTTCCATACCTCAAGATACATCATATCAGACTCCGTTTTTGGACGAAAAGAAGAACCCTAGCCGCCGCCTAGCCGCCGCCAAGGAGATCCGTTCTTCCGGTTCTTCGTCCGAGCCAAAGCCAATCAATTCCGGAGTGCAAGGAAGGAGCAAGAGAAGAGATTTCGGTGCTACGCACGGATTCATTCCGCCGTTTATCGTATTTCTAGACTCTGATCTATTTCATATTAATTTTCAATTGATGTTTTTGAGGTTGAGAGACGATTAAACTTCTTTTGTATTTGATTTGAAATAATTCTAGTTTATTTATTGAGATTTAGGATCATTGTGTTTGATATATTGATTCAATTGTGTTTGAGTGTATTGATTCCTATCGTTCATGAATTAATTGCTTGTTAAGATCAAAGCCTAGCTAACTTTGATTGATTCTGAGAGTTATAACCGAGATCGAGAGATAACGTTGTAACACGCTCTATTAATTCATGAAGTATGTTATGATTGAGATCGAGAGATGATATCGCATACGTGAGAACTTGGAATCGAGAGATTTAGAGTAATAAGGTTTTGACGATTTATGCAATATTGAATTAGTAAATCGGTGCACGAGAGTGACTTGTTCTAATTTGATATTAGTTTCTTTACAGCTCGAGAGAGTGTATTGAATAATAGCGAAAACCTTTCACCTTTAGAATCAATTGGTTGATAATTTGCTTATTCAAATGAATCATTAAAGATAACACAGTTGAACGAAGAGCTTGATAAATTTCTCGAGCAACTTACCTTTGCATAACCGGAACCATTCATTTTATTGTTTCTTGTGTTAATTTTCATTCCATAGTTTAAGTTTGCTTTAGTTAATCACCTTTGTTAATCGTAGGCTAAATATAATTTTGCTAGTTTTATTTGGTACTTATACATTAGTCCCTGTGGATTCGACAACATTTACTTACATTTCACTATACTAAAACTTGACAATCGCGGTAGAATCGCTTCACACTACACTTTGAAATATCTTTTGTTTAAAAATAAAGCGGTCAAGTATGATGTGTCATATCAATCCTGAATTAAAGTAAATTAGATAAGATAAGCATTGAATCAAGAAATCATGATATTATTGCAGTGAAGATATAAAGTAATAGAAGGAGACACAATATGTTACTCTGGGTGTCCCAACCAATGCTTTGAGTAGTGACGGGTTGAGGGAGGAGTGCCAGTAGGTGTTTGTCGTGGACTGTGTGTCCTCTGCTGGATGACGGTCTAGACGGACTTGCTTCTCCAGCACCAGTATTTGATCGTCTTTCTGGGACTAGTTCCCTTCTTCGTGACTGATCAGGTCTGATGTGTTCCGGTAGCCTTCGAATAGTATGAGTGACAAAGGGAAGACTGTTGCTCAAATCTTGTAACTGTGAGGCAAACGCTGCTTGCATTGATTCCATCTGCTCAGAAAACTTTTGATGAATATCATCAATCTTCCCTCCGATCTCCAGTGAGGTAACAACATGAAGAGATTCGTTCTGCTGGTTGAGTGTAAGTTGGGCTTCCCTCAGCTTGGAGAAGGAGTCTAAAAAGGCGTTGGTGACAAATTTTTGAAAACTTGTAACCTTGTCAGACAGAATATTGACATCCCGGTAGATTTCCCTGAATTGGGAGTCAGTGTAGCACCGTTGATTACCGATTTCATTACTGGCTTATCTTTCTTCGTGTTTGAGTTTGGGACTTCGCCAGCCAGATTGGAAATGATAGCTGGCAAATGAGCTAGCTGATCAGCAATAGTGGAAGGCCCTTTCTCATAAGAAGTCCTCAGGGGGATCACGTGCCAGAATTTGGTCAAATGATGAGGGACCAGCTTGATCAGCAGCACCAACAGCAGGGACCAGGCTTGAAGGATCAGCAGATAAGGCAGCAATAGTCATATCAGCAGATGTAGCAACTTCAGCGGATACTTCGGTAGACGAGACGGCAGGGTGAGCATCCACATCAGAAACTTTCATAGTGATATCAGCTTCAACAGAACCATCAGCAGGTGGAACAGCAAGGGAGACAATGTCGACAGATACCTCAGCAGAATCAGCACTAGACTGATCAATTACAATAGTAACTGGCAACTCAGCAGTCATGGAGGATGGCACGATCGCCCCAGCAGGTAACTCTAAGTTAGAGGGCGGTGGGTTAGTGTGGTTGGGATGATAGGAAGATTTGAGAAGTCAAAAGGACCATTGGTTAAAGGTTCGAGCATGGGAATAAGAAATGCCGAGTCAATTTTTATTGTGGTTTGGGCAGTTGGAGAGGAAGAGGATATTATAGTTAGAGCGGTTGGGGTTGGAGGTGAGGACTCAGTGGATTCATCATCCTCTGAAGAGAGTTGACTTGATTAACCACTGATTCAATTACTGTATCTACTGTGAGAGGATCAACATCCATCAACGCAAGATGTTGATCAGATACAGTAATTTGTCCAGGGGAGGCAGTTGGTTCAGGTAATAAGGCAGTAGGGGAGGGTTTACCATAGAGACCTCTGCTGGGGTCACAACAACCATGCTCCTGTCAGTAGTTGGGACTTGAGCTAAGCCCAGTTGGGCAGAGCAAGAGTGTAATCCCTTTATGACCTTGAGGTCATGCAGTGTCTGCTCAGCCATGGTAAGTTTGGGTCCCAAGGCGTTGAGCACAATCGTGTCATGGTTGGCCGTACCCGAGTCAGACTTGAATTCCTTAAGACGAGACTGGACTAGAGCTTGAAGCCCACTGACGTACTGCATCATCCGGAGCACTTCCCTCGATTTCAGACCCTTTTCGACGTCCTGGATCTGAAGATACGCTCGGCTGAGATTTTCATCAATCCTCGCTTGTTTGGAAACCTAGGAGTAGTTATTGAACCGGACTTTCAGACGAACGTCATATTCTGATAACATTGTACACATCTCTTCTTGTACCGCGATGGATATGGTGGAAAATAAGTGAGTCCCATAGTGGGAAGACTCAGTTGAGTGGCAAAATCCTCCTGAGTGATTGTAAAAGTTTGGCCTGAGATGGAGGACACCACGGAGTCATTGACCACCCTTGCTGTAGCATAAAATTCTTGGAGACTTTCTCTGTAAAATGTAGGTGCAAGGCTCATTATAACCATCAGGCCGGAGTGGTCCAAATATTGGAATACACTTTTCATCTCCTCGTCGGCGATGGTGTAGACTGAGTTAAAGTCCACATGGATGGCATTTGTAATGAAACTTGATTGGCTGGTCTTCGACATCTTGATTTGTGAAAATCTGAGAAGGTGATTAAATTTGAAAGAAAATTCTTTGACAAAGTGTTAGCACAGTAAATTTGAAATCGTAAAAGAGTGGTGAAAAAGTTAATGGCGGTTAAAGTGAAAGGATGTGTCACATCGTACTGTAGACGAGCGGACACATGGACACATGACGTTTATTTAACCAATAAATATTTGGAAATAAAACTGAAAGGGACACAATTTAGGCGGGACATAAATATTTCACCATTAATACAAAATTAAATTTGAAGTCCGATGTTTCAATTTCTTTTTAATTAACGAAGGTTATTATCAGCAGAGCAATATGGTAATGTCCACTGGTATGTAGAGTCTACTGGTGAAGTATCATCTACTGCAGTAGGCAATTGTTTTACCAGCTGAGCATCGGTAGACCTTCAAAAAACACAAAAGTTCCCCATGAATTAAGATTCCCCCTAAATTTATGCAATATCTAAAATGTAATTTCCACTGAATTCATCATGGAGGAGAAATTAAATAAATAAGATCGTTTGGATATATCAATTAAAACCAAGTATATTGTGAAAGTAGGAAAACTTAGCGCCCGGTAGGGGTTTTGTGAAGATATCTGCTGCTTGTTGTTCGGTGGATATGTATTCCAACCGAATCTCATTCTTCAGTACGTGATCTCTGATGAAGTGATGACGAATGTCAATATGCTTGGTCCGAGAATGAAGAACTGGATTGTACGTTATAGCTATGACAAATGTATTATCACAAAAGATCGGTGCCTCAATGGACTCAATTCCATAGTCTCTTAGTTGCTATTGAATCCATAGCATTTGAGCACAACAACTTCCAGTAGCAAGGTATTCTGCCTCTGCAGTAGACGTTGCGATGGATGTCTGTTTTTTGCAACCCCATGAAATCAATATATCCCCTAGGAATTGACAATATCCACAGGTACTTTTCCTATCAATCTTGCATCCTGCGTAATCAGCATCTGAATATCCAACTAAATTAAACGTTGAATCCTTTGGATACCAGAGACCAACATTCTCAGTTCCTTTTAGATACTTGAGTATCCTTTTAGTAGCAGTGAAGTGAGATTGCTTAGGATTGGATTGGAAGCGAGCACACATACATACAACAAACATGATGTCAGGTCTGCTGGGTCAGATATAGTAAAGATCCGATAATACCGCGATACATTGTTAATTCGACTGGTATGCCTGCTTCATCCAGATCTTATTTAGCAGATGAACTCATGGGAGTGTCAGCTGCTGAGCTAGCACTCATTTCAAATTTTTTAGCAGCTCTTTTGTATACTTTGACTGATTTATCAGGATTCCTTCATCGGACTACTTACTTGCAATCCTAAGAAAAATGATAATTCTCCCATCATGCTCATCTCAAACTGGTCCTGCATGATTTTGGAAAATCTTTCGCAAAGCTTTGAGTTAGTACTTCCAAAATACTATTATCAACATAAATCTGAACCAGTAGAGTATGGCCACCCTTTGTAAATTTAAAAAGAGTCTTGTCCACCTAGCCAATGATAAAGTCGTGCTCAGTCAAGTAGTTTGACAGAGTTGCATACCATGCTCGGGGAGCTTGTTTCAAACCATACATTTGTCCAATTATAAACAGAGGAAGGCTGCTGATGGCTTTCAAACCCAGGAGGTTGTTCAACATAAACTTCTTCCTGGAGTTTGCCATTAAGAAAAGCACTCTTAACGTCCATCTGATAGACTTTAAAGTCTTTAAAAGCAGCAAATGCAAGAAATATACGAATAGATTCTACTCGACCTACCGGGGGCAAAAGTTTCATCGAAATCAATGCCTTTTTCCTATCTGTATCCCTATGCATTAATCTTGCTTTATCTATAATTACAGTACAATTCTCGTCCAAATTATTTCTAAATACCCATTTGGAAATAATCTTTCAAAGTGCAGTTCCCACGCTCAGCAACTCCATTTTGCTGTGGGGTTCTAGCAGCAGAGTATTCGTGTTTAATACCAAGGTCATCCAAATATGATTCGAGTGTTTGATTGGTACACTTAGTACCCTTATCACTACAAATTCTATCTATCCCACATGATTTCTCATATTGTAGTCTTTTCAGTAGTTTGATCAGCTTTGGAGTAGCCTGGTCTTTGCCACTTAGAAATAAGACCCATGTAAAATGAGAGTAATCGTCTATTAACACCAGAGTATACTTCATTCCCCCTAGACTTGTTACTGTAATAGGACCAAAAAGATCCATGTGCAGCAACTCTAGGCACCTAGAAGAAGATTTACTCCATCTGTTCTTAAAGGTAGATCTGATCTGCTTACCAAGCTGGCATGCTGAACATATATTGTCTTTAGAGAACTCTATTTGGGGCAGTCCATCAATTAAATCAAGCTTACGCAGACTGTCAATAGTTAATTCAAGTGACTCAACCGCTTGTGCCAAACCAGTTTTTGGAACTATTCAAGGTAGCAAAGCAAGTAGGTGAGGCAGGCTGATCAAAATTCCAGTCAATCTTATAAGTGTTGTCATGCGTTTTACCTACAAGCAGTGTACTACCATCGGTAGATTTAATTATGCGCATGCTCTGGTTGAATTCTACTGAGTAACAATTGTCACAAAGTTGACTAATGCTAATCAAGTTATAACATAAATTTTCAACTGACAGTATATCTTTAATAACAATGTTACCGTGGATAATCTTACCCTTACCCACGGTTCTACCTTTCGCGTTGTCACCAAAGGTTATTCTTGGTCCGGTGGTATCTACCAATTCGGACAACAGACAAGCATTTCATGTCATGTGTCTAGAGCATCCACTGTCCAGAAACCACTCCGAGCTCCGAACTTGCTGGATTCTAGATCTATGCAATTAAAGCGATGAATTTATTGGTACCAATCCTACTTGGGTCCAGACAGGATATAGCTCGATATAGTGACTTTACCATCTGTAGGATGACAGTCATCGGAATCATCGTGGCTCACACATGTGCCCCATTGCACCAACGATCGCAAGAAGTGTTTAACCGTCAAGCTTCTTTGTCATATCTCACTACCTGTGTACTTTCATCGACACAATTCCATTGCACAATCTTATTTCCGTCATATACTTTCATTACAGTACCCATCATATAATCTCGTTAAATCATGCAATCCACACTTTCATGTATATTCAAGAATATATGACAATACACCAACATTTATCTTAATTAACTTCATACATGTGTCGTTGCAAATGTATGCAACTTATATCAACATCACCACCATCGTCCGTATGAAGTAACAGTACTCTTGAGCCTTTACATATCAATCTTTCATATATCATCTCCTGGCTATTATCTGGTGCAAGGTAATGACTAGAAACCCATTAGTCATTCTCACATACATATCTCCACATTATACACACCAACAGCCACAGATCATCAATAGCAAATCAGGATGAATGGCTTAACACCAATATTCTCATGTCACGATTATACTCCATCTAAAACAAGGCGTCGCATCAATATCGAATAATTCATATCATACCTTGTAGATGGAATTATCTAGAATACACAATAGCATCATAGTATCATGCTCATCATAATACTCACATGCTCTTAAGCATCAACTTCCGCATTTCGTCACCCAACTATCATCTGTCATGGGACAAGTACAAAATAAACTCATTAGTATTTTTCAAATACTCATAACATAACCACGTACCTTGTCATTTACTCGTTTTGATATTCATAATGTTTCCATCATCGAATATTAATTCCCTCAACGACGTAATTCTCTTCAATTATTTATTCAATAGAGTACCATTTCATGAATGGACAACATATCACAGTGTAGTAAGTATTCATGACTTCATGCATCAGTCTGGTCGTAAACCATCAGCTAACCAATATCTGTTGCCAAGCAATTACTAGAACATCCATTAGTAATTATTACATGCATACGTAATCATTTACATGCCTCTCAGTTACTAATTCAATGTCAAAACACACTAAATCATTTAATCATGAATGTTAGTATATCACAAGTATTCTCCTAATGACATTATTATTTTGTTTGTCATGTCGTGTCTAACTCGTCATTAATCATCACATGATTATTTATCATCACCGCCATTACACATCGGAGAATAACACACAATCTCATACTTATCCATGACATTCATGATAGTTCCCCGTCAACTCGTGACGTTCACAATGATCACATATCCACATATGACATTCGTAGCGATCTCATGTCATCCCATGACAATCCATATCATCTCATAACCTGTTCATTAATCTCACAATACACAAAACAATCATGTTTTCATAAACCAATATCATTTCAATCTCTTTCTCAATTCTTCCTTATCTTTATATTGGTTCTCATAGACCATATCAATGAATCAAGATAATTCACAATCCATATAAATTAAACATGTTACATCAAACAAAATGATTTACCTCAATTCCTCGTTCCCGTGGAATATTCCAATATTCTCTTGAGCCTACAACTCATGTGTCCAAGAAATAACAACAACACAATTGTCCACTGCTATCTGCGACCAAACATCATCAATATACAATGCTAGCACAATAGCAATACAATAAACTCATGCTAACATAATAGCAGCACATCAAAATACTGTCGCCCAATGACGGTACATTAATATTCATTGCTAACGCAATAGCAATATATCAACACTCATCGCCCATACTAGCATGCATAATCTCATCGTCACTACGGGCATGCACAATATCATCGTCACTACTGACATCCATATAATATCAATAATCACAATGAATAAAATTACATTCTTAAAACAATAAGATGTGATAACACTTACTGTACGCAGTGGATCCACACTTGATCTTTTAAACTGTCCCTGTTCTCAACATAAATATTCCACAAAATAGAATTTCATATCAATACATAATTGATATACTCATCGTCAATAACACGACGGTCTAATATACTCTTCGTCAATACACGACATCAAAAATAATACGAAAGAAACAGTAATATACATCCATTCCTCGCTAACAAGGTAGCGGCATACCTGTCTCCGTCGCTCAACAGCAATATGTAATCAGTACCCGTCGCTCGATAACCATCGCTAATCATCATAGAGGAATGAATCATCATCAACCGACACAGCGGAATGAACCATCGCTATACATGTGTCCGGAGACATGAACCATCGTCAATCATCATAAAGGAATGAATCATCCTCAGTCGACACAGCGGAATGAACCATCGTATACATGTGTCCAGAGACATGAACCATCGTCAATCATCATAAAGGAATGAATCATCCTCAGTCGACACAGCGGAATGAACCATCGCTATACATGTGTCCGGCGGCATGAACCATCGCCAATCATCATAAAGGAATGAATCATCCTCAGTAACATAGCGGAAAAGACATCGCTATCAATAACCAATCCCTAGTCTGTTTACATCAGTGTATTTTAATGCCCCTTGCTTCATAACTTTAGAACAAGCGGACCTCCCCCCCCCCCTCGCTTCTTCATACAAGCGGTATTTCTATCCTCGCTTCGTATGTCAAACCTCGCATCCATGTGCAAGCGAGCCTCCCCCCTCCCGCTCCACATTTTTAGCGACATAATAGCGGTTTAAAAATCATCATATAAGCGGTATTTCTATCCACGCTTCATATGGTAAACCTCGCCTCCATGTGCAAGCGAGCCTCCCCCCTCCCGCTCCACATTTTTAGCGACATAATAGCGGTAAGCATTAAAATCCTCACTGTGATAAACAAGACTCATGGGATGCGTAATCATCAGTCCAATGCATAATCTATATTTCCTGTGACCTGCAACCATCATGGTTAGCAACAATAGCCATACATGCTATGCATCAACATTCAATACACATATGCAACCACCTGCATATCAATACGTATATAAAATACATGTTACCTCTGAAATATCACATTCCCTGATTTTCTTACAAAATCAGATTCCTTGGCACATAACATACAGAGTGCCAGGCATTACCATTAATGTCGTCCTATCGTGTTCCACACGATTCCTGCAACCACAATGGTTAGCAATACCACTTTTCATATAAAAACACATAAACAATTAGTTGTGTCATACAACCTTAATGTCATCATGTATAAATATGTGCTATCAACAATTTCCTAGGCCCTTAACAGCCCTACGGAGCAACCACTGCTCTGATACCACTAATGTAAGACCCCAGCACCTGAACTCGTCATTAGTTCATTTATGACGTCGTATATGTATAAATTTTTCATTTTCTTTTCATTCTTTTAAAAAGAATCATTACATGTTTCCCATAATCCCATGACATAAATAATGTTCAACATTATATGTTTATCTCTACCAACAAATAGTCTCAAAGATTTCGCCCATTACGATCCCCATTACACCACTTTTTACATTGTGGGTTGTTTTTATAAAAATTTGGGCAAAGTCTCCCCATAAACTGAGCTATCCGGAAATAAAAACACATCACATAACATAACTCCCGACCAGGGACAACACAATACTAAGCAGAATACAGAAACACTAAGTAAATTCCCAGCCAGGGAAGACACCACACTAATAAGACAACAAAAGTGGGTTTCAACACCCTTATACAGTCCATATACAGATACAAGTGCTCACAGAAGAGCAACGAATAACGGATACTCATCCGGATGCATAATTAATATGTATACCAACAGCTCAACCTCGTATATCGGCTCAATCTCATACTACGCTTCTGGAAGCATCATCCAACAAGGTTCGAGCCTAGCACTCCAAGGCAGCATCGTACCTGTTGTACCTGTTTCAATAGAAACAGTCTCCACACAGGGTGAGCATACTCCAACTCAAAATTCAATCACAAATCGATATACAAAATCATAATGCAACAGTTTAGATTATTCAAAACTCATAAAATATACTCCCTGTACAATTCCAAAATTGTATAGCTTCCACGCACTGTTCCTGTTTCAAACTCACGCACTTTCATAATGTCAAGTTCAGTATTATCATTGAAAATATGATACTCAACAACACTATGAATTCAATACAACAACAATGTATTATTTATGCTCAACATAAATAATTCAACATCAATGTAAACCTGGTTATCCCACTATCTCATTCTCGACACTTTCTCATATTACTCATGCCCAAGGCATCAATACTCAACTAGTATAATCGGATCACGTACCACTACGTGTCCACCATACTTCGTATATTAAACTCAATTATTAAAGTCAAACACTTAACCTGGAACATCAAAATCAAAATACAAGTGTATATGAATGTATAGATACTAGGTATACCTGCTCGTACGTCACCACGTACCTTATAGTAGACAACATGAATAAGCTATCATCAACGTCCGAAGTCTCATGTAGTGTCTATATCGAATATCAATTCAATATTAGCTCAAAATCAAAGCAATTCATAACCATCATATAGTTCTTACTTTCATATCCATATCATAAATCAATAACTCAAAATTATGAATCAAATCATAAACAATACTTTGATGCACACATCCCTACATTAATCATGATATTTCATTGCTAAAGCAAAACCCCATCATCTCCCACTAACCGCGACATCAACACACATGATGCATGCACACCCGTACGTGCAAGATCACGCCCAACTCACATAGCAGTGTTGAGGCCCATGCTAAAAGAATTAAAGGTCGAACGGCTAAAGGAATGTAATGAGAAAGTAGGAATGTCCAAAAATAACATATCAATCTACACTAACTTGAAAAGAGACGAACATAACCCACATCAATGACATATCCAATACACATCGGTTTCCCCATTTCCCCCAGCAGTACATGTTCGACTAGCAAGCTAAAAGGGCAGGAACAAAGTGTAGTGAAGTAATCGATACATCCCTTCAATTAAACGGTTTGCCCAGCTACCCCAAACATATCGAGATTCTTGAACCCAAAACCATAAACTTTTCAACCAAAACAGCTAGAGTTTCGAACATGAAAGACAACATATTTTTTAGCTCTAAGACCACAGGCCAACACATTTTCGATCCAAAAGCAGTAAGAGTCTCTACTAAAAACAATAGGAATATCACCTCAAAAGTCTACTAATCAACCATCAAAATTCTCCCAATTATAGCAGCAGAAAATCGACCCAAAACAGAAGGATTTTCGGTCCAAAATCATATCAAAATTTTCGAACACATATAGCATAAAAATCGAACCAGCAAACAATTTCTATTGAAATTATATGCATTCCTCTTCAAACATGATTTCAACTAAACAAGGTTTAAGTGAATCAATAATCGACTAACTAAGAATTTAGACTCTTCACACTCAAACCCATGAAAAACGGTCCTTACTCCCCTAAACTTACTACAATCTGTACAGAAACAAGAAAATCGAATCAGTGAAACCTTCGATTCTACATGCATTTCTCTCCACTATAAATAATCTTGCTAAAACATGGTTTACATGCGTTAAAAATCCACCAAGACATGATTTATACATTGTTACCCTCAACCACTGGAAATCGATCAAAATCCCCAACATATGCATCACTAAAATCGAACCAGATTACAGAAAAAGGGGGAAAGAAAATCCATGCAATCCTTCCTAACCTGCTAAAACGAGCTTAAGCATGATTTTAAACTCCTTAACAAATTATCACTTACCAATTTGAAAACTATCCCCAAAATCTTAAAACCGAACGCAGCAATTCAACATGCAACGAACAAAATTCGAACAAACTTCATCAAAATTTCGAGGGATTTCAGGGGAATAACGACTGAAGGATGAGGGAGGATTACCTACAAAATATTGGAAGAAATCGCCCCAAAATCGGACGAATTCGAAAATTCGAACCAATGCGCTTCCTTGCAAGATCGAACGCAATCCGCGACGAAACTTCAGGTTCTTGGTATGGAAAGTTGCGCCTGGAAGAGACGAAGACGATGGTGGTTCGGACGCGCCGGAAAGAGGTCCGACGGCCGCTGGCGCAGCAGGGCTTTTAGCTGCGAGGGTCAGACGCGAACGGGAAGAGAAATGGGAGAGAAAGCTTCGGCTTTTTAAAACCCGACGCGTGTGTTCGAAAATAAGCTGAAATCATTTTAACATAATGCATTTCCAGTCCAGTAATGCACATCGAGTGTCGCCGGTGTACTGATAAATTACATTTACAATTACCAATCGGGATTTATACTCTCCTAAAACGCAAATTAATTCTTCATTTTAATTAACTTATCTCTAAAATATTATCGGAGTATATTTTACAATCTCAAAATATTTTATGATCCTATTAACTTGTCAGTTGACCTTCACTTGGTCAATTCCACTTCTAATTAATTAATTCTAAAATTAACTATCAATAAAATCCAAATCATATTTAATCCAATAATTGATTATTAATAAATCTGGACATCAAAGGGTTAATCTTCAACCTGAATCACCCAGCTCAAACTCATATGCCTTTAAATCAGCAAATAGATCATGCCGATCTTTCTTGTTTAAATCTTTGGATTTTTTCATGACAATGGTTTTCACAACCCATTTTCTTGGGAGGCCTCTCATGACTTTTATAGTAATTTCTCTGTTAGATAGGTCCTTACCCATGCTATTGAGTTCATTGATGATTCCAGTTACTCTTTCATCATATTCACTGAGAGTTTCTCCGGACATCATTTTGATGTTCTCAAACTTCTGAGAGTGACGGTGAGCTTGTTTTATTTGGTTTGGTCATTTCCTTCACACAACTGTGCAATCTTTTCCCAATATCTTTAGCAGTGGGACACTTATTGATTTATTGAACATATTCTTGTCCAATGTTTTGAACAAGATGTTCTTAGCTACATTGTCCAGAGTTTCTTTTTTCTTGTCGTCATTGGTCCAGGATGCTCTGTCATTTTCCACCATGTAAGGTTCACCAGTGGTAATGGCAGTTGTTCTGTTGACCTTCATGATCTTCATTGGTCCGTCAGTGATGACGAACCATATGTCATCATCTTGAGCACTCAGATGTGCTTGCATCCGAATTCTCCAGTCATCATATTCATCTTTCTTGAACATCGGGATCTTGCTGAATGAGGCCATCAGTTCTTAGTATTTCTCAGAATTGAGAAGACCTTTCTCTGATACCACTTGTTAGGATCAGAGTAGTGTTTAGAAGTGGTGTTGAATAAACACTAGATTCAATTTCGATTCTTCTTGATACAACATATTTATAAGTACTATAGTAGGTTCTCAATTGTTGGCAAGTCAGCAGACACTAGTAATAGTGCGGAAGACGTCTGCTGAATTTGTGAGTTAAAGTAAATAAATGAAAATATGCAGCAAGCAAATGACACAGGATACGTTCTCGAAGTTCGAAGCACAACGCTTCTACGTCTCCCATTCTTCCTTTACAGGAAGGTTACACTAGAAGACTTATGCTTACACTTTACAGTATGCAACCTTCTTAGGCACTCACACAGCTTGGCCTAAACTTCTAGCAATACAACTCTCTTAGTTGATTACAATGTGTTTTACAACACTCACACAAAATATAAATCTATTAAGCTTTGAGTGTTCTTTGAGCAGGAGACTCAGGGGGCTTTGATCTTCAAGATCACAATAGAGCTTCTTTGCTGCTCTTGCAAAGCTTCAGAATATCTCAGTAAAGCGTTGAATGTTTTGCTTGAGCTAAATGAAGTTGATTTGTGTCTTTTGAAATTTGATCGTATTGTTCATCACTTTCTTCATTCTTCACTTTGACGTATTTATAGACACAACAGTCTAACGTCAACTTTTCTTTAATTGGAAAGATCTGCTTGAAATCAGCTTCCTGATTTTCTTCCAAATTCTTTTTGTCTTCTTTCCAATTTCGTTAATCAACCGCTCTTTCATTATGACGCTATTGGTGGCGCTGATATGGTAATACGGCGCTCTGTTGTACCTTTGTCAGAGTGAATTTGTACTTGTTTTGTCTTGTTGCTTTATATGTCTGACTTCTCCTTTACTGTATATCTGCTACACATATGATCAGCTGATGTCCTTTCCATCATCTGCTGGATAGTTATCAGTTACATAGTCTGATGGACTGAAGTTAACTAATAACATCTTAGTCATCTGCTGGTACTCTTGTTCCAGTGGACATTCATTCTTTGCATCCCGTAAATGATACCTCTTGGTCTTTGAACCCGGTAGATCTCTTCTAAGCTTTTCACCCGGTGGATGTCTTCTAAGCTTTTCACTCCGTGGGTGTCCTCTAAGCTTTTCACCCGGTAGGTGTCTTCTAAGCTTTTCACCCGGTAGACACCTCAAGCAATAGATGTTTGTGATCACCAAAACTTAGAAATATTTTCCCAACAACTACAATTCTTCCATGAAATATCAATGGAACTATCACAGCAGTCTCTGCATCGCTATCCACTATCGTTTTGACGAACCATGATTTTGACATGTTTAACAATCCAAGACCCTAAGGTACCGTTTGGTTTGAATGATGTGATAAGTAACTTAAAGATTATTATGAAACGATTGTAAAAATAACGTGTGATAAGTTATATGGTGTTTGGTTTGATGATAAGATGGTTGATAAAATTTATTGTTTGTTATAATGTTTAAAATACACTCGGTATTATAATAATAATAATTTAATATTATTATTATTTTTAATATTATTATATATTATATAATAACAAGTATTATTATTTTAAACCGATTTAACCAATGTTTTTTTTAAAAAATAAACCACTTCTTTTTCATTAACTAAACCATATTTTCAAATTAATTCTGTGTAATCGTTAATTTAATTTAATCAAAATTTTGCTCATAACTTATAATAAATATTATATATGAAGACAACACTCATTAAAACGTGTTAGAACTTTATAATCTTTTTAAAAAAAAAAAAAAAATTATCAATGACCCTTAAATGAAGGTGCAATATGCTTTCCTGCACGTGTGAGTTGGATGATTTGTTTTTTTTCCAAAGAGTTGGATGAATGTTTGGATACCGGACCACGAATACACCCATGCCAGAGGTGGTGGTAGATGTACTTTTTCATTAATATTATATATATATATATATATTAATAAAATAATATTTGATGATTATATCATCTAGATGGGATTGATTCAGTTGATTTGAATATCCAACTAGACTAATTATCTCATTCGTTCACTTCGTTCTCTTCGCTCACTCGCCGGCCCATCAACTAAATCGGATTGATTCAACTCTGCAGCTCAGTCAGTTGGTTTGTCCGGTAAAGCTCTGCTTTGACATTTCAGCTGAGTCGAAGATCAAATCTGCTGATCACTTAGCTGGACTGACTTTGCCGAGCTAAATCTTTTCAACTTTATTGGTCTTACTCTGACAAAATCAACATTACTGTGCAATTGATAAAATAATCAATAATATAATTAACAAATTTTATTAATATCAATATCCGAATTGATCAGGTCCATAGACCCAACAAATATTATAAAACTATTAGTTAACTTTATTATTATCATTTAAAATATTTTTTAAACAAATGATTAAGTATAAGTAAAATAATATATGTTTTGCACATACACATCGATTTTGTAACAGAAAGAGACAACTTTCATAACAAATATGTATAGAGTTGAAATGCAGTCGTAACAGTTAATATACATATAAATATATGTATATTATACAGATTATTATTGCATTTGAATCGATAAATTGTTTTAAATAAAAATAATGTTTAATTACTTTTTTATATTTTTATACTTTTTCTATTTTTGTAAACTCGAAAATATGCTTATTAAAGCTTATCCTTCAACTATTTCTTAAAAAGACAGGAAAAATTATCGTTGTCTAGCTTGTAGAATAATTGTATCACAAATTCTCCGTCTATTTGAACAATAATGACCATATAAAATAGTTCCATTATGAAATTCCCCGCTAGTTTGTAAGAGGTTGAGGGAAAATTATAATTATCTCCCCAATAATTTGAAATAAAAATATATAGCATGTGATGTAGATGTTATTTTTCAAACTATATTGAAAATTCGTAATTCTTCGCCCTAAAAAATATAAAATCTTTCGTTGTGCTCTTTATTCAATCATCTATGTGGGCAACAACTTCCAAATATATAGCAACTCATACGTGAAATCAACTACTTAAAATATAATAATTAGGTAATATATGTTTTTTTTATCTATTTTATTATACCAACCATGATATTATTCTAACGTTTTCATGTAATTTTTTTGCTAGTTCTCTTTCTAAATTCATAGTGGGTTTCAAAATTTTTGTATAATATTATTAAAAAATAAATGTTTTTTTTTATATTTTAAACCAAGTTAATAAAAATTGAAGTTAACGCCCCAATCATTGTCCAAACCACAATCAGCGTTGGAGTTTTCTCCCTTCAGCCAAAACAATATCTACAGACATAGTTGCCCTCAAACTATCGGTTTTTTTTTGTATGGATGGAGTCCTGCAAACACCAGCATACATATACACATAAACATACATATAGATACATATCATGTGTATTGGTGCATGGCAAGATCGGGTGCGTAAACTATAATGCCCTAAAGACATTTCCCTCCACGAAACTCATGATGCCCTGTAGGAAAAGTAAAACCAATTAGAGAATGTTTTTATTCTTTGAAAATGTATATTGTTCATTTTTAATAAAAAAAAATATTTTTTAATATTTTCAAATTCACTACATAATTATTATTTTAAATTTAATTGAGTATGATTTTCAAAAATAATTTTCTTATGTATTTCAATCCAATAAAAAAGTTTCAAAAATAAAAATAATCACATATTATAAAAGAAATAGACATTCTAACTTATTTTTCCTTCATAAAATAAAATGATATACATGTTTTTTTGTTTTGGTTTTTTAGTATTTGCTTAAAATACCAAAAAATTCAAACATGATTTCAAGTACATTGTAAGAAATATATTTGGAACTATATTAGAATTAATTAGGGCCAAACAATTGTTTCAAACCAAATTTTTAAGAAGCGAATTCACATAATTATTTTCGAGAGAATCGAATTATACTTGTGCGTGTGCGTGTGCATGTTTTGAGGTGTGTGAGTGTGTGACCATTTGTTTGAGTATTTGAGTGTGTATATGTGCTGAATACATAAGTGTAGGTTGTTATGGTCAAGTTTCCCTCTTCACCTTGCATTTCATTGTTTAATATGTTGGGTCTGTTGTATTAGCTATTGATTTTAGTAAGGGTTATGTGAAAATGTATGTGGGGAATTTGAAATTTCAATGTGTACGTGTGAGGGTGTTCCTGCTACATATACGTGTGTGTATGGAGCATTGCTATGTTTGTTCTTGAGTAGCTGCGAGCATATGTCGAAGAATTCAGCGCTGCCCTTGTATTTTTGCTAGGGCAATGAAGCTGATTCGATTTTTGTGGTAGACAGGAATTCTTAGCCGATTTGTAATACTTCTTACTATGTGTGGGTGTGGTTTTGGCGACTGTCTGTGTGTGGGGCTAATGATTCCAAGTTTAAACTGGAGTTTAGTTTTTAAATGGTGAACAACGTTGAATTAAATAGTATGAACGAAATTTATTAAAGCATGAGAAATTAGTACTGATTTAGTTGATAGAACCATTTCGGTTATTGATCTATTGAGTTGCTTTATACAACTATGAAGGATTATTTATGTCCAACAAACTTTGACATTTTATTGTAATTGGAGCCTTAAGCCTAGGATTATGATTTCGTTGAATATTATGATATTTAAGGAAATACAATATCTTAATTATACGAAATTCATGTATGCGTCTATAAATGAAGAGCATGCATTATTAATTGAATATCTTCTTAACGATTGAGTTATTGAATTGTTGTAGAGCCTTTTCGAGCCTCCAGACAAAGGGGAAGGTAGCTTAACTGTGATTAATGACGATAAGATACTTAGTGATGTACAAGTAGGTATGGTGTGAAGCAATTATATATTTACTTAAACAGATGTTTTTCATTACGATATGTGAATGTAAGTTACTAGTTATGCCAATTGAATTTAATACTTGTAGCATAAATATAAGCAATTGGATATGTAAGTTGAGTTGGATGCCTATGGCATGGGGAATATGAGAAATTGTGGAGGATTGTCGTGATTGATAGGCGAATTGGCCTATAACAACCACGAATGAGCAAGCAATCACATATTGTTGAATTTTTATATATACATATCGATGATGAGTAGTTGTTTAAATAAAGATATTTAAACTTGGTGAATATGAATCTGTGATGTCCGTGGATTTATGGTGTTAATCCCGGTGTTGTATTAATCCTTGATGGATTTTTAATTGTGGCAATTAGGAATTAATTGCGGTTTGGCATCCCCCGATGTTGTTTAATCGGGCATTTGGGATCGTTGGATCCAAAGGTCGAGATTGTATTCTCATTTCGGTGGAAAACCTATGAGTTGGGGTTTTCGGTGGGACTTGGTGTCCGGGGTGCTTTTGTTGGGGCCTGTATGAGGAATTGATGCTGGAGATAGAGTTTTTGAAAACAGATGATTTTTAATGAATCATGATGTATTTTTGGAGGTATTTGTGGGTTGGGGTATTTTGCTATATATACCCGTTGGACTCGGGATTCCGTCATTGGGAATCCATTTCTCTCCTCTCCTCCCCCTCTTTCACGCCACCTTCACCCCAAACCCTTCCCCTCTTTCCCCTTCAAGCATAATCGTTGGGAACACGGTTTAGGGGTCGGATCTCTTGAAGAAAGGCTGGTAATCTTCTTCTCCTCACCTTTAGCTTCGTTTTGATTGTGGTTTTGTGCTAAATGGTTGAGTTTTGGGTTTTGGGAGATTTTTGTAAAATCTTGAAATCTTTTGGGTTTTGTGTTTTAATGGATTATAACCCTTGTTAAGTGTACTAGGGTGTTAGTATATGGTTATTTTCGAGTTTGAGGAAGTTTGGGTATGTTTTGGGAAGGTTTCAAGCTTTTAAAAATGGTGATTTTCGGGTTCGCACAGCGACCGATCGATCGGTAGCTTGGACCGATCGATCGGTGCAAGTGCGTAGCGTTGGTCTGTCATTTCGATCTTTAGCGATCGATCGGTAAAGCGACCGATCGATCGGTGGGTGGCTAGCGATAGATCGGTGGCTTGGACCGATCGATCGGTGCAAAGCCGTAGCTTAAATCGTTTTTGTGAACAGTTACCGATCGATCGGTAATGATGACCGATCGATCGGTAGGGCGATTTTGGAAAATTGATTTTGGGGTCCTCCCTCGGGTTTTGGGGAGCGATTATCGACCATTTACTATTTAATCATCGTGATGGGATGATTGGGGTCGAATTTCATGCTTGTGCATATGAATTTGGGATTATTTATTGATTTTGAGTTATTGGAATTGTGTTTAGCACATTTCTTCATCGGACCTCGGGACTGAGGCAACGTTTGGATTCGAACTATGGGAACATAAGGTACGTATTGACGTACGAGCATAGCCCTTAATATAATTGCAATTGTTGAATGCTTGTTATACTTTATTGCAATGAATGTGTGTGGAAATGCACGACACATGGTATTAACAATAGACGGAGATTGAAATGCATGGTTTATTGTACTTGCTTTAAATGTCTATATATGCATTGAGTATTGCATGGCGCCGCTTTTGAGCGAGCAATGATTGAGATGTTGTCGCCTGTGAGCGAACATCGATTACGATGCCGCTGCCATCGAGTATGCGTGGAAATTGGGATGCCGCTATTGTAGAGCGAGCAATGAAATGGAGACAGGAAACCATAAGTGAGGAACATGGATTGTTTATAATCATTGTTTAATGATTTGATGTATTGTTTATGACATTGGTACATGGCTCGTAGAATTGTTAATCAATGTAATGATTAACTGGCATTTGGGAATTTGATGGTTTCAGTGTTTTGAGAACATGGACAGTACAGGAAACCCCGGATGAGGATGATGCCATCCAGGGAGTATATTTTGTATTTCATAGCATTTACAGTATTGTAAATTATGAATTGTATTGTTGTGGTTATTGGATTGGGATATTGGTATGCTCCCCGTGTAGGGGCTGTCTCTGTTGGGGCAGGTGGTACAGGTGTAGCAGCAGCGTTGGACTTGAGCTCGGGCTGTTGATTGAAGTACTCCCAGGATTGAGGTACCAGAGCTGGATGGACAGGCGCTCAGATCCAGAGTCGAGATCGAGTTGCGCTTGAGAGGTGCTTCCAGGATCGGAACACCAGTAACGGTATCCAGCGGAGTGTTTTATACATTAGATACACGCTTATTCATTGGGTACTCTTATGTGAGTACATATTACGTGTATATGGAATGTATAACGGGCTACGGCTCTCCTCTGTTCCTTTATGGTTTGCATGCAATTAGATATAGAATTGCTAAATGAACTAAGAGTACGTTAGTGTATTATATGAGTGCATGCTATATGGATAATCATGGTTGGGGAATTCGAATATCATGTGGTTTAAAGGCAAGAAATTTTCTGGGTAGCACAGGGTGTTGCACTTGCATATGTTTTCTTCCCTGATAGTATGATTATATGCACCAAGGTTATGGATTAATACACTAATAACGGGTTAAGGGCACGGGGGTCCTTACATTAGTGGTATCAGAGCAGTGGTTAGCTCTTTGGGGCTGTTGAGGGCCTGGAACATGCTGATAAGGATGGGTAGCACATATTTAGGCATGATAGTAGTTCGTGTTGTGTGGCACAACTATTTGGCTTATGTGCATTAGTGATATGTGATCATAGTGAAACGATTATATGTCATGACACCTATAGAATCATAATATAACCTGTTGATTATGATTGTGAGTTGTGACACAGGGGCAACCAAAGGGAGCATTTTGAAATGCATTGGAATACAGGAAGTACTTTGTACTCGTAGTTTATGCATTTACTCATTATAATCATATTGTGGGGAATATGGATTATCGTATGCTCATGGTTTGTGATTGTTCCTGTAGGAACACTATGACGCGAAAGGCTAAGGCCATGGTTGAAAGACACAAAACGGTAACCTGCATTTTATATACATCATGGAATTATGCATTGTGGTTGCATGTGTACATGTAGTGATGATTTTAATGCTTTGCCGCCAAATGTTGAAGCGAGGGGTGGGAGCGCCGCATGTCGCATTTGTGCGAGGTGCATTAAAATACACTCATGTTGATGTATATTGGATATGGCATATGCTTTGTGATTGCAGGTGTAAGTGGAATACTTGGTGAATGTCCCATGAGTCATTGTTATGGATGAGTGATGATTTTAAATGCTTGCCGCTATTTATTGTTTAGTGCCGCTAAAATGTGAAGCGAGGGGTGGGAGCGCCGCATGTCACATTGAAGCGTGGTTATCATATGAGGCGAGGAAAGAATATTTGCCGCTAAAATGTGAGGCGAGGGGTGGGAGTACCGCATGTCCATTTAAGCGAGGTTATTCTATGCCGCATATATGAGAAGCGAGGGGTGGGAGTACCGCATGTTTTATTTAAGCGAGGGGCATTAAAATACACTACCGTGACAATGACTAGGGATCAGCTATATTGATTGGTGATGGTTCATGCCGCCATGTATATTGATAGCGATGGTTCATTCCGCTATATTGATTGGCGATGGTTCATGCCGCCATGTATATTGATAGCGATGGTTCATTCCGCTATATTGACTGGCGATGGTTCTTGCCGCCATGTATATTGATAGCGATGGTTCATTCCGCTATATTGACTGGCGATGGTTCTTGCCGCCATGTATATTGATAGCGACGGTTCATTCCGCTATATTGATTGGCGATGGTTCATGCCGCCATGTTCATTGATAGCGATGGTTCATTCCGCTATATTGACTGGCGATGGTTCTTGCCGCCATGTGTATTGATAGCGACGGTTCATTCCGCTATATTGATTGGCGATGGTTCATGCCGCCATGTACATTGATAGCGATGGTTCATTCCGCTATATTGACTGGCGATGGTTCTTGCCGCCATGTGTATTGATAGCGACGGTTCATTCCGCTATATTGATTGGCGATGGTTCATGCCGCCAGATATATTGATAGCGATGATAGCGATGTCTTATTCCGCTAGTCTATTGGCGATGGTTCATGCCGCCGGGTATTCTATTGATGATGATTCGTGCCACCGGATATTACATAGCGACGGGTCATCCCGCTACACCTATGGCGATGGTTCATACCGCCGGATATCTATAGTGATGTATTATGCCGCTGACTCTATGACGAGAGATCATGCCGCTGATCCTATAGCGATGGGTTATACCGCTATGTGCATAGCGCTGGATTATGTCGCTTACGAGCGATGGATGCTACTTGTGTACCGCTGGTGGACGATGGATACATGTATTCCGCTATCTTGATAGCGATGAGGTATGGCGTATTACTTTTGTTAGCATTATTGTGGATACTACGTGTTGCTATATATGCCATGTGTTTGACGATGAGATTGTGGATGTCGTGTATTGACATGTACCGTCATACGTTTGACGATGTTAATTGGATGTCATGTGTTGACATATGCCGTCACGAGATGACGATGACATAGTTGATGTTCTATGTAGACGTGTAGCGTCGTTTTGATGGTTGATACCTTTATGTTATGTATTGAGTTGTATGGTTGAGTACCTTTGGTGGACATATGGTAGTGTTTGGGTCACTAGTTGACGAGACCATTATGCCGAGCAAGTTGCTCGAAGAATTAATGGGTGCGTCGTACAGGGATAGTACCGCCGCACTTTTTGGTGTACATATTGTTCGAGTAATGATACCCTTGGGTATACTCGCTGGTTTGGCTTAGGCCAAGTGATTAGTGGTAAGGGTAGTCTTGGAGGAACTACTCGCTTGTTGTTGTGATCTACGGTAGGCGTGGTCACACCCACCCTGAAGGTGTGGGATAAGTCCTAATGAATTAGGATTGCTTCGTGGTTGAGCAAGGACACCGGGTTGTCCATAATGCTTTGGTTTTAGAGAGATTTTGGGTGATGACCCACTACTCTAAATGGATGTTGCGGTATGGTATACCGGGTGGAATGTATGAGACGTTGGTAGTCTTGATACGAGCCTTTAGAGGCAGCGCTTATTAGCCGGATATCGCGGCAATGTTATAGCGTGCTTTTGATTGCCATTGTACTACTCGTTGGATTCGAGTTCAGTGAATCGTATGATGATACGATAAGGACCTTTGGTAGACTTTTGTAGTCTCTTTGTGGATTGATAATTGAGGCAGGGAATACCTCGAGGAGACGTTTATACGTCAAATGTTTTAGGAGGTTTGTTTGGAACGACTCAATTTTGTTGGGATACCAACATGAGCGTCGACAAGTCGTTGTTAGCTCTGGTTGAGCATCTTTGCATGTGGTATGCGACGGAAGACACAATTGTAATTGTGTGGTATAGTTAGTGGGGTAACACCACTATATTGACTTTATCTCTTGGAGAGATTTGGATTGTACTGTCATGGAGGCAGCTAGTTTTGGTTGAGGGTTGATCGTGAATCAACCAGGGTAAGCCCTACTAGTGTTGGGCTAGGTAACGGCTTCGTACTTCCATGAGACGTTTGAGGAGACGTCTCTGGGGTGATGCTCGAGTGTGGAGTACTATGGCAATAGTAGAGGGCATCATTGTTTGAGTATACATGGTGTATACGAGTTTCGATTTGATGATAGTGGCTTCGATGCACTATTCTGAACCTATTGCATATTTTGGTTCCGAGATATATGTTGGTATGTATATCCAGTTTTCCGGACGGTGGTTCGAGGTTGGAGGGTCATGGATTCATGACACTATCCTCTTTGCGAAACGCGGTACTGAGATACCTGCCGGTTGAATCTTTTGGGAGATTCGTTGTTTTGATTGTGTGATGTTGATGTTGAAATCACACCCTTTGGCTTTGGTCTGTCGACCACTATTCTCCGTGGAGTGAGAATGATCGAGGTTTGACAGCAGATTTTGGGACTTTGGGTATGCTTAGAGATACCCGAGTCTATTGCCTTGAGTGTGCCTGTTTTGTTGGTGCTTAGGCATGTATACCCGTGTATGTATACGAATGCCAACTCCATTTCGCTCCTTGTTGAACGTCGGATTAGTGTACTTGGTTTGAGAGATCTCCGGTGGGGGATTGTGACAAATTGAGATTCGTAATCTCGATGGCACGATGTATTCTGAGGAATAATCGTGAGGTCTGTTTGACTTTCCCCGAGGAGGGATTGTCGTGTTTTGAAACCATGGTAGTTCTTGTTGGATAATTCGATAGCCTTCCTGTTTTAGGATTGTTGAATCCCAGGACAAATGAGGGATGGCCAGGATTCGGATTTGTTTAGTGTCATGGTTGCCACGTGTTTGGGAATGCAATTGTTTGTCTTGCATGTCCCCTGTGGAACTTGAGACCTTGTGGAGTCTCGATAGTGTGTTTTGGACCAAGATGGAATTTCTTGGAACACCTTGTTTTAGATTTCTATGGTGATGTGTTTTGTTTGGTTAGTGACCGTGGTTTGCCCAATCCGGATTGCAAGTGTTGCAACTACTCCTTTGGAGGAGATGATCGGGAAAGCGAGACCGAATTTTTCCGGGAGTATACTGATTGTATACTAGTGGTTCCCACCTTAACGATGTGTGTTAAGCATCGTGGGCGAATGGTGGATATCATTGAGAGATATCTATTTTAGAACCAATGGGGTTCTGTTTGATTTGCAGTCATAATGGACTGACTTCCGGGACGATTCACGCCGAGGTATGTTGTTATCTTTCGGGTTGCTTTGGTTTTAGCATTTGCTCTATTGTAGAGCTTGGTGCGAGATTGGTGTTCTCGCAGTTAACGATTCGATTCTATTGTGGTCCAGAATCGGAGTTGTGGCTTTACCTTGTTGTGTAGTCCTGGTGCTAGGTAGAGTGTGCCGATGCAAATTTCGAGGACGAAATTTTATTAGTGGGGGATGATTGTGATGTCCATGGATTTATGGTGTTAATCCCGGTGTTGTATTAATCCTTGATGGATTTTTAATTGTGGCAATTAGGAATTAATTGCGGTTTGGCATCCCCCGAGGTTGTTTAATCGGGCATTTGGGATCGTTGGATCCAAAGGTTGAGATTGTATTCTCATTTCGGTGGAAAACCTATGAGTTGGGGTTTTCGGTGGGACTTGGTGTCCGGGGTGCTTTTGTTGGGGCCTGTATGAGGAATTGATGCTGGAGAGAGAGTTTTTGAAAACAGATGATTTTTAATGAATCATGATGTATTTGTGGAGGTATTTGTGGGTTGGGGTATTTTGCTATATATACCCGTTGGACTCGAGATTCCGTCATTGGGAATCCATTTCTCTCATCTCCTCCCCCTCTTTCACGCCACCTTCACCCCAAACCCTTCCCCTCTTTCCCCTTCAACCATAATCGTTGGGAACACGATTTAGGGGCCGGATCTCTTGAAGAAAGGCTGGTAATCTTCTTTTCCTCACCTTTAGCTTCGTTTTGATTGTGGTTTTGTGCTAAATGGTTGAGTTTTGGGTTTTGGGAGATTTTTGTAAAATCTTGAAATCTTTTGGGTTTTGTGTTTTAATGGATTATAACCCTTGTTAAGTGTACTAGGGTGTTAGTATATGGTTATTTTCGAGTTTGAGGAAGTTTGGGTATGTTTTGGGAAGGTTTCAAGATTTTAAAAATGGTGATTTTCGGGTTCGCACAGCGACCGATCGATCGGTAGCTTGGACCGATCGATCGGTGCAAGTGCGTAGCGTTGGTCTGTCATTTCGATCTTTAGCGATCGATCGGTAAAGCGACCGATCGATCGGTGGGTGGCTAGCGATCGATCGGTGGCTTGGACCGATCGATCGGTGCAAAGCCGTAGCTTAAATCGTTTTTGTGAACAGTTACCGATTGATCGGTAATGGTGACCGATCGATCGGTAGGGCGATTTTGGAAAATTGATTTTGGGGTCCTCCCTCGGGTTTTGGGGAGCGATTATCGACCATTTACTATTTAATCATCGTGATGGGATGATTGGGGTCGAATTTCATGCTTGTGCATATGAATTTGGGATTATTTATTGATTTTGAGTTATTGGAATTGTGTTTAGCACATTTCTTCATCGGACCTCGGGACTGAGGCAACGTTTGGATTCGAACTATGGGAACATAAGGTACGTATTGACGTACGATCATAGCCCTTAATATAATTGCAATTGTTGAATGCTTGTTATACTTTATTGCAATGAATGTGTGTGGAAATGCACGACACATGGTATTAACAATAGACGGAGATTGAAATGCATGGTTTATTGTACTTGCTTTAAATGTCTATATATGCATTGAGAATTGCATGGCGCCGCTTTTGAGCGAGCAATGATTGGGATGTTGTCGCCTGTGAGCGAACATCGATTACGATGCCGCTGCCATCGAGTATGCGTGGAAATTGGGATGCCGCTATTGTAGAGCGAGCAATGAAATGGAGATAGGAAACCATAAGTGAGGAACATGGATTGTTTATAATCATTGTTTAATGATTTGATGTATTGTTTATGACATTGGTACATGGCTCGTAGAATTGTTAATCAATGTAATGATTAACTGGCATTTGAGAATTTGATGGTTTCAGTGTTTTGAGAACAGGGACAGTACAGGAAACCCCGGATGAGGATGATGCCATCCAGGGAGTATATTTTGTATTTCATAGCATTTACAGTATTGTAAATTATGAATTGTATTGTTGTGGTTATTGGATTGGGATATTGGTATGCTCACCCCGTGTGGGGGCTGTCTCTGTTGGGGCAGGTGGTACAGGTGTAGCAGCAGCGTTGGAGTTGAGCTCGGGCTGTTGATTGAAGTACTCCCAGGATTGAGGTACCAGAGCTGGATGGACAGGCGCTCAGATCCAGAGTCGAGATCGAGTTGCGCTTGAGAGGTGCTTCCAGGATCGGAACACCAGTAACGGTATCCAGCGGAGTGTTTTATACATTAGATACACGCTCATTCATTGGGTACTCTTTTGTGAGTACATATTACGTGTATATGGAATGTATAACGGGCTACGACTCTCCTCTTTTCATTTATGGTTTGCATGCAATTAGATATAGAATTGCTAAATGAACTAAGAGTATATTAGTGTATTATATGAGTGCATGCTATATGGATAATCATGGTTGGGGAATTCGAATATCATGTAGTTTAAATGCAAGAAATTTTCTGGGTAGCACAGGGTGTTGCACTTGCATATGTTTTCTTCCCTGATAGTATGATTATATGCACCAAGGTTATGGATTAATACACTAATAACGGGTTAAGGGCACGGGGGTCCTTACAGAAGCTGTGAACTTGTGAGAGTGTGAACAGTCTAAAGATCAAAGAAATGATACTTATCATAATGGAGTTATGAATTGTGAAAACAAGAATAGCTCGAGAAATCTACAAAGTAAACAGAGAGTGTTTCCTTATGAATATCTTTTATTTAATTATTGAATATTATCGGTTATGAATATTGTATTATTCTAAGAGATGAGTATTATGCTAAACATTGATATTGAACCTAGATGATTATGAAATTGTGGAATTGTGAAACAGGAACAACGCGAGGAAGCTTATATTGGTTCAACTTATTCAGGGAATATTCTTTATAGATTTCAATAGCTTTATTCTATTGTATTGCAATTTCATATTTATTGATATGGTTGAGATTTTATATTGGTGCTTGCTCACCCTTTTGTGGGGGTTGTTTCTGTTGAAACATGTACTATGTTCGCTGGGAGAAATAAGGTCGAGCTTCATTGGAGAATAACGTCCTCAGAAACATTGTACCAAGTATTGGTAGATTGAGAATGTGGTTTATACAAGTAGAATTATATTTTTATTCATTGATCGTTTGTGAGTATCCCGATGCATGTATATGGTCTGCAAATAAGTGTCGGAGTTCATCTTTTCATTTGGTTGATTTATGTGCTTTATGAATTGAGTATTGAGAATTGATTTTATTGTTAGATACTGATTGAGAAAGGGATTATGATTTGAGTATATAGTGTTAGTTTAGATGAAGTTAGTTTGGTGAACGTTTGGGATCAAAATTTATGAGGATTTGTTGCTTGTGATTTATTGTTGTCATGTGGAAATGTTTATGATTTGATTTTCCTTGGTATGTCCAATTTTGCGGGGAGATTCTGGCAAATTTTTTTTATAAAAACCCACAGTTGAAAAAATGAAGCATGTAGAGAGTTTTAAAGAATGAATCTCTTTTATACACTTATGACGTCGTAAATACTTTATTGATGTGGTTAGACGTCGAGGTCTTACAAAATCGATTCCAATGAGTAGAGTATCCCATGTATCTTATAAAGAGCTAGCATAGATTGTAAATTCCCAATGTGAGATAATTCTCAACCATATTCATTTGAGAAATAATTATTCGAGAGCAATAGCTTCTCCACTAGAAGAGCGATTGAAACGTGACATTGAGTTGTTATATGATCTAAAATATTTGAGTTGCATCGTTGCCATATGATATAGCTCTTGGTAAGTCGACAATCGCTCGATTCTACAATTGATATCACCCCCAAATTCATGTCGAGGTGATCAAACTTCGAACCCTCAAAACAATCATCAAGATGATTCAGACTGGTTCAACCGAACAAATGCTCGTTCAACGAATCAATTTATAAAAAATATTTAAAAGTTAGTTATGTCGGTTAAATATGATGAGAGATTATGAAATTACCCTTTAGTTACTTAAATAAACTTCACCTAGTGAAGAAAATTAATTCAATTGTATCAACAATTTCTGTTTTATGAAATGCATTGATCTCTTTTTCGTTCAAGATCATAAATTCAACATGTTAATAGTATTTCAGGTGTAATTGATCCTTTCTTCATCAATTCTTCCGCATATGAATTTTCTTTTGATCTATAATATTCTTCAATGACAGAACAAAACCATCATGTTTCAAATGAAGAACATGCTTCAGTGACAACTCTGCTCAATGCGGCAGAAGACTATTCCTCGTCATATTTTCTGCATATAAGTGATAATCCCGGTGCATTTATAATTGGAGAGATTTTTACAGGTGAAAACTTCGGGTCTTGGTCAAAATTCTTGCAGATGACATTCAACATCAAGAACAAGACTGTCTTTCTTGATGGATCTTTACCATACCCAGCCATTTCTTCGAGAATCTTATTTCTTTCTTGGACTAAAGCGAATAATCTAGTATTATCTTGGCTCTCAAACTCAATTTCTAAAGATATTCGAAAAAGCTTGTTATACTTTTCATTTGCCCAAGAGTTTGGACTGAACTGCATACACGTTTGCTCGAAGTGATGGGCCTAGGGTCTTCAAATTAGAGAAAGCAGTAAGTACAACAAGTCCAGGCTCTCATAATATAACTTGATATTACAATTCTTTTTAATCTATATGGGAGGAATATATTAGCTATAGACCATTGTTCAGGTGTAATTGTGAGGCAATGATTAGCTGGTCTTGTCAAATTCTAGAAGCTTTGTCTTCTGCACAACTGGTTGATAATGTTATTAAATTCTTGATTGGCTTACACGATTTTTATGCTACCATAAGAAGTCAGATTCTTTTTGTTTCACCCTTACCTTCCCTCAGAAAGGCTGTCACTTCATTTGATTCCCTGTCAATGATGACCAAACAATCATTGACCAAACAAATTAATAAGCCCTCTTCTTTTTCTAATCCCTCAATGAACTGAGTTGCTTTAATGGCCAAGAACACATACCACCGAGATAAACTCGAAGTGTTTGTATTGCGGATACAATGGTGATCGCGATTTTCTTTAGCAAATAAATATTAAGCGGTGCATGATATAAATCAACAACACAAATCGACCGCAAGCGTACGATGTCAAGTTTTAATATAGTGATTTGTAAGTACGAGTGTCGAACATTGGACTAACAAGCAAGTACCAAATAAGATTTCTTTAAACTATATTTAACCTACAATAATTAATTAATAAGTTAACTAAAACTAAATTAAACTACTCTAATCCAACCAAAACAATCGACGATCATGAGAAAAGTCCACAAGAAAGAACTATCAAGACAATGATTTATCTAACCCAACCCTTACAATTCTTTTCTCCATACATCCCTAAGGCGACGGGTTTTTCGAATTTATTCAATACACTCTCTCGAGCTATATTAAACCTAACACCAAATTGCAACAAGTAACTCTCGTTCACTTAATTAACAGTTCGATATTGAATGGAACTTTATGAAAACCACTAACTTTATATTAAGTAACCTAAAGCTATCATTTGTATGTGATTTATCTTTCGATCTAATCTTTAACACTAAGCATGAATTACAATGTCGTATTATAATTTTATCTTTCGATCTCAATTAAATAAATTATCATTCAAAGGGGATCAATCCTTCAAAAGCATGAAGAACAATAAAACATGCACATAGAAGATGTATGAATTCAATCACAATATCAATAGGAAAAACTATTTTTATGATATATCTCAATCATCAAAAACACAATAAATCCATATTCATTCAAAACTAAAATAGAAAAGTAAAAGTAAACTCCCAAGTCGACTTCGATCGTTGATTCTCGATCCTTCCTCGCTTCTTTCTCGATCGTGCTCATCGATTATCTTGTTGGCTTGTTCCAAATCCTAGGATGGGTTGAAGGATGGAGGTGGATGATGGTAATATTGAAGATGAGAGATGTAGGCTATTCCTAGGTTGTAAAGTATGAGCCAAAGACTCCTAATTTTGTCCAAATCAATCCATATATAGTGATAAGTGTGATTTTTACACTTAATTTGATATATAATTAGGGGTGTTTTTGTAGTGATTCCGAGAAAATATTACACGTTTTGGTATATATTTGTATATGTCAGGAATCTAGGTCCAAATGCATAAAACTGGATGAAATGGGCTTAAAAATGTTGAAAAAGGACCAAACTGAGCAAATCTGGAAAAGGAGGGACCAAATCGCAAGATTGGAGATTTGAGGTCCGCGATCGATCGGTAATGACGAAGATCGATCGCCAGATTTCCGCGATCGATCGGCAAATGATGAAGATCGATCGCGGATTTGTTTAATTTGGGTATCACGTCCAGTAGAGATTGAAGATCGATCGCGAGGAGACGAAGATCGATCGCCGCGAGGAGTTTTTGGAAAAATAAAGACTTTCCATGTTTGGTTCAAGGGGGACTCCTTCCCAATTATTGTTTCCCTATATATCAGACCTAGGGACAAATTTTAGAGGACTTTGGCCAACTTTTACACAGACCTAGCAGCCTCTCCTCCATCCAAAGCACCACCACAAATCATTGAAGAGCAAGAGCAACGCAAGGAACGAAAGCACGGAGCGACGCACGGAGCGACATCCTCGTTATCTTAGTATTTCTGAACTTATTAATTTTTATATCATATTTTGATGTTAAATTTGTTTAAAGACATGTTTATGCATTATAATTTGATTATGGTTGTTGGCTAGAATATTTGTCAAGACATAGGGGATCCCATGTTTGAACCCTTGAGTTAATTAATGGTTTTGATTTGATTACTATGATCTTTGCGCATAATTTATGTTTTTAATGCTCGTAAAATATTAGCTACCTTTTGCATGATATTGGTAATCGTAATTGAATTGACCATAGGAGATTACGATACGACGTACTAAATTAGGCCGTGGGTTTTAGGTTGAGACGGACCAAGTAAAATTTAGCACACGCGTGATAGCAATAGATTTACCAAAATCGAAGGCTAGTAGTTTTCACAAAGCGTTTTTTGGTATTAATCATTCAATAAAGACACGGGAGTGATTTATTGTAGATTAATGCTAGACTTGTTATAATCGGACCAAGGTATAACGAATGAAATAGGAAAACTCGTCACCCTAGAACATAGAACATTAAATCTTAATTAATAGACAACTTTTGGGGGATTACATGGGTGAACCGACGTCTTGATAATTCGTTTATAAATTCTCTTCAATTATCCATCACTGCTGGTTAGGTTAACTGTTGTGCTTAAGTCAATTTAGTTTGATAATCATTCCTTAATCGTAGGTTAAATATAGAAATTCTAATCGAACGTTGTAATTACTACTAGTCCCTGTGGGTTCGACAACATGCTCTTCATTTACTATACTAAAACTTGACAACCGTGCACTTGCGGTATAAAATCGCTACATTGGAATTAACTGTTTAAAATAAAAGCGATCAAGTTTTTGTCGCCGTTGCCGGGGACTAGTTTAAGTAATATCATAGGAGATTAGTTGACTATAATTTAGCCATTATTTTTTATTCTTACTGTTATTACTGTTTATACGATTTCACCACTGTTGTTCCTTCGCTGTGTTGAATTTTGCAGGGAGTTGTCTTTGTAGTGCATGCTACGAAGTGACAGGCCTATATTAGAGCCACTTGACTTAGAGATTGAACGAACTTGCAGAAGACTTCGGAAAGAAACAAGAGAGGTGGCTGAGAATAATCGAGGGAATGGTGAGCAACAAAATGATGAAGTGCCAATTATAAGGTCCATGATGGACTATGCACAACCATCTTTTCAAGGCACCATGTCTAGCATCACAAGACCAAGGATTCAGGCTAATAACTTCGAGATCAAGCCTGCCATAATTCAGATGATTCAACACTCTGTGCAATTCGGAGGATCGCCTACTGATAACCCTAATGCTCATATCTCCAACTTTTTGGAGATATGCGACACGTTCAAGCACAATGGCGTCACTGACGACGCCATCAGGTTACGACTCTTTCCCTTTTCTTTAAACAATAAAGCTAAGAGCTGGTTGAATTCATTGCCTGCAGGGTCGATCACTACTTGGGAGGGAATGGCTCAAGCCTTCCTATCAAAATACGTTCCCCCTTCCAAGACAGCTAAGATGCGCAACGATATCACAACATTCATGCAACATGATCCGGAGACACTGTACGAAGCTTGGGAGCGCTTCAAGGATCTACTTCGAAGATGCCCACATCATGGCCTTCCAATTTGGCTTCAGGTACAAACATTTTACAATGTTTATATTCTGCTAATAGATCCATGATTGATGCAGCAGCAGGAGGTACCATTATGAGAAAGTCACCTGAGGAAGCTTTCATACTCTTGGAGGAGATGGCATCCAACAGTTACCAGTGGCAGTCCGAAAGGAATGTGCCCAAAAGACCGATTGGGGTGCACCAAGTTGATGAGGTAACATCAATAAAAGCTCAATTGGAGGTGTTGAATAAGAAAATGGATGGTTTGAGCATGACAGCGATGCAAGCTCAAGTGGTCATATGTGATTTGTGTGGAGGCAACCATCAAAGCACCGAATGCCAGACAGGTAATCCTTTTGTGCAATCTACTGAAAATGCTAACTTTGTAGGAAACATGCCACAACAGGGTAATTCTTACTCCAAAAACTATAACCAACCGTGGAGGAATCATCCAAACTTCTCTTGGTCCGACCAAAAGAATGTTTTGAACCCCCAAGCACAACCGGTTTACCAACCAAAGCCGAGCATGGAGGAATTACTTGTCAAGTTTATATCATCTACTGAGACAAGGATGAGTAACCAAGATGCATCTATCAAGAATTTGGAAACTCAAGTCGGACAATTGGCAACCATCTTGGCCGGAAGAGCACAAAGAATTCTGCCGAGTGACACCGAGAAGAATCCAAGGGAGCAAGCCAATGCCGTGACCTTGAGGAGTGGAAAGGAACTCGGTGCTGAGAAGGAAACGGAAAAGATTTCAATGAAGCAAGAGGAGAAGGAGCAACCGTGCAACAAGGGTAAGTCCATTGGAGCCACTATACCGATCTCACCACAAGAAAAGGTACACATTCCTCTCCCATTCCTTGCAGCAATTAATAGGGCGAAGGTTGATTCAAATTTTGCCAAATTTTTAGACATGCTTAAGAATTTGCATATCGATATACCTTTTATTGATGCTTTACGAGAAATGCCTAATTATGCCAAATTCTTAAAGAAAATGTTGTCTAAGAAGCAGAAATTGGGAGAGCACGAGACTGTCTTTTTGACTGAGGAATGTAGTGCTATGGTGTAAAAGAAATCGGCCACGAAGTTAAAAGATCCAGGGAGTTTCTCTATTCCTTGCACCGTTGGGCCTATTTCTTCTATTAAATCATTATGTGATTTGGGTGCTAGTGTGAATTTGATGCCTTTGTCTGTTTTTCAGAGACTTGGATTAGGAGAGCCGAAGCCCACGAGGGTAGTGTTGCAAATGGCAGACAAGTCTATCACCTACCCACTAGGAATAATTGAAGATGTACCAGTAAAGATAGATCAATTCACCTTCCCGGTGGATTTCCTAGTGCTGGATATAGAGGAGGATGTGAGAATGCCATTGATCCTGGGACGCCCATTCTTGGCTACTGGAAGAGCCATCATTGATGTTGAAGAAGGGAAGTTGATCCTCCTTGTAGGAAAGGATCGTGTTACATTCAATATGTTCAAATCTTCAACACACGCACACAACGAGCATGATTATCTAAAAGTTAACATGATTGACACTTTGCTTGTTGATGTGGTGCAAGGTACTAATGAGGTGAACGTGGAGTCTGAGCTAGAGCCTAAGGAAGGCAAGTGCCATGACATGGTCAAGTCAAAAAAGGCTAAGAAGCTCAAGGAGAAAAGGACATTCATGAAGGGAGAGACAGTGCAGTTGCATAAAGCGCCACCACCTCGCATTTTCCAAAGCAAGCGAAAGGCGTCATGGGTTGGACCATTCATGGTAACCACCGTCTATGCTCATGGAGCAATTAAGGTAAGTGATCCCATTCTAGGCACTTACGTGGTAAATGATCAGCGGTTAAGGCACTGCAACGTGGATGACACTAATCCACATACTCCGAACCGTTAGAGCGATGTTGGTAATAAGTCCAGCTTGGGACTATTGTAAGGACCCCCGTGCCCTTAACCTGTTATTAGTGTATTAAGCCATACCATTAGTGCATATAATCATAAATCATGGGGAAAACCATATGCAAGTGCGACACCATATGCTATCCAGGAAATTTGTGATGCCCCGAAATTAATTAATTGCAATTAAGGCATTAATTATGTTTATATGATGAATCATGTGATAATTGATTTATGTGTTGATTATTAAATATGAGGAAGATGTGATTTTAAATGAAGTTTAGAGCATTTTTGTAAAATGCTTTCAAAATACCATGTTGGAGTGTTTTATACATCATGTTAAGTTTGGGGTACAAGTTTTAAATTAACTTTGCACAACCCCTTTTAATCCCCACTACCCATCTTTCCCTATACTTCACTTCACTTTACCTTTACTCTTTTAAAACCCCCCAAATCATCCTCAACCCTAAACTATCCCACATTTTCGAAATTCTTCAAAGGAGGAAGGAGGAAGCTCCACAAAACTTGAGTTTGTGTGATTTTTACCAAGATTTAGAGTCTTCAAGAGGTATGGGACTCTCCCTAAAGTTTTGATGATGTTTGGATTTGAAATGTGGTGATTTTTGAAGTGATTATGTGGGTTGTTTTGGGGTATGTGTTATATATGTTTGGGGTATGATTTTTGAAGTGTTTTATGTGGGTTTTAGTGGGTTATGATGTTATTGTTATTGTTGGGAAGTTTGGTTTTGAAAGGTATGAGGATAAGCTTGGAAAATGCACATAAAAATGGTGAAATCGCGACCACTGGTTGTGGCGATCGATCGCTACAAATGCAGCGATCGATCGCCGAGAGGCAGTACGCAAAATGGGGATAGGCGATCGATCGCCTCAAATGGCGCGATCGATCGCCAACGTCCAGTAGCGAAATGAGCATCAGGCGATCGATCGCCTCATTTTAAGCGATTGATCGCCGCTAAGTGAAAAATCAGGCGATCGATCGCCATGTTTTGAGCGATCGATCGCCACTGTTCAAAAGTAGGAAAATGATGATTTTTGTTAAAGTTTTGGTATTGGGCTATTGTTTAGCTTCTAATATCAATTCGTATGGTTATGTAGAACCGTCCCAGGTACCCACAACCTCAAGGAGATAAAGTTCTGCAATTTCTCATTCTTTTGGAATTAAGGTACGTAAGAAACGTACGAGCATCGGACGGTAAACCATACTCCTACATTTAATGATGATGCTTATGATGATGATGTTTATAATGATGGTTATGATGATGATGTTTATGATGATGTTTATGATGATGATGTTTATGATGATGTTTATGATGATGATGTTTATGATGATGTTTATGATGACGATGTTTATGATGATGATTATGATGATGTTTATGATGATGATGTTTATGATGACGTTTATGATGATGATGTTTATGATAAGTAAGTTTATGATAAGGTCATACGATGTATATAATTGGGTAAGACGCCCATGTGGTAAGATGCCACCCAATGTATGTGAGTGGGTAAGATGCCCACGTGGTAAGATGCCACACAATGTTATGATATGGCAAGACGCCATATGATTGGGTAAGATCCCCCTGTGGTAAGATGCCACATGACGGTTATGTTATGGTAAGATGCCATACAATGGGGTAAGATGCCCTTATACATGAATAAGAATCAGGGATAACAAAAGAAGTTGAAGAACGACCAATAACTTTTACTTAACTAAGATGTTATGCATTGATGTATGTCTTTTAATATCATGTTAAGTAAATATGTTTATGCTCACGATGTGTTGTCCCTGTAGGTACACTTTTGGACCGAGGGCCTAGGGTCGGGTTGAGGAGGTGAGCTAAAAGGAGCAAGATGAATATAGGATGCAGGATTTTGATAGTCTCTACTCTAGGAGTAGTGTAAACCTATAGCTTTAACATTCATTATTGGGAATGTAATTAAATAGCTTTTGGAAATTTTATTTTGGCCTGTAATCTTCTTAGCTCAAGCTACAACCGGAACTCTTAAGAGGTTATAAATGCATGTTCTGTCCATTATATGTGTACTAATTGATGTTAAGGTAGGAAGACCCTACATTAGTGGTATCAGAGCAGTGGTTAGATAACCCGGGAATGAGTGAAGGGTAGCCTTAGCAATAAGCTAGCTAGGTGCTTACTTTTAAACATGTTTTGCGCATAAGCTACATATGAAGTATATGACTGTTATGCTAACATGTTATGCCTTTCTAACGATGTATATATGAACTGCTTTTGGATCTTGTTGTTAACCCTTGTGTTGCAGTATGGCAGCAAACGTGGAGGTAGGTGACGCGGTGAGCGTCAATGCAAGTGCGGGGCGTACGAATCCCCTACCCCCACCAGCTTTTGATGATGAACCGTCCGAACAACAGTTGTTGCCAGGGGAGCTAAGCTTAACTCAATTTCTTGCATACCGACCCCCAACCTTTGAAGGAACCGAAACTGGGGAACGAGCTGAGGAATGGTTAGAAAGAATAGAGCAAATCTTTGTGGCAGCCCCATGTGCGAAGACAGCATGGATATGGTTAGCAGAGTTCCAATTGGCCAAGAAGGCGCTAATGTGGTGGAAGACCACTGTGGTGGAGCAAGAGGCTCAAGGTCATGAAGTTAATTGGAAAATGTTTTGAACTCGCTTTCTGAATCGTTATTTCTCGGCTGCTGCACGACAGGCTAAGGAAGATGAATTTACTCACCTCAAGCAAGATAATATGTCAGTGTCAGATTTTTCTCTTCAGTATTGCTCCTTACTCAGATATGTACCTCACATCGCCACGAGCACTCAAGCAAAGATGAGGAACTTCATGAAGGGCTTGAGGCCGGAGCTGTACGATAGGGTGATTACTTATGGCCCTACTTGCTTGACGATGCACTCTGACGGGCTGAGCTAGCTGAACTGGGAGTGGGTGCATACCTTGATGTTGTACCACCGCCAGCACCGCCTCAGAAATCCACTCCTGATAATTTGAAGCCAAGGGGTGAGCAGTTCAAACCAAGAGGAAACACATCGGCGTCAAGGTTTAGTGGTAAGAGGCCCGACAATAGATGGAAAGGAAACCGAAGGAGTGATGCCCCATCTGGAAGGGGGCAGTCTCAGGGAGACAGATCCGGGAAGGTCCAATGCACTCTTTGTGGGCAACCACATCTGACGAAAGATTGTGTAGGATGTTATGTTTGTGGCGACAAAGGCCACTTTGCTAGGCAGTGTCCCAACAGGGGAAGTCAACAGGGTTCTGCGGGGAGGCCTGCGGATAGGACAACACAGCATAGACCACCATTCGTGCCGAGATAGTATGGAGGTCAGCCTATGGGGCCACCTCAAGGGCAAGTCTATGCATTGACGAGGGAGCAGGCTTCAGCGGCTCCGGAGGAGGTTATAGCGGGTACATGTCTTTTATTTACGCACCCTGCTTTTATATTGATCGACACAGGTGCGTCACACTCTTTTGTGTCGACAGGTTTTGTGGAAAGGCTCCACATATGCACTTCTCCGTCGCCCACGCCTTTCATAGTCTCGACCCCCGCTGGAAGAAGTATGATTACTGATCGGATCGTCTACGATGGCCTCATTTATTTTGAGGATAAAGAACTAAGGTCAGATTTGATTGTTCTGGGAATGTCAGATTTTGACTGCATTCTGGGCATTGATGTTCTGAACAGGTATCAGGCAGTTGTGAACTGCAGGCAGAGGACTGTACGGTTCAAATCTGATATGGGAATTCCATGGACGTTCTATGGGGATGGTTCTCGCTCTAAGATTCCGTTGATATCTGCTGTCAAGATGGCGCAGTTGTTGGAACGAGGCCATACAGGATATCTCATTTATGCCGTTGATATTACGGAAAGGAAAGAAGAAGTAAAAGTTGAGGATGTGCCCGTAGTGGCGGAGTTCCCTGATGTCTTTCCGGAGGAGATTCCCGAATTCCCACCGACGAGAGAGGTCGAGTTTGGGATTGAGTTATTACCGGGGACGTCTGCCATTTCTCGTGCCCCTTATAGGATGGCACCAGCAGAGCTAAGGGAATTAAAGATTCAGTTGCAAGAGCTCCTTGATAAAGGCTATATACGCCCTAGCGTATCACCCTGGGGAGCACCAGTTTTATTTGTGAAGAAGAAAGATGGTTCGATGCGTTTGTGCATCGATTACAGACAACTGAACAAAGCTACAGTGAAGAATAAGTACCCACTTACGAGGATCGATGACTTGTTTGATCAGTTGCAGGGTACGAGGCTCTACAGTAAGATCGATCTGAGGTCAGGGTACCATCAGATTCAAGTAAGGGAAGATGATGTCCAGAAGACAGCCTTCAGGACTAGGTATGGGCACTATGAATTCCTAGTCATGCCTTTTGGGGTGACAAATGCCCCGGCTGTTTTCATGAGTTTGATGAACAGGGTGTTCCAGCCATATTTGGATCAAAATCGTCATAGTTTTCATTGACGATATACTCATCTACTCCCGGACCGAAGAAGATCATGTACGGCACTTGAGGACAGTACTTCAGATCCTTAGGGATCATCAGTTGTATGCAAAGCTCAGCAAGTGCAAGTTCTGGCTGAGCAGTGTAGTATTCTTGGGTCATGTTATATCTAGCAGCGGGATATCTGTGGATCCCAGGAAGATTGAAGCTGTGATGGAGTGGGCAGCACCCACTTCTGTACCCGAGATACGGAGTTTCCTTGGCTTAGCAGGTTATTACCGACGTTTTGTCGAGGGATTTTCTAAGATCGCTAAGCCGCTGACACAGCTGACTCAGAAAGGAGTCCCATTCTTTTGGTCCGAAGCTTGCGAGGAAAGCTTCCAAGAATTGAAACGTCGTTTGACGACAGCGCTAGTGTTGGTGATTCCTTCTGAGAATAAGAAGTTTGCCTTGTACACGGATGCATCATTGCAGGGTTTGGGCTGTGTATTGATGCAGGAAAAGCACGTGGTGGCTTATGCTTCGAGGCAGTTGAAGCCTCATGAGACCAGATACCTAGTCCATGATCTGGAACTGGCGGCCATCATTTTCGCCTTGAAGATTTGGCGTCATTATCTTTATGGTACGACGTTTACCATCTATACGGACCATAAGAGCATGAAATTTCTATTCACTCAGGCTGAACTGAATATGCATCAAAGAAGATGGATGGATTTGCTCAAGGATTATGACTGTGAGATTGAGTACCATCCGGGTAAAGCAAATTTGATAGCAGACGCCTTAAGTAGGAAGGTGAAGAGTACTGCTGAAGACGCTATGTGTTTATCAGCGATGATGACTTCTTACTGCCATCTGGGCTATGATTTTGATGTGGACACGTCGCCGGTGCGAGTGTCGACCTTATTGGCGGAGCCAGATATATTTGAGGCGATCAGGAAGGCCCAGAAGTCGGATAGTGAGGTTCAGAGATGGACATCATTGGTACTTCAGGGTCAGCCATCCAAGTTCAGAGTGGCTGAGGATGATTCTTTGAGACTGGGCAACCGATGGGTAGTCCCAGATACACCAGAACTACGTAAAGGAATCTTGGAACGAGCTCATAGTAGCCGGTTCAGTATCCACCCCGGAGGAAGAAAGATGTATAAGGACTTGAGTGGTCAATTCTGGTGGAGACGCATGAAGCGTGATGTGATCACTTTTGTTAAGAGATGTTTGATCTGCCATCAAGTAAAGGCAGAAAGGCAGAGGCCTGGTGGCGAGCTGAAGAGCTTGGAGGTACCTAAGTGGAAGTGGGAGCACATATCTATGGACTTCGTGACCCACTTGCCAAGGTCGGCCTCTGGATTTGATGCGATCTGGGTGATCGTAGATAGGCTGACGAAGGTAGCTCATTTCATCCCTTACAATATGACTTTCACGTATCTAAAGATGGCCCAATTATATGTACGGGATGTAGTGAGGTTGCATGGGGTTCCAGTCTCGATCGTGTCTGACAGAGACCCAAGGTTTACTTCTCATTTCTGGGAGGGTCTCCAGGCAGCTTTGGGCACCGAGGTGAGACTGAGTACAGCTTATCACCCTCAGACAGACGGCCAAACGGAGCGTACTATACAGATGCTCGAAGATATGCTGAGGGCATGTGTTTTGGAGTTTGATACTCCGTGGCAAGATTCAATACCACTGGTAGAGTTCTCCTATAATAACAGCTATCAGGCGAGCATTCAAATGGCCCCTTTTGAAGCTCTTTACGGACGACGATGTAGGTCACCGCTGTATTGGGAGGACTTGACGAGTAAAGCGGTCGGAGGACCGGATATGATTAAGGACATGGAGGAAAAGATTAAGATGATACGCTTAAAGATGAAAGCGGCCCAAGATAGGCAAGCAGCCTACGCCAATAAGCGGCGACGGCCGCTAGAATTCCAAGTAGGAGACAAGGTTTTCTTGAAAATCTCACCCTTCAGGGGTGTGGTCCGTTTTGGTATGCGGGGAAAGTTATCTCCGAGATATGTCGGACCGTATGAGATTTTGCAGCGTATTGGTACACTGGCTTATCGTTTGGCTCTACCGCCGTCTTTATCTGGAATTCATGATGTCTTCCATGTTTCTATGTTGAGAAAGTATGAGCCAGACCCATCTCATGTTTTACAGCCTACTGAAGTGCAGTTGGATTCGATGTATCCTACGTTGAACGACCGGTCAGAATTCTGGACCGTGAGGATCGCAGATTACGAAGTAAAGTGATACCGATGGTCAAAGTTCAGTGGGATCGTCGGGGTGTCTAAGAGGCTACGTGGGAGACGGAACGGCATATGATGCAGCATTACCCGGAACTATTTTCTGGTATGATTTATGTTTAGTTTCTTTTTGGGTAAGTGCATGCGATTTCGAGGACGAAATCTTGTAAGTAGGGGAGTAATGTGATGCCCCAAAATTAATTAATTGCAATTAAGGCATTAATTATGTTTATATGATGAATCATGTGATAATTGATTTATGTGTTGATTATTAAATATGAGGAAGATGTGATTTTAAATGAAGTTTAGAGCATTTTTGTAAAATGCTTTCAAAATACCATGTTGGAGTGTTTTATACATCATGTTAAGTTTGGGGTACAAGTTTTAAATTAACTTTGCACAACCCCTTTTAATCCCCACTACCCATCTTTCCCTATACTTCACTTCACTTTACCTTTACTCTTTTAAAACCCCCCAAATCATCCTCAACCCTAAACTATCCCACATTTTCGAAATTCTTCAAAGGAGGAAGGAGGAAGCTCCACAAAACTTGAGTTTGTGTGATTTTTACCAAGATTTAGAGTCTTCAAGAGGTATGGGACTATCCCTAAAGTTTTGATGATGTTTGGATTTGAAATGTGGTGATTTTTGAAGTGATTATGTGGGTTGTTTTGGGGTATGTGTTATATATGTTTGGGGTATGATTTTTGAAGTGTTTTATGTGGGTTTTAGTGGGTTATGATGTTATTGTTATTGTTGGGAAGTTTGGTTTTGAAAGGTATGAGGATAAGCTTGGAAAATGCACATAAAAATGGTGAAATCGCGACCACTGGTTGTGGCGATCGATCGCTACAAATGCAGCGATCGATCGCAGAGAGGCAGTACGCAAAAATGGGGATAGGCGATCGATCGCCTCAAATGGCGCGATCGATCGCCAACGTCCAGTAGCGAAATGAGCATCAGGCGATCGATCGCCTCATTTTAAGCGATCGATCGCCGCTAAGTGAAAAATCAGGGGATCGATCGCCATGTTTTGAGCGATCGATCGCCACTGTTCAAAAGTAGGAAAATGATGATTTTTGTTAAATTTTTGGTATTGGGCTATTGTTTAGCTTCTAATATCAATTCGTATGGTTATGTAGAACCGTCCCAGGTACCCACAACCTCAAGGAGATAAAGTTCTGCAATTTCTCCTTCTTTTGGAATTAAGGTACGTAAGAAACGTACGAGCATCGGACGGTAAACCATACTCCTACATTTAATGATGATGCTTATGATGATGATGTTTATAATGATGGTTATGATGATGATGTTTATGATGATGTTTATGATGATGATTATGATGATGTTTACGATGATGATGTTTATGATGACGTTTATGATGATGATGTTTATGATAAGTAAGTTTATGATAAGGTCATACGATGTATATAATTGGGTAAGACGCCCATGTGGTAAGATGCCACCCAATGTATGTGAGTGGGTAAGATGCCCACGTGGTAAGATGCCACACAATGTTATGATATGGCAAGACGCCATATGATTGGGTAAGATGCCCCTGTGGTAAGATGTCACACGACGGTTATGTTATGGTAAGATGTCATACAATGGGGTAAGATGCCCTTATACATGAATAAGAATCAGGGATAACAAAAGAAGTTGAAGAACGACCAATAACTTTTACTTAACTAAGATGTTATGCATTGCTGTATGTCTTTTAATATCATGTTAAGTAAATATGTTTATGCTCACGATGTGTTGTCCCTGTAGGTACACTTTCGGACCGAGGGCCTAGGGTCGGGTTGAGGAGGTGAGCTAAAAGGAGCAAGATGAATATAGGATGCAGGATTTTGATAGTCTCTACTCTAGGAGTAGTGTAAACCTATAGCTTTAACATTCATTATTGGGAATGTAATTAAATAGCTTTTGGAAATTTTATTTTGGCCTGTAATCTTCTTAGCTCAAGCTACAACCGGAACCCTTAAGAGGTTATAAATGCATGTTCTGTCCATTATATGTGTACTAATTGATGTTAAGGTAGGAAGACCCTACAAAATTTCTTGCATTTAATCCAAATAATATTCGAACTCCCCAACCAAGATCATTTATATAACATGCACCCTCATAATACACTAACCTGCTCTTAGTTCATTTAGCAGTTCCATATTTAATTGCATGCAAACCATAAATGAATAGAGAAGAGCCGTAGCCCATTTATACATTCCATATACACGTAAAATGTATTCACATAAGAGCACCCAATGAATACGCGTGTATCTAATGTATAAAAGACTATACTGGATACCGTTACTGGCACTTCAATCCTGGAAGTACCTCCCAAGCACAGCTCGATCCCAATTCTGGATCTATGCACTTGTTCAACCAGCTTTGGTACCTCGATCCTGGAAGTACCTCAAATCAACTGTCCGAGCTCAACTCCAAAGCTGCTGCTACACCTGTATCACCTGTCCCAACAGAGAAAGCCCCCACACGGGGTGAGCATACCAGTACCACCAATCCAAATAATCATAATATTACAATTTACAATTTGCAGAATGTAAATGCCATGAATTTAAATGATACTCCCTGGATGGTATCATCCACATCTGGGATCCCCTGTATCGTCCCTGTTCCCAAATAACCATACTCATCAAATTCCCAAAGCCAGTTAATCGCCACATAGATTAACTAATACCATTTCTAATATGCCAGTTCCATAATCAATATTGTAAAATCATTATATAAAAGACCGTAGATAACACACATATCTAACCAACGAATTCATGGTCCTATTCATTGCTCGCTCCACAATAGCGGCATTTTAAATCCCACGCACGCTCAACAATAGCGGCGTTATAACCGATGGTCGCTCAACGGCGATAACATCTCAATTGTTGCTCGCTCATAGCGGCACCCTATAATTCCCAACGTATTTCCATTTATCATAATTACCAAACACTATACATTTCACTGTCCATTCATTACAAGCACCATATGCCATGCACCTCAACATTCATTCATTGTGATAACCATATACGATGCAATCCACAGTTGTAATATTATAACAGGTTATGCTCGTACGTTATACGTACCTTAAGTCTCCGTAGTCCAAGCCAAACTTTGCATGAGTTCCATACCTCGAGAAATATGTGCTAAAACACATAAACAACTCACAATCAAATATAAGCATGCAACCACGTGTCCAAGCACGTTCAAGACTCCCAATCATATCGTCAATCCATGACGATTACTAAAATAAAAGCCCCCCCCCCCCCCCCCCCCCCCCCCCCCCGCCCCCCCCGGCAAGCATGCATAATACCCAAAATATTCTATTTTATATGTTTAATAGATAGCCAAAAACCCAACCAAAAATTCCGTTTAATTAATTTTGGCTCCAACCAATCCATTTTAAAAGTATAGCATTCCCATTGGAATGTAGACATTGCCCCTGAAACGGCCCCCTTAAAACCTTGATTCCAAAATCCCGACATTTTCCAAAATTTTGAAAGAAACAAAGGGAACAGGGCCGTGATCGATCGGCGCTAAGCCGCGATCGATCGCCATACCCTACTGCCCGAAAATAAACAAGCCGCGATCGATCGCCACATCTCGCGATCGATCACCGAGACCCTCGCGATCGATCGCCCACTTTTCGCGATCGATCGCCGCTACTGCTCATCGCCTTCCTAAAACAGAAACATGTCGCGATCGCTCGGCGCCAAGCCGCGATCGATCGCGACCTGCAGGATTCCGAAAATTTCGAGCTTCAATGGTGTTTTTCACACCCAAACTCCAAACCAACACCCCATACAACCTCAACACCTCAAATACAACAATTAAACTCCATAAAAACACTGAAATCAACATTTTAGATTTTAACCCAAAACCCCCAAACACAAATCCAACCCAAAAGCTCAACCATAACACACCATACCACTATCAAATCGAAGACAATGGTGAGGGAAATGTTAATACCTGATTATCTTCGAGAAATCCGGCTCCCGAGCCAAGCTACCAATGATTTCCTTCACAAGAGCCAAAGAGGGGAAAGGGGGAAGAGGGTTTGAGCAATGAGAGAGGGAAGAGAGAGAGGGATTTCGTGCCAAATGACGGAAATCTCGAGTCCAACTGGTATATATAGCAAAAATGTTCCAAGATACCAATACCTCCACAAATACATCATGATTGATTAAAAATCATCTGTTTTCAAAAACTCTCTCTCCAACATCAAATACCCATACTGGCCCCAACATAAAGCGCCCCGGACACCAAGTCTCACTAAAAACCCAACTCATAGGTTTTTCCACCAAAATGAGAATACAATCTCAACCTTTGGATCCAACGATCCCAAATGCCCGATTTAACAACCTCGGGAGACGCAAAACCGCAATTAATTCCTAATTGCCACAATTAAAAATCCATCAAGGATTATTACCACACCGGGATTAACATCATTAATCTCCGGACATCACAATTATCCCCCACTAATAAAATTTCGTCCTCGAAATTTGCACCGGTGTACTCTACGTAACACCAGGACTACACAAGCAAAACAAAGTCACAAACCCGGTTCTGGACCGCATTAGAATCGAATTATCAACTGCGAGAACACCAATCTCGCACCAAGCTCTAAAATAGAGCAAACGCCAAAACTAATACAAACCCAAAAGATAACAACATACCTCAATGTGAATCGTCCCAGAAGTCAGTCCACCACGATTGTAAATCAACCAAATCTTCCTTGGTCCTGACATAGATATCTTCTCATGAGATTTCCATCATTTGCCCACGACGCTTAACACGCATCGTTATGAAGAGGACCACTAGCACTTTGTAACACGGATCGAGCAACCCATTGCTACCGATCAACACCAAACACACATCTAATGATGAACACATCCGGGCGTTCCAAGAAGATCACATCTTGGTCCTAACACACAATCGAGACTCCGCAAGGTCTCAAGTTCTCGAAAGGACATGCAAGAACAATCAATTGCATTCCCGATACACGTGTCAACACGACACTAACAAATCTGAATCCTGGCCATCCCTCGTTTATTTTGGGATTCAACAATCCTAAAACAGGAAGGCTATCGAATTATTCAACAAGAACTACCATGGTTCCAAAACACGACAATTTCTCCTTAGGGGAAGTCAACCGGACTCCCCGTTTATTCATCGGAAGTACATCGAGCCATCGAGATCACCAATCTCAAAGTGCCACAATCTCTCACCGGAGATTCATTCATCAAAGCATATAGATCCGATGCTCGACGAGTACCAAGAACATGCTGACCTTTGTACACCCACACCGGCATACATGTCGACGCACCAACACAACAAGCGTACTGAAAGCAATAGACTCGAGTATCTCCAATCATACCCAAAATCTCAAAATCAACTGTCAATCCTCAATCATTCTCGCCCCACGGAGAATAATGGTTGACAAACCAAAACCAAAGGGTGTGATTTCAACATCAACACCACACAATCAAAGTAACGAATCTCCCAAAGGATTCAACCGGTAGGTATCTCAATACCGTCTTTCTCACAAGGAAAGTGTCATGAATCCATGACCCTCCAACCTCGAACCACCGTTCAGAAAACTGGATATATTTAATCAAAACATAACACGGAACCAAAAGTACGCAATTGGTTTGAGATAGTGCATCAAAGCAACCATTACCAAATCGAAACCCGTATACGCCATGTATACTCATCCTAGAGATGCTATGTACTAATACCATAGTACTACACAAACTCGAGCATTTCTCCGGAGACGTCTCCTCGAACGTCTCACCAGAAGTACGAAGCCATCGCCTAGTCCAACACTAGTAGGGCTTACCCCTGTTGATTCACAATCAACCCTCAACCAATACTAGTTGTCTCTACGATAGTATAATCCAAATCTCTCCAAGAGATAAAATCAATATAGTAGTGTTACCCCACTAGCTATATCCCACAAATCCAATCGTGACTCCCGTTGCATTCCATATGCAAGGATGCTCAACTAGAGCTAACCACGATTTGTTGATACACACGTTGGTATTACCAACAAAATTGAGTTGTCCCAATACAAGTCCCTCGAAATATAAGACGTATAAACGTCCCCATGAGGTATTCCCCACCTCAAACATCAAATTACACCGAGACTATAAGAGTCTATCATAAGTCCGCACCATATCATCGTACGATTCACTCGGATCCAACGAGCAGTATAACGGCTATCACAAGCACGCTAGAGCACTGCAACAATACCTGGCTAGCGATCCGCTGGCCCCATAGGTTCATACCAACTTATCAACGTGACACACGTCCCATTCCGGTATACCATACCGTACAAACCATTGGAGTTGTGGGTCGTCACCCAACATATCTCTAAACACCAAAGCACAATGGACAATCCGGTGTCCTTGCTCAACTACGATGCAATCCTAATCCATTAGGACTTATCCCACACCCTCAGGGTGGGTGTGTCCACGCCTAACACACATCACAGCAACAAGCGAGTGGTTTTCCTCAATGACTACTCTTACCACCCAATCACTTGGCCTTAGCCAAACCAGCGAGTATACCCAAAGGATATCATTACTCGAACAATATATACTTTGAATGTGTGCTGCGGTACAATTCTTGTACGGCGCACCCAAAAATTCTTCGAGCAACCTGCTCGGCATAATGGTCTCGTCAACTAGTGACCCAGACGCTACCATGTGCTCACCAAAGGCACTCAAACAATATAACCACGTACATAAACATGAATGTATTAATCATCAAAACAACGCTACACGTCTACATAGAACATCCACTATGTCATCGTCATCCCGTGACGATACCTGTCAACATATGACTTCGAAATAACATCGTCGACTCGTGACGGTATATGTCGGTACACGACGTCCATAGTCTCATCGTCAAACACATGACAGCATAAGTAAATCAACGCACGATATCCACAATAATGCTAAATAAACAGTAATACGCCATACCTCATTGCTAACAATATAGCAGTATACCTGTCTCCGTCATCCAACAGTGGTATGCAATCAGCACCCATCGCTCGTAGGTGGCGTAATCCAGTGTCATGTACATAGCGGTATAACCCGTCGCTATAGAATCAACGGCATAATCCCTCGTCATAGAGTCAGTAGCATGAAACATCGCTATAGATATCTGGCGGTATGAACCATCGCCAATAGAATAGCGGAATGAACCATCGCTATGAATACCCGGCGGCATAAACCATCGCCAATAGAATAGCGGAATGAACCATCGCTATGAATTACCGGCGGCATAAACCATGGCCAATAGAATAGCGGAATGAACCATCGCTATGAATACCCGGCGGCATAAACCATCGACAATAGAATAGCGGAATGAACCATCGCTATGAATACCCGGCCGCATAAACCATCGCCAATAGAATAGCGGAATGAACCATCGCTATGAATACCCGGCGGCATAAACCATCGCCAATAGAATAGCCGATCCCTAGTCATTGTTACGGTAGTGTATTTTAATGCCCCTCGCTCAAATGCCACATGCGGCACTCCCACCCCTCGCTTTACATATAGGCGGCATAGAATAACCTCGCTTAAATGGACATGCGGCGCTCCCACCCCTCGCTTCACATTTTAGCGGTAAATATTCTTTCCTCGCCTCATATGATAACTACGCTTCAATGTGACATGCGACGCTCCCACCCCTCGCTTCACATTTTAGCGGCACAAACAAACAAATAGCGGCAAGCATTTAAAATCATCACTCATCCATAACAATGACTCATGGGATATTCACCAAGTATTCCGTCTATACCTGCAACACAAAGCATATTCCATATCCCAACATACATCTTCATGAGTGTATTTTAATGCACCTCGCTCAAATGCGACATGCGACACTCCCACCCCTCGTTTCAACATTTGGCGGCAGAGCATTAAAATCATCACTCCATTGTACACATGCAACCACAATGCATAATCCATGATGTATATAAAATGCAGGTTACCGTTCATGTCTTTCAACCCTGGTCTTAGCCTTTCGCATCATAGTGTCCCCACAGGAACAATCCCAAACCATGAGCATACGATAATCCATATTCACCACAATATGATTATAATGAGTAAATGCATAAACTATGAGTACAAAGTACTTCTTGTATCCCAATGCATTTCAAAATGCTCCATTTGGTTGTCCCTGTGTCACAACTCACAATCATAATCAACAGGTTATATTATGATTCTACAGATGTCATGACATTTAATCGTTTCACTATGATCACATATCACAATTGCACATAAGCAAAATAGTTGTGTCACACAACACTAGCTACTATCGTGCATAAATATGTGCTACCTATCCCTATCAGCATGTTCCAGGCCTTCAACAGTCCCAAAGAGCTAACCACTGCTCTGATACCACTAATGTAAGGACCCCCGTGCCCTAAACCCGTTATTAGTGTATTAAGCCATACCATTAGTGCATATAATCATAAATCATGGGGAAAATCATATGCAAGTGCGACACCATATGCTATCCAGGAAATTTCTTGCATTTAATCCAAATAATATTCGAACTCTCCAACCAAGATCATTTATATAACATGCACCCTCATAATACACTAACATGCTCTTAGTTCATTTAGCAGTTCCATATTTAATTGCATGCAAACCATAAATGAATAGAGAAGAGCCATAGCCCATTTATACATTCCATATACACGTAAAAGACTATACTGGACACAGTTACTGGCACTTCAATCCTGGAAGTACCTCCCAAGCACAACTCGATCCCAATTCTGGATCTATGCACTTGTTCAACCAGCTCTGATACCTCGATCCTGGAAGTACCTCAAATCAACCATCCGAGCTCAACTCCAAAGCTGCTGCTACACCTAAATCACCTGTCCCAACAGAGACAGCCCCCACACGGGGTGAGCATATCAGTACCACCAATCCAAATAATCATAATATTACAATTTACAATTTGCAGAATGTAAATGCCATGAATTTAAATGATACTCCCGGGATGGTATCATCCTCATCTGATCCCCTGTATCGTCCCTGTTCCCAAAATAACAAAACTCATCAAATTCCCAAAGCCAGTTAATCGCCACATAGATTAACTAATACCATTTCTAATATGCCAGTTCCAGAATCAATATGGTAAAATCATTATATAAAAGACCGTAGATAACACACATATCTAACCAACGAATTCATGGTCCTATTCATTGCTCGCTCCACAATAGCGACATTTTAAATCCCACGCACACTCAACAATAGCGGCGTTATAACCGATGGTCGCTCAACGGCGATAACATCTCAATCATTGCTCGCTCATAGCGGCACCATATAATTCCCAACGTATTTCCATTTATCATAATTACCAAACACTATACATTTCACTGTCCATTCATTACAAGCACCATATGCCATGCACCTCAACATTCATTCATTGCAATAACCATATACTATGCAATTCACAGTTGTAATATTATAACAGGTTATGCTCGTACGTTATACGTACCTTAAGTCTCCGTAGTCCAAGCCAAACCTTGCATGAGTTCAATACCTCGAGAAATATGTGCTAAAACACATTAACAACTCACAATCAAGTATAAGCATGCAACCACGTGTCCAAGCACGTTCAAGACTCCCAATCATATCGTCAATCCATGACGATTACCAAAATAAAAGCCCCCCCGGCTAAGCATGCATAATACCCAAAATATTCTATTTTATATGTTTAATAGATAGCCAAAAACCCAACCAAAAATTCCGTTTAATTAATTTTGGCTCCAACCAATCCATTTTAAAAGTATAGCATTCTCATTGGAATGTAGACATTGCCCCGGAAACGGCCCCCTTAAAACCTCGATTCCAAAATCCCGACATTTTCCAAAATTTTGAAAAAAATAAAGGGAACAGGGCCGCGATCGATCGGCGCTAAGCCGCGATCGATCGCCATACCCTACTGCCCGAAAATAAACAAGCCGCGATCGATCGCCACATCTCGCGATCGATCACCGAGACCCTCGCGGTCGATCGCCCACTTTTCGCGATCGATCGTCGCTACTGCTCATCGCCTTCCCAAAACAGAAACATGTCCCGATCGATCAGCGCCAAGCCGCGATCGATCGCGACCTGCGGGATTCCAAAAATTTCGAGCTTCAATGGTGTTTTTCACACCCAAACTCCAAACCAACACCCCATACAACCTCAACACCTCAAATACAACAATTAATCTCGATAAAAACACTGAAATCAACATTTTAGATTTTAACCCAAAACCCCCAAACACAAATCCAACCCAAAAGCTCAACCATAACACACCATACCACTATCAAATCGAATACAATGGTGAGGGGAATGTTAATACCTGATTATCTTCGAGAAATCTGGCTCCCGAGCCAAGCTACCAATGATTTCCTTCCCAAGAGCCAAAGAGGGGAAAGGGGGAGGAGGGTTTGAGCGATGAGAGAGGGAAGAGAGAGAGGAATTCCGTGCCCAATGACGGAAATCTCGAGTCCAACTGGTATATATAGCAAAAATGTTCCAAGATACCAATACCTCCACAAATACATCATGATTCATTAAAAATCATCTGTTTTCAAAAACTCTCTCTCCAACATCAAATACCCATACTGGCCCCAACATAAAGCGCCCCGGACACCAAGTCTCACTAAAAACCCAACTCATAGGTTTTTCCACCAAAATGAGAATATAATCTCAACCTTTGGATCCAACGATCCCAAATGCCCGATTTAACAACCTCGAGAGACGCAAAACCACAATTAATTCCTAATTGCCACAATTAAAAATTCATCAAGGAATATTACCACACCGGGATTAACACCATTAATCTCCGGACATCACAATTATAAATCAAGAACTTTTTCCTATCCCTTTGCTTTGTTTTTAGTTTATTTTGGTTTGTTTTGTTTTTATTTTTGATTTTGGCGAGACTCCATACGTGCTGTGATCTATCCAACATTATACCCCATGAGCTAATGAGGAATTGGACAATGATCACTGACGGTCGTTGTCAAAGGTAAATGTTTTGTCTCATTTTCCATGCCTAGTACATTGAGGACAATGCAAGAATTAAGTTTGGGGGAGTGCATTTCTGTGTCATGCTTCTTATTTGGAAATTGATCGTTTCTGGAGCACCAACAAAAATTTTCTTGAAAATGAATTCAACTAGTAAGATAAGAATAAATCATAGTAGTGGTCTCTATTCAATGATGATATTAGTCTCACTTTGCATGTCAACTTGAGTTTTGATGATTGTAAGACTTGTTTGTTAATATCTTGTTTTGAGTAGCATGTCTAAGATTGGGAATACATTGAGCACATTTGAGTCACAATCTTGTGAATTGCATTTGGAGTAGTAAAATTTTTGTGAACTTGATGAATTGTTTTTGAGTATCTTAGAGTACCTTAGAAACTATTTGATGATGACACTTTGAGGCAAAATTTTATAGTTATAAACTCGACTTGGAAATGATTTAGGCGATCTTTGGACCGTTTGAGCCTTTCAAGCTTACCATGATAAACATCAATCCCTAGTATCCAATTTTGAGCTTTATTGAAAAAGAATGGAGTATGTTGAACATACTATTAGCCCCCATTCAACATTCTTTGGTAAACTCATTATACTCACCTTTATGAGCCTATTGAAAAGAATTATCTTTACCCAAAGGGAGTATAATGATTCTCATTATATGCACATAATTTGCTAAATTTTGATGAGCTTATTGTAAAAAAGATGATGAATGAGAAAAGAAAAGAATAGTAAAAGCCTTGAAAAAGAGACCAAATAAGACCCAAAGTAGCCAAGGCTAAAAAAAAAAAGAAAAAAAAAAGAAAAAGAAGAGAAGCTCAAGTTGTGCTAAAAAATTGAAATTTACATGATTATACTCTCTTGTTTGTGCTATCCTATCTTTTCTTTGAAGCCAACACCTAGGCCTAACACTACAATCTTAAAAAGACCTATTGATCCAAGTCTAGGGAGTGACTACATTAGTGGAGAAGCTGTTTGAAAATAGGACTAAGGGGTGCTCAACGATAATCTTACTTTTCATTGACTAGCATGATTTGATCTATGAAATTGCATGAAACTTGAAAGTGACAATAGCACACACGCACGTTCTGAGTTGGCGACGTGTTGCTTGATCTAAGAGAAAAACAACTTGTTAAACTTTCTGATTGATTCTTGTTCGTCTGTAAGTGAGATGTCTGAGTTACATGATTGACTGCGAAGTGGTTTACTTGAATCTTTAATATTGAACTCTACTGTTTGATTTTATTTCTTGCTCGGGACGATCAAGCTTAGTTTGGGGGAGTTGATAAGTGTGATTTTTACACTTAATTTGATTTATAATGAGGGGTGTTTTTGTAGTGATTCCTAGAAATATTACACGTTTTGGTATATATTTGTATATGTCAGGAATCTAGGTCCAAATGCATAAAACTGGATGAAATGGGCTTAAAAATGCTGAAAAAGGACCAAACTGAGCAAATATGGAAAATAAGGGACCAAATCGCAAGATTGGAGATTTGAGGTCCGCGATCGATCGGCAATGACGAAGATCGATCGCCAGATTTCCGCGATCGATCGGCAAATGACGAAGATCGATCACGGATTTGTTTAATTTGGGTATCACGTCCAGTAGAGATTGAAGATCGATCGCGAGGAGACGAAGATCAATCGCCGCGAGGAGTTTTTGGAAAAATAAAGACTTTCCATGTTTGGTTCAAGGGGGACTCCTTCCCAATTATTGTTGCCCTATATATCAGACCTAGGGACGAATTTTAGAGGACTTTGGCCAACTTTTACACAGACCTAGCAGCCTCTCCTCCATCCAAAGCACCACAACAAATCATTGAAGAGCAAGAGCAACGCAAGGAACGAAAGCACGGAGCGACGCACGGAGCGACATCCTCGTTATCTTAGTATTTCTGAACTTATTAATTTTTATATCATATTTTGATGTTAAATTTGTTTAAAGACATGTTTATGCATTATAATTTGATTATGATTGTTGGCTAGAATATTTGTCAAGACATAGGGGATCCCATGTTTGAACCCTTGAGTTAATTAATGGTTTTGATTTGATTTCTATGATCTTTACGCATAATTTATGTTTTTAATGCTTGTAAAAGATTAGCTACCTTTTGCATGATATTGGTAATCGTAATTGAATTAACCATAGGAGATTACGATACGACGTAGTAAATTAGGCCGTGGGTTTTAGGTTGAGACGGACCAAGTAAAATCTAGCACACGTGTAATAGCAATAGATTTACCAAAATCGAAGGCTAGTAGTTTTCACAAAATGTTTTTCGGTATTAATTGATCGCTTTTATTTTAAACAATTAATTCCAATCTAGCAATTTTAGACCGCAAGTGCACGGTGTCAAGTTTTAGTATAGATAGGAAGATACGGATTGTCGAACCCACAGAGACTAACAAGCAAGTACCAAATAAGATTTCTTTTAACTATATTTAACCTACGATAATCAATTAATAATTAAACTAAACTAAATTAAGCTATTATAATCCAACCAAAATAGTCGACGATCACGAGAAAAATCCACAAGTAAGAATCAAGACAATTATTCACCTAACCCAACTCTTACAATTCTTTTCTCCATACATCTCTAAGGTGACGGGTTTTCCGAATTTATTCAATATACTCTCTCGAGCTATATTAAGTCTAACATCAAATTGCAACTAGTAACTCTCGTTCACGTAATTAACAATTTAATGTTGAATGCGCTTTATGAAAACCACTAACTTTAGATTAAACAACCCAAAGCTATCACTCGTGTGTGATTTTATCTCTCGATCTCAATCTTTAACACACGGCATGAATTATTATATCGTATTATATTTTCATCTCTCGATCTCAATTATAATAAAATATCATTCAAAGGTGATCAATCCTTCAAAAGCATTAAAAACAATAACACATGCTCATAGATGATATATGAATTCAATCAATCAAGAATATTAAAGGAAAACAATGTTTAGAATATTTCTCAATCATTCAAAACACAATAAATCCAATAATAATTCTAAACAAATAATAGAAAAGTAAAAGCAAACTCCCAAGTCGACTTCGTTCGTTGATTCTCGATCCTTCCTCGCTTCTTTCTCGATCGTGCTCTTCAATTATCTTGTTGGCTTGTTCCAAGACATAGGGTGAAGGGTTGAAGGTTGGTGATGGTGATATATGGAAGAAAGATGGAGGTTATGGTGGAGTGAATGGCTGCTGGCCGTGTGAAGGAGGCGTGAGGTTAGAGTGAAGAAAGGAGGCGTGTGGTTTTCGACGTTGGTGAAGAAGGTGTGTGATTTTGATGGTGAAGGAAAGGGGGGTTGAGATGGAGGCTGTGGTGATTGGGTTCCTAGGTTAAAATCTGATTTGGGTTGAAATTATGGTGTATAATATATAGGGGAAAGAATTATGGACTTCCCTCTTGCATCCAAACTCTACAAGGAAGGTATTTTAATGAAAATTGCTCGTCCCGATCGATCCGAAAGAAGAGCCAATCGATCGAGCCTTCCAGTAAGATTTTCGTGGCTTTTTCTGCCCGTCTCGATCGATCGGAAATTCTGCTCGATCGATCGGAAATCACAGTAAGTTTCTTCGCCTTTTTCAGCTTCTGGCGAGTTTTGTATTTTGGCCGTAACTTTCTCATACGAACTCCGAATTTGATGAATCAGCTGTCCACGCGAAGATAAGAGAAAGTTCTACAACTTTTATATGGACCACATTTCCAAAACATGGCTCGAACATATAGTAATATGAGGAGAAAGGAGTAACATGTGTCTTGGATTCTGGTTTCTTCCTCTTTTCTTCAACTTTATTCATTTTTTCATCATTTTAGCTTGATTTCTTCCCCTTTTATGAATTTCAACATTGATTCCTGAAATATAGAAATATATACCATAAAACGTAAAATAACTCAAGAATCAACACGAAAACATATACATATCAAAGCATAAAAACGCGTAATATTCAACCCTATCAACTCCCCCAAACTTATCACTTAATCGTCCTCGATTAAGCATTAAAATCACAAGGTAGAGTTCATTCTTGATACTTGAAACAATTATTTCATGACTTATTTTATTCTCAGAAATCTCATGCACATATACAAAAGTTGACAAGACATGTTTTCTCCTAATTCAAGCAACATATCTCAAAATCGGAACGTGTGTGTGTGATATAGTCAGTCTCAAGTTTCATGCACATATTAAAGATCAAATCATGTTAATCAACTCAAAGTCGAGATTATTATCAAGCACCCTATAAGCCTATTTTCAAACAACTTCTCCACTAATGATAGTTACTCCCCAGACTTGGATCAAAAGGACTTTTTAAGCTTGTAATGTAAGGCCTTTGGTGTTGGCTTCAAAGAAAAGATAGGATAAGCGCAAAGAAGAGAGTATAATCATTTACAGTTCAAATTTTTCGCACACATCGAGCTTTTCTTCTTTTTCTTTTATAGCCTTGGCCACTTTGGGTCTTATTTAGTCAATCTTTTTCTCAAGGCTTTTTATCTATCTTTTTATTTTCTCATTCATCATTTTTTTCAATAAGCTCATCAAGATATAACAATTCAAGTGCATCGAATGATATTCATTATACTCCCTTAGGGTAAGGATAACTTTTTTCATTTAGGCTCAAGGGTAAGTATAATGAGTTTGCCAAGAATGTCGAATGGGGTCTAATTATATGCAATGCATATACCATTCTTTTTTCAATAAAGCTCAAATAGGACACTAGGGATTGATATAGACTAGGTAAGCTTGAAAGGCTCAAACGTGTCAAAGATTGCCTAGATCATTTCCAAGTCAAGTTTGTAACTATAAAATTTCGCCTCAAAGTGTCATCATCAAATAAGTTCTATGATAGCTCTAAGATGCTCAAGACAAATCATCAAGTTCACAACAATTATCACTATTCAACATGCAATCCACAAGATCATGACTCATTGTGCTCAAAGTATTCCTCATTCTTGACATGCTAACTCAAATTAGGATATTCATGTACAAGTCCAATTACAAGTCAAGTTCATATGCATAGTGAGATCAAAATCCTCATTGAATAGTCACTACTATAATTCATTCTTTTCTCAAGTTTGAACTCATAAAAAAAATTTTTTAGCTCATAATAATCGGACGATTCAAGTGTCATTTAAGCACACAACATGTGGTTAAAACAAGTAAAACATGCAAGCTACTACTCCCCCAAACTTAAATCAAACATTGCCCTCAATGTTTAAAGGGAAACAGTGAACTCCCCTGATCAAGACGCTTGCATGAGGGTTGAGGAAGATTTGCTTTTGAAAGCTCCACTGTTGTAGGGGTTCATCGCTCCAACTGAGTACCTAGCAAGGGAAGAATGCATATGGTAAAATATTCGACTTGAGAGATAAAAAAAACTAAAATGAAAACTGAAAAATAAAACAAAACTAAATAACAAAAGGATACGCTTGGGTTGCCTCCCAAGAAGCGCTGATTTTTGGTCTTCGGCTTGACCATCAGAAGCAACCATCAAAGAGCGGCTGCCGCCCATAGTAAGTATCATATGATACCACTAATGGATCTTCATTCAGTATGCCCTCAAGATTGGCAAGATTGTAGCAGTGTAAGCTCGTCGCTCCAACAACATTCATCTTGAAGTGGTAAGAATAGGAGAATGATTCTTGATTTGGCTTTGCATTTTGGAGGATGTAGTGCGGTGAAGTTGGCATCGATGGAAAATAAGGATCCACATATGGCATAGAACATGTCTCCATCGATGGGCTCAAATCAGAATCTTCGAACGTCTCTTCCTTCTCCAACATCACATTCGACTCATCTTCACATGGGAACTCCTCGGATAACATCTCTGAAGTAAGCTCAATCTCTTGAAGAGGCTCAAGTTCCCTCGACTCTTCCACACTAGGAGGATCACTCCCCCAAACTTGGTTGGTTGAGTGATCGTCATCATATAACCAAACTCGATTCGTCGCCTCTTGATTTGTAGCCCTCATCTCTTCCTCTTGGCAACTAATTGAAATTGTTTCGATGAGGACTGCCATTTGCTGCTCCAGGTGACGCATTGAGTTGGTTTGGCACTCCAAACTGTTCTCGGTTGATGCCAAGAATCTTACTAAGGTATCCTCTAACTGAGTTGTGACATCTGCAGAACTATCTCTCCTCTCTTCGCGATGTTCAAATGGTTGTGGGGTATCAATAGGGTAGTGAGGCTCTGGTGGGTATCGGTGACTCCAACCTTGTAGTGAAGGATCACAATACCAGTGATAATCGAAATCCGCCATATCATTGAACAGGTGTAGCACACTGTCCTCGTCTCTATCAACCAGGGGACTCCCAGTCACCAGTGCTCCGCTCAATACCCATTCTTGTGTGTGTGCATCCAACCCGTTGAAGAAATATTGCGAGAGAGTATAGTTTGAAAAGTTGTGATACCGAAATGTGTTGGCCAATTTATTGAATCTCTCCCAAACAGCGTAGAACGGCTCGGAACGTTGTTGGGCAAAGCTTGTGAAGGCATGTTGATGTAGCATCTCCAAGTACCTCACAAGACAAACAAAACAAAAACAAAATAAATATATGTAAATTTTTTTTTTTTGAAATAAATAAACAAAAAAAATGGTTAAATTACAGTCAAAGAACCTAGTATGATATTACTAAAGTTAGTCCCCGGCAACGGCGCCAAAAACTTGATCGCTTTTATTTTAAACAATTATTTCCAATCTAGCGATTTTAGACCGCAAGTGCACGGTGTCAAGTTTTAGTATAGATAGGAAGATACGGATTGTCGAACCCACAGAGACTAACAAGCAAGTACCAAATAAGATTTCTTTTAACTATATTTAACCTACGATAATCAATTAATAATTAAACTAAACTAAATTAAGCTATTATAATCCAACCAAAATAGTCGACGATCACGAGAAAAATCCACAAGTAAGAATCAAGACAATTATTCACCTAACCCAACTCTTACAATTCTTTTCTCCATACATCTCTAAGGTGACGGGTTTTCCGAATTTATTCAATATACTCTCTCGAGCTATATTAAGTCTAACATCAAATTGCAACTAGTAACTCTCGTTCACGTAATTAACAATTTAATGTTGAATGCGCTTTATGAAAACCACTAACTTTAGATTAAACAACCCAAAGCTATCACTCGTGTGTGATTTTATCTCTCGATCTCAATCTTTAACACACGGCATGAATTATTATATCGTATTATATTTTCATCTCTCGATCTCAATTATAATAAAATATCATTCAAAGGTGATCAATCCTTCAAAAGCATTAAAACAATAACACATGCTCATAGATGATATATGAATTCAATCAATCAAGAATATTAAAGGAAAACAATGTTTAGAATATTTCTCAATCATTCAAAACACAATAAATCCAATAATAATTCTAAACAAATAATAGAAAAGTAAAAGCAAACTCCCAAGTCGACTTCGTTCGTTGATTCTCGATCCTTCCTCGCTTCTTTCTCGATCGTGCTCTTCAATTATCTTGTTGGCTTGTTCCAAGACATAGGGTGAAGGGTTGAAGGTTGGTGATGGTGATATATGGAAGAAAGATGGAGGTTATGGTGGAGTGAATGGCTGCTGGCCGTGTGAAGGAGGCGTGAGGTTAGAGTGAAGAAAGGAGGCGTGTGGTTTTCGACGTTGGTGAAGAAGGTGTGTGATTTTGATGGTGAAGGAAAGGGGGGTTGAGATGGAGGCTGTGGTGATTGGGTTCCTAGGTTAAAATCTGATTTGGGTTGAAATTATGGTGTATAATATATAGGGGAAAGAATTATGGACTTCCCTCTTGCATCCAAACTCTACAAGGAAGGTATTTTAATGAAAATTGCTCGTCCCGATCGATCCGAAAGAAGAGCCAATCGATCGAGCCTTCCAGTAAGATTTTCGTGGCTATTTCTGCCCGTCTCGATCGATCGGAAATTCTGCTCGATCGATCGGAAATCACAGTAAGTTTCTTCGCCTTTTTCACCTTCTGGCGAGTTTTGTATTTTGGCCGTAACTTTCTCATACGAACTCCGAATTTGATGAATCAGCTGTCCACGCGAAGATAAGAGAAAGTTCTACAACTTTTATATGGACCACATTTCCAAAACATGGCTCGAACATATAGTAATATGAGGAGAAAGGAGTAACATGTGTCTTGGATTCTGGTTTCTTCCTCTTTTCTTCAACTTTATTCATTTTTTCATCATTTTAGCTTGATTTCTTCCCCTTTTATGAATTTCAACATTGATTCCTGAAATATAGAAATATATACCATAAAACGTAAAATAACTCAAGAATCAACACGAAAACATATACATATCAAAGCATAAAAACGCGTAATATTCAACCCTATCATTAATCATTCAATAAAGACACGTGAGTGAATTATTGTAGATTAATGCTAGACTTGTTATAACCGGACCAAGGTATAACGAATGAAATAGGAAAACTCGTCACCCTAGAACATAGAACATTAAATCTTAATTAATAGACAACTTTTGGGGGATTACATGGGTGAACCGACGTCTTGATAATTCGTTTATAAATTCTCTTCAATTATCCATCACTGCTGGTTAGGTTAGCTGTTGTGCTTAAGTCAATTTAGATTGATAATCATTCCTTAATCGTAGGTTAAATATAGAAATTCTAATCGAACGTGGTAATTACTACTAGTCCCTGTGGGTTCGACAACCTGTTCTTCATTTACTATACTAAAACTTGACAACCGTGCACTTGCGGTATAAAATCGCTACATTGGAATTAACTGTTTAAAATAAAAGCGATCATATAGTGGTAGAGGAGTTTGGTAAAATTTGGACACAAAATAACCAAGAAGGAAATAAAATCTCAATTTTTCCGGGTTTGGCGATCGATTGCGACATCCTGTCGATCGATCGCCAAAACACACTATTCTTATTTTTCAAAATCTGCACACTGGAGATCGATCGCCCTCAATTGCCGATCGATCACGAGAATCTTCTGGACCACGGCGATCGATCGCCCTGAATTACCGATCGATCGCGACTTCAATATTTGCGATTTCGTCCTTTCTTCAACGTGTTTGCTCGGTTTGTTCCTTTTTCATAATTTTAGCTTATTTCCTCCACTTCTATGCATTATCCTGAAATATTAAAATATTTATGAAAACGCGTAATATTGTCCATGAATCACTACAAAAGTGACCATAATCTCCTAGCAAATTAAGTGTAAAACTCATACTTATCAACTTCCCAAAATTTATCACTTGATCGTCCTTGATTAAGCATTAAAAACACAAGATAGAGTTAATTATCGATATTTGAAACAGCTATTTCATGACTTGCATTATTCTCAAAATTCTCATACACAGCTACAAAAATTGAAGGAGACATGTTCTCTCCTAAATCAAGCAACACATCACAAACTCGGAACGTGTGTGTGCGCTATAGTCAATCTCAAGTTTCATGCATATCTTCAAGATCAAATTATTCTAATAAACTCAAAGCCAAGATTACTCTCAAGCACTCAAAAAGCCTACTTTTCAAACACTTCTCCACTATTGTAATTACTCCATAAACTTGGATCAAAAATGACTTTTGAAGCTTGTAATGTGTGATGCCCAGGAATTAATGATGTAAATCCCAGTGTGGTAATGATACTTAAGGGATTTTAATTGTGGCAATTATGAATTAATTGCGGTATTTGGACTCACGAGGATTTTAAATTCGGTATTTTGGATCGATGAATCCAACGGTTGAGATTGTATTCTCATCGTGATGTTAAACCTTGGAATTGGGTTTTTGGTGGTATTTGGGGTCTAGGGTGCTTTGTGTTGGGACTGGTAATGGAAATTGAGATTGGAAGGTAATTATTGAACACAGATGATTTTTAATCAGTCATGATGTATTTGTGGAGGACTCGGATTTTTGAGCCTTGGTACTAAATATACCAAGTAGACTCGGTATTCAGTCATTGCACGAACTTTCTCCTCTCTCTCTCTCGCCCCCTTCTTCCCCAAACCCTTCTTTTCTCCTATGGAGGAAAATCGATGGAGGCTAGTCTTGGGAGCTGGATTTCTCGAAGATAAGTTGGTAATCTTCTTCCCATCACTTTTATCTTCGATTTGATAGTAGTATTGTGGATTTTGGTTAGGATTTGGTTAAATTTGGAATTTGGGAATTTTTGGCTAAATTTCAAATTGGTGTTGTTGGTGTTTTTATGGGTTTTAAAGGGAGTAATTGAGGTGTTGATGGTGTAAGGGGTGTTGATTTTGAGTTTGGGTGTGAAAAACACCTTTAAAGCTCGCGTTTTTTGGAAAATCCTCGCGACGAGAGTCTGGAAAATGGGTGACAATGAATAGTACTCATGATCGATCGCGAGATATTACTGATCGATCGCGAGGAATCAGAAATTGTTGGCGATCGATCGGCATGTGCGGTGATCGATCGCGGCTATGCATTTTTCGGGCAGTGGGTTCTCGCAATCGATCGCGGGAAGTGGCGATCGATCACGGCCCTGTTTCTTTGGTTTTTTTTTGAAATTTGGCAAAATATTGGGATTTTGGAATCGCAGTTTAATTAGCCGATTTTCGGGGCAATGCTTACATTCCAATGGGAATGCTATACTTTAAAAATGGAATATTTTCAGTAGTATGCATGCTTCTCCCGGGGTCTTTTAAAATGGTTAATCGTCATGGATTGACGATATTATTGGAGGTGGTGAACGTGCTTGGGCACGTGGTTGCATGATTTGTAATTAATTGTGAATTATTTTATGTGTTAGCACATAACTCATCGGGTCACGGGACTAGGGCAAGGTTTAATTCGGACTACGAAATTCTAAGGTACGTATAACGTACGAGCATAACATTATATCTTATCGCAATTGTTGAATGCATGGTATGTTGTATTTGCAATAAATGGATATGTATTGTGAGATATATGGTGCCGCCATGGAGCGAGCAACGGATGAGATGTTGTCGCTATGGAGCGAACATCGGTTATGAATACCGCTGCTACCGAGCAAGCGATGAATGGGACTATTGAACTATCGTTTAGATACGTGTGTTATCTATAATCATTTGTAAATGATTGGATTTTATTAATTATGGAAATTACCAAATAGGGAACGGATTTAGTTAATCAATGAAATGATTAAATGGCTTTTGGGAATTTGATGATTTCGGTTATTTTGAGAACAGGAACAGCACGAGGGATCCCATGTGGTAACGATACTATACATGGAGTATCTTTTACATTACAGACTTATATTCTGTAAATTATGTAATGTGAATATTGGATTTGTGGTATTGGTATGCTCACGCGTGTGGGGGTTGTCTCTGTTGGGGCAGGTGGAACAAGTACAACGGTAGCTCCGGAGTTGATATCGAGCTATGGATTAGAGGTACTTCCAGGATCGAGGTACCGATGCCGGCATTGAGTAGAGTACTTTATACATTAAATACACATTCACTCATTAGATGCTCGCATGTGAGCACTACTATATGTGTATATGGTTTGAATAAAAAGGGCAAAGGTCTTTCTCTTTTCATTCATGTGTTGCATGCAATTTATTAAGGAATTGATATTTAATTCGACCATTTTTTTAACCATTTTTTTTCCTTTTGTATATATTTAATTCGAAAAAAAACAAAACAAAACTTTAATTGTTTTATTTATTTTTCTTGCGAGATACTTGTGATGCTTCATCAACAAGTCTTCACACGATTTGCCCAACAATATTCAGAGCCGTTTTATGCAGCATGGGGGAGATTCAATGCATTGTCCAACACATTCCGGTATCACAACTTTTCGAACTATACTCTCAAGCAATATTTCTTCAAAGGGTTGGATGCACAGGCACGAGAATGGGTATTCAGCGGAGCACCGGTGACTGGGAGTCCCCTGGTTGATAGAGATGAGGACAGTGTGGTGCACATGTTCAATGATATGGCAGACTTCGATCATCACTGGCATTGTGATCCTTCACTACAAGGTTGGAGTCACCAATACCCATCGGAGCCTCGCTACCCTATTGATACGCCACAACCATTTGAACATCACGAAGAGAGGAGAGATAGTTCTGCAAACGTCACGACTCAGTTAGAGGATACCTTAGTAAGGTTCGTGGCATCAACTGAGAACAGTTTGGAGTGCCAAACAAACTCAATGCGTTGTCTGGAGCAGCAAATGGCGAGCCTAATGGAAACATTATCAGGAAGCTGCCAAGAAGATGAGACGATACCTACTATAGAAGAGGAGATGAAGCAAGTTGGGTTTCATGATGATGATCATTCAAACAACCAAGTTTGGGGGAGTGATGCTACTAGTATGGAAGATTCAAGGGAACTTGAGCCTCTTCAAGAAAATGAGTCTACTTCAGAGACATTATCCAAAGAGTTCTCATGTGAAGACGAGTCGAGTGTGATGTTGGAAAGGAAGAGACTTTCGAAGATTCCGATTTGAGCCCATCGATGGTGACATGTTCTATGTCATATGTGGATCCGTATTTTCCATCGATGCCAACTTCACCGCACTACATCCTCCAAGATATGAAGCCAAGTCGAGAATCATTCTCCCATGCCTACCATTTCATGAAGAAAGTTGTTGGAGCAATGAGCTTACACTGTTACAATCTTGCCAATCTTGAGGGCATACTGAATGAAGACCCATTAGTGGTATCATACGATACTTACTATGGGTTGTAGCCGCTCTTTGATGGTTGCTTCAGATGGTCAAGCCGAATACTAGAAATCAGCGCTTCTTGGGAGGCAACCCAAGCGTATCCTTTTGCTATTTAGTTTTATTTTTCAGTTTTTGCATTTTAGTTTGTTTATCTCTCGAGTCGAATATTTTACCATTTTCATTCTTCTCCTGCTAGGTACTCAGTTGGAGCAATGAACCCCTACAACAGTGGAATTTTCAAAAGCAAATCTTCCTCAACCCTCATGCAAGCGTCTTGATCAGGGGAGTTTACTTTTTCCCTTTCGATTCATTTGAACATTGAGGGCAATGTTTGATTTAAGTTTGGGGGAGTGGCTTGCATGTTTTACTTGTTTTAACCACATGCTGTGTGCTTAAATGACACTTGAATCGTCCGATTATTATGAGCTAAATTTTTTTTTATGAGTTCAAACTTGAGAAAAGAATGAATTATAGTTGTGACTATTCAATGAGGATTTTGATCTCACTATGCATATGAACTTGATTGTTGATGATTATTGGACTTGTACATGAATATCCTAATTTGAGTTAGCATGTCAAGAATGAGGAATATATTGAGCACAATGAGTCATGATCTTGTGGATTGCATGTTGAATAGTGATAATTGTTGTGAACTTGATGATTTGTCTTGAGCATCTTAGAGTTATCCTAGAACTTATTTGATGATGACACTTTGAGGCGAAATTTTATAGTTACAAACTCGACTTGGAAATGATCTAGGCGATCTTTGACACGTTTGAGCCTTTCAAGCTTACCTAGTCTATATCAATCCCTAGTGTCCCATTTGAGATTTATTGAAAAAAGAATGGTATATGCATTGCATATAATTAGACCCCATTCGACATTCTTGGCAAACTCATTATACTTACCCGTATTTGAGCCTAAATGAAAAGTTATCATTACCCTAAGGGAGTATAATGAATGTCATTCGATGCACTTGAATTGTTACATCTTGATGAGCTTATTGAAAAAAAAAAATTGATGAATGAGAAAAGAAAAAGATAGACAAAAAAAGCCTTGAGAAAAAGATTGACTAAATAAGACCCAAAGTGGCCAAGGCTATAAAAGAAAAAGAAGAGAAGCTCGATGTGTGCGAAACATTTGAATTGTAAAAGATTATACTCTCTTCTTTGCGCTTATCCTATCTTTTCTTTGAAACCGACACCAAAGGCCTTACATGACGAGCTTAAAAAGCCCTTTTGATCCAAGTCTAGGGAGTAACTATCATTAGTGGAGAAGTTGTTTAAAATAGGCTTATGGGGTGCTTTACGTTAATCTCGACTTTGATTTGACTAACTTAATTTGATCTAGGACATGTGCATGAAACTTGAGATTAACTATCACACACAAACATTCCAACCTTGAGACGTGTTGCTTATTTTAGGAGAAAACATATCTTGTCCAACTTTTGAATATGTGCATGTGAGATTTCTGAGAATAATGCAAGTCATGAAATAATTGTTTCAAGTATCGAGAATGCACTCTACCTTGTGATTTTAATGCTTAATCGAGGATGATTAAGTGATAAGTTTGGGGGAGTTGATAAGTGCCATTTTTGCACTTATATTTATATGTTTTCTTGTTACGTTTCATAATGATTCTTGAACAATTTGACCATTTTTTGTATTAATTTGCATGTTTCAGAAATCTTTGTGAAAATGCGAGCAAGTGAAGAAAATGAGCCAAATAATGATCAAAAGTGCATAGAAATGGAGAGATTCAATTTGAAGTTTAAAAGAAGGAAACTTGCACCTTGCAAGATTCACATAATTGCAGATAAGGAAATTCAAGCACATCAGATTTTCACATAAAATCTGCTTTCATTCACGTGAGATTGTGCAGCCGATTGGTGGGTCAAAAAGGGAATAAAATCAGAATTCTCACAAGATATCATATAGCAAGCAATTAAGATATATTACCATCTTTACATGAAGATTGAGGCAGGGGGAAGTTGGAAGAAAAACAAAAATCACACGCCACTTAAAACCTCCACCCTAACCCACAAAACCTACGCCCCTTCTCCCTAAAACAAAAAATCACACGCCACCCTTCACCCAATCACCACACGTCCCCTTCCTTCAACCTCCACCAATCTAATACGTACAGCTGCTTCACCTTTTTTCCATCTACAAACAAGGCGTCCAGCCCTTGATCCCTTCATATCATTTTCCTTCAACCTTTTACCCTATGACTTTGGAACAACTCCAACAAGGCGATTAAAGCGACGATCGAGAAGGAAGCAAGAGAAGAAGTGAAGATCTACAACCGGAGTCGACGCTGAGAGTTTTTCTTTGTCTTTAATTCCTAGTTTTGTTGTGTTTTGATTTATTATGAGGAACTAATTTTATTTATCGAGGCTAGGCGAATCCTTTGTCATGAACCTTCGATTTGATGATTTAATGATTGAATTCTTATAGTTCTTTGCGTATGTTTTATGTTCTTCATGCTTTTAGAGGATTGATCACCTTTGAATGATGTTAGTATCGTAATTGAGATCGAAAGATGATTTTATGATACTGAATTAATAACTCATACCATGGATTTCAGACCGAGATCGAGAGATGGCGTCAAATATATGCGTGATAGCCATAGATATCTAGTAATTGAAAGCTAGGAGTTTTCATGGATCTTATGCAACATTGAATTGTTAAATAAGCGAACGAGAGTTACTTACTGCAATTCGGTGTTAGGTTTAATATAGCTCGAGAGAGTGTATTAGATAAATTGGGAGAACTCGTCACCTTAGAAATATTTGAATATTCAATATAGAATTGTAGGGAATTGCATTGGTTAGCCAAAGTCTCGATAATCTTCTCTAGTGGATTTTTCTCGTTTACTTTTATTGACTTGGTTGGATTAGTAGTTAATTTTAATTAATCAGTAGTTTAATTATTTAATTAATTTTTGTAGGTTAAAAATAGTTAAAAGTTTCTTATTTGGTACTTACTTGTTAGTCCCTGTGGGTTCGACAATCCGTATTCTTCCTATCTATACTAAAACTTGACACCGTGCACTTGCGGTAAAATCGCTACACTGAGAAATTTTCTGTTTAAAAAATAAGCGATCACTACCATATCATAGCGATGAAGAATATTTTCCACAAATATGTAGAAGCGCACGCCGCTGTCATATTACCGCGAGGGATATTATGCCGCTAATATGTCGAAGCGAGGGGTATTGATGATGCGGTCATGTCAAAACGAGGGGTATTATATGATAGAATAATTGTCGCTGTCATATTATAGCGATGGAGAATATTTGCTACATATAGCGAGGGATATTATACTGCTAATATGTCGAAGCGGGGTATTAATGCCGCTGTCATACCATAGCGATGAAGAATATTTGCCGCTTATAGCGAGGGATATTATGCCGATAATATGTCGAAGCGATGAGCATTCTGCTGTCATATGATAGCGATGAAGAATATTTGCCACTTAAGCGATGGACATTATGCCCCTGGTATGTCGAAGCGAGGTATCGATGAAGGATATTTGCCGCTATATAGCAAGGGATATCATTCCGCTATTTCTATGGCGATGGTTCATGTCGACGGGTATATATAGTGATGGTTCATTCCGCTAGTTCTATTGTGATGGTTCATGCCACCGGGTATATATAGTGATGGTTTATTCCGCTAGTTCTAGGGCGATGGTTCATGCCGCATGGTATATATATTGATGGTTCATTCCGCTAGTTCTATGGCAATGGTTCATGCCGCCGGGTATATATATCGATGGTTCATTCCACTAGTTCTATGGCGATGGTTCATTCCGCTAGTTCTATGGCGATGGTTCATGCCGCTGGATATATATAGCGATGGTTCATTCCGCTAGTTCTATGACGATGGTTCATGCCGCCGAATATATATAGCGATGGTTCATTCCGCTAATTCTATGGTGATGGTTCATGCTGCCGGATATCTATAGTGATGATTTATGTCGATGGCTATATAGCGAGGGCTCATGTCGCTGATTTTATAGCAATAGGTATTGATTGCGTACCGCTATTGGGCAAGGAATACAGGTATGCCGCTATCTTATTAGCGATGAGTTATGGTATATTGTTATTTTGTTAGCATTATTATGGATGTCATGTATTGATATGTTCAGTCACGGGATGACGATGATGTTGCGAATGTCATGCGTTGACATGTACCGTCACAGGATGACGATGACATAGAGGATGTTCTATGTGGACGGATGCCATCGTTGCGATGAAAATACAGTTATTTATATGTATTTAGTCATATGGTTTGAGTGCCGATGGTGGGCACAAGGTGGTGTCTGTGTCACCGGTTGACGAGACCATTATGCCGAGCAGGTTTGCTCGATGATTAAATGAATGCACAGTACAAGAAGTGTACCGCAGCACATATTTGAGGTAAATATTTTACGATTAGTGGTACCTTTGGGTATACTCGTTGGGATGGCTATGGCCAAGTGACTTGGGGTAGGAGTAATTATTGAGGAAACTACTTGCTTATACTGATATGATGCATGACGCATGGTGGACATGGTCATGTTGGGATATGCCCTAAGACAACTCATTAGATGATTGTTTATGACATACAATGTATTATGGTTTTATTAATGGCAATTCATTATTATATATCATTCGAGTATCTGTGTAATATGAATTAATATATAAGTCAATGTCCTTAGAATAATAATGTATTGTTCTTAAAGATTGTCCCTAGTCAAGTATTATCATGAATCGGGATAATGAATGCATTGAGACTAGTATGTTTTGATTGATGAATTGTTCATATATATGAGATATCAAATCAACACATGGGTACATGTTAGAGAACACTGTACTGGACAGACCCACCGTGAGAATGCTACATGGATAGTTATATGAGTGTCATAAGCAATTCCCATAGTGATAATAGTGTATTTAATCCTTACGACTTGACATCATCTGAGATCACAACATAAGGAGTTATGTATCTTGATATTGTCAAACGTTACATGTAACAGGGTAAACTATAAAGACAACTATTGGATATACTACGAATTATGTAGAGGGATGTTGATTGATCAAGATAGGATTTGTCCCTCCTATATAACAGGAGAAGTGTTTGCGCCCTTGATCAAGTGAGACTAAAATGCATGGCCATGCTCGAATGAGTCGATATGTGATATCGAGCTTATTCATTTATTCTAGTTCTACTTGGGGATCAAGAAATAAAAGATTGAATATACGAGTATGACTTTCCATGACTCGTGTTCAATCTAAAAACACATTGGACAAAGGGATTAAGTTACATGGTTAATATTATCACAGTCCGTAGGTTATGTCGAGTCAATGACATTCTTGTAATTTGGGTAGCCTTGATGTGTTGCTAGATACCGCTCATTGCTTGTGACATAAAATTAGATTTTATGACACTGCCAACATGGCAAGATCCTATCGGGTCGCACAAAATATTAAATCGATAAAGGGAAATAAAGTTCATTGGATGAATTAATTTAATTAAGAGGGTCTTAATTATAACATATGTATGGATTTAATTAAAATTGGTTTTTGGACCAATAAGGCTTTTTGAAAGCCCTTAATTAAATCTAATGATATAAGGCCATTAAGGTGATTATGGGAAGAGAGGTTAATCACAATTCATAGAACCCAAAACCTAGCCACCTTCGACTACAAGCTCTCGGCCGCCACTCTCACCCTACAACCTCACGGCCGCCGCCGTGAATAGTGGTGTTTTACGGCCGTCGTCGATCGGTTTCGAACCGTGATTTGTTTCGATTTAAGAACAAGTCTAGCAACTTGTTCTTGAACGCCCCTTTCGATTTGATCGTGTGGATACCGTAGTGGCAAAGGTGCAAATCTTTGTTCGTGACTCGTGGTGTTGCAACGAGGATTCGGCTTCAAACACGCTACAAGGGTATGATTTTATTAAATCTCGATATGATTACTTTGTATAGGTCCTTGGTAGGAATAAATTTTATTTTCCGTTGCGTTTTGCTTGTTCGGATTCCTAACAGTGGTATCAGAGCCGTGTACAAGCTCATATCGGGAATATGTGATTAATTGTTTAATCATGTTTTTTTGAATCTCTTGCATGCTTTGAAACTGTATGAATCATATATGATATGTGATAATCGATTTTCTGGAAATCATCGCAATATTACATATGATATAATTGACGGATTGATGTATACGATACATACATGCGCAAAACCGAGCCATTGGCTCGTGTGAACTCTCGGCCGCTGCATGCAAGCTAGGGTCTCGAACCCTTGGCTCGATCATGAGCCGATCCGCCGCACCATCTAGGGTTTTGGACCCTTTGGCTCGATAAAGATCCCGGCTGCCGTATGATGTTTAAGTTTTTCGAGCCATTTGGCTCGAGTAGGTCAATCCACCGCCGCACATGGCTAGGGTTTCGAACCCTAGTCTCGTGCATGGTTGGGCCGTGTGTTAGGCTAGGGTTTTTCGTCCGTGACATGGTTGCAACCATGGGCTTGCTAGGGTTAGCAAGTCCATGGCTTGAGACATGCCAAGTATCCGTGGCATGTGATGTCCCGAGCGTACGATAAACCTATTAGATAGGATTTTGTGAATGTTTATAATTTATTACGGCCTGCGTGTCTTGCCTTCTCTATTTTCCCTAAATGATATCCCTCCCCTATGTTCCCCTCGAATGTAACTCGAGGAATTCTCTATCTCATGTAATTGTTATATAGTATAGTTTATTTTATTGATGGAGATCAATGAAGATGGACCAAGGTGCCGGGATGAGGAGGCCATTCACAAAAGGGAGCCAAAGAGGTGCTTGGAGAAGTTACCTTAGGTTGACCTTTTAAATTTTCTCATTGGCTTGAGAAAATCTTTTAGTAGGGGCTATTACCATGTCACGTTTTAAGTTAATGTATGTGATGCATGTTTATCTTATGATGTTTATATTGATGATTGTTATACATATATGTAGATATGTATATGTGTATATGTACCAGACATATTTTTAATTATCAATAAAATCATGAGATCAATAAATCCCTCTAATAATATTAAGTTTTAGATGCCTTCCAAAATTAAAAGTACTCGTCAAGACTTCGATTGAACATGTGTGGGTTTGCCAAAGCAAAGCACCGTGACAATCTTGGTAAGGCGCGAAAGGATAAAAGTGATATCCGTTTTACTTTATATTGGGTCTGACTTAACTAGGTTATCTCAATAGGATTGGGAACCTAGAGGCATGGAGTTGGATAATAATTCATTAGATGAATTTGGACAAAGTGTTGTTCGTCCAACCATCCTAGAATTACATGTGATGTAATTGACAAAGTGTTGTCTACCTAAATAACCGAGTCTTGGGTGATTAGCCAAAGGATTAGGTGAAATATGGATCTTGGCCCACTAAGGTTTCGAGGGTTGATAATTTTAAACAAAATAGTGGGAGTGTCATTTAATATAAGACCTTATTAAATGATTAAAATCATAAACTTATTTTGCATATTTGTATTGTAGATATGCATGGCATCAAACAACGTAACTAGCACACTGTCATTACGATCGGTCCTTGAGAAGGACAAACTGAATGTGACTAATTTCCTAGACTGGTATAGGAATTTGAAGATTGTCCTCAAACAAGAGAAAAAGCAATATGTCCTAGAGGAACCCTTACCTACTGAGGAACCTCCCGTGACGGTCGCTAAAGCCGATAAAGATGCTTACAAGAAGCATCAAAATGACGCACTTGATGTTGGTTGACTTATGCTTGCCACCATGAACTCTGAGCTTCAGAAGCAACATGAGGAAATGGAGGCGTTTGATATGATTGAGCACTTAAAGCAACTCTACCAACAACAAGCAAGACAAGAGAGGTATGACGTCTCTAAAGCGTTATTCCAGTGCAGGATGGTAGAAGGAAGCCTTGTTGGAACTCATGTACTGAAGATGATTGGGTACATTGAGAATCTTGAGAAGCTGGGTTTTCCATTGGACCAAGAGTTGGCCACTGACGTAATCTTGCAATCGTTGCCTGATAGCTACAGTCAATTTGTCTTGAGTTACAATATGATTGAAATCGAAAAGACTCTACCACAGTTGCTTGGTATGCTGAGAACCTTTGAAGCTAACACCAAGAAAGAGGAGATGTAAAAATATGCAAAGTACCAACTGATGATAATATATCTGACCCACTAACGAAGCCACTGTCACAGCAGAAGCATGATCGTCATACTAGATCTCTAGGCATTAAGTATCTTATTGGTCTTAGTGCAAGTGGGAGATTTGTTGGGATATGCCCTAAGACAACTCATTAGATGATTGTTTATGACATACAATGTATTATGGTTTTATTAATGGCAATTCATTATTATATATCATTCGAGTATCTGTGTAATATGAATTAATATATAAGTTAATGTCCTTAGAATAATATTGTATTGTTCTTAAAGATTGTCTCTAGCCAAGTATTATCATGAATTGGGATAATGAATGCATTGAGACTACTATGTTTTGATTGATGAATTGTTCATAGATATGAGATATCAAATCAATACATTGGTACATGTTAGAGAATACTGTACTGGACAGAACCACCGTGAGAATGCTACATGGATAGTTATATGAGTGTCATAAGCAATTCTCATAGTGATAATAGTGTATGTAATCCTTACGACTTGAGATCATCTGAGATCCCAACATAAGGAGTTATGTATCTTGATATTGTCAAACGTTACCTGTAACAGGGTAAACTATAAAGACAACTATTGGATATACTACGAATTATGTAGAGGGATGTTGATTGTTAAAGATAGTATTTGTCCCTCCTATATAACAGGAGAGTGTTTGGGTCCTTGATCAAGTGAGACTAAAATGCATGGCCATGCTCGAATGAGTCGATATGTGATATCGAGCTTATTCGTTTATTCTAGTTCTACTTGGGGATCAAGAAATAAAAGATTGAATATACGAGTATGACTATTCCATGACTCGTGTTCAATCTAAACACATTGGACAAAGGGATTAAGTTACATGGTTAATATTATCACAGTCCATAGGTTATGTCGAGTCAATGACATTCTTTTAATTAAGGTAGCCTTGATGTGTTGCTAGATACCACTCATTGCTTGTGACATAAAATTAGATTTTATGACACTGTCAACATTGCAAGATCCTATCGAGTCGCACAAAATATTAAATCGATAAAGGGAAATAAAGTTCATTGGATGAATTAATTTAATTAAGAGTAGTCTTAATTATAACATATGTTTGGATTTAATTAAAATTGGTTTTTGGGCCAATAAGGCTTTTTGAAAGCCCTTAATTAAATCTAATGATATAAGGCCATTAAGGTGATTATGGGAAGAGAGGTTAATCACAATTCATAGAATCTAAACCTAGCCACCTTCGACTACAAGCTCTCGGCCGCCACTCTCACCCTACAACCTCACGGCCGCCGCCGTGACTAGTGGTGTTTTACGGCCGTCGTCGATCGGTTTCAACCAGTGAGTTTTGTTTCGATTTAAGAACAAGTCTAGCAACTTGTTCTTGAACGCCCCTTTCGATTTGATCGTGTGGATACCGTAGAGGCAAAGGTGCAAATCTTTGTTCGTGACTCGTGGTGTTGCAACGAGGATTCGGCTTCAAACACGCTACAAGGGTATGATTCTATTAAATCTCGATATGATTACTTTGTATAGGTCCTTGGTAGAAATTCAGTTTTATTTTCCGCTGCGTTTACGGGTAGCGCTTATCGCGTACGCCCAAATTAACCATTCTCAAGTTAATAGCAAAAGTATGTAGTAGCGAGAGTAGGGATCGATCCCACAGGGAAGGTAGTATTTTTTTCGTGTCAATTTAAAAACGAATAGTAAAAAGGGGGGTTTTGAGTTGAGTGATTACTACTAAGCAAATTTTAAGAATTAAACTAATTAACGAGATTAACTAAAAATGTTAAAACTTATGAGAGTGAAGCGATTCTTAGTTTTCGGTCAACTTTACTTTTGGAAAATTCTCTCTTGATCATCAAATCACTAACATTCGAATTCCTTCAATTATTCATCGATTGAAAATTGAATTCCGACCCACCTTAATTGTGGTCAAAGAGAAAACAGCATTCAATCCGACCCTTATCAAATCTCTAATCAAAACTACAGCCGTTAATGATTAAATCAATGATAGATTTCAAAACTAGTGAGTTCGATAAATCTAATCAATAGAAACTACAGCCGTTAATGATTGATTACCCAATCGTTTCTCCTAAAAATTCAATAACACCTACAGCCGATAATTATTAATCTTAGTTGCTTCTTAATTAGCTATCGATTATGCATGTAAATACTAGGTGATCAATATAATAAACAAACACAATAATCATTGAAATCGATACCAAGAAACAGAATTGAAATCGAAATTAAATTCAATAAACTAACCAAAATTCTCACAAGAGATTCAAATCCAAAAGCAAGTATCCCTTCAACCAAGAATCTAAGAGTTTAGCCTAGCATAATTGAATCTAAAAATAACAAAAACTGATTGAAAACATTAAATAAACAAAGGAAAAGAAATTACTAAGACGAATCACGATTCCGGCTTGTCGATTCCGGCTCCATTCTTCGCGTTGTTCTTGACAAAACTTGAAAGAAAAATCTTCTAAAAACCTAAAAATATTCTAAAGTATGGAATTCTCTCCCTAAGAGGTGATAAAAATCGAGTTATCGGGTCTTGGAGGCTAATAACTAGGTTACAATCTTTTAAACATGGTAAAAGACTTAATTTCCAAAAATTCGGACTCTTTGGCGATCGATCGCCCCTTTAATACCGATCGATCGCTTCGTTTATTTTTTTTTCAGCAAAACGCTAGAGGCGATTGATCGCCACTTTATAGCGATCGATCGATTCCCTCCAGTAGCCTCAGGCGATCGATCGCCTAGAATCACCGATCGATCGCTGCTTCGTTAATTTTGTTGCTCAAGTTTCTGTCCAAGGGCGATCGATCTCCTCTTCATGGCAATCGATCTCTTCCTTCAAAATTACGTTTTTGCCCTTTTCTTGATCAATTTTGAGTCCTTGTCATGTCCATGTCTTTTCTTGGTCTTACACATCATTTTTAGCTCGTTTTCATCGATTGTACCTACAATTACACAAATATACAATTAGGTAGCATACGTATCAAATTATCCATCAAAACCTACCAAATCGTAGACAATTAAGCGCTAAAGATGTGTCTATTTCTAATCACATCAAACTCCCCCATACTTACTCTTTACTCGACCCCGAGTAATCAAATAAAACTACAATATTTTTGGTTAGCTCATAGGTTCATAACAAAGCAACTTGTCCTCACTTTAATGCCTCAACAATTTTAACATGCACAGTAATGAAAGGCGGTGAAAAGTTAACAGTGGAACAAGTTCAATCCCTAAACATTTCATACTCAACAAAGTAGTGAACGCGTGTGTGTGGTCATAAACAAGTGTTGTGTACAAATTATAGATCCAAAATATGCAAAGCCATAATAGTTCAAGCATACACTAACACAAGTATAAGCTCACTTGCACACTCTTCTCCACTATCTTAGCCACTTTGCAAACATAAATCAAGTAGGTCTTTATTAGCTTGTAGCTTGGCCTAGGTATTGGCTTATGAAAGAAAGGATAAAGATATATCTAACAAGAGAGTATGATGAAATGCACACTAAAACTTCTCTTCTTGCATGAATTTTTCAAACCTTGTTCATTTTTCAAGGTTTATTTCAACATTTTTTCTTCTTTTGTGTGCATTGGCTCCCCTTGGAGTCATATTTTTTATCAAATTTCTCAAGGCATTCCTTTTCTTTCATGTATTTCATTCTTTTGACAATAAAGTTCACAAATATAATTCAATGAATTCCCAAGTGCATGTGAATGAAATACATCATACTCCCTTAAAAGGTATGGATTAAAATCATATTTAGGCTAAAAGGATAGGATGATAAGCTAGTCAAGGAATGTTGAATGGGGGTCTTTAGTATGCTTAGCATACTACCATTCTTTTACATTAAAGCTCAAAAAGGGTACTAGAGATTGATTTTGTTTACATGGTAGGCTTGAAAGGCAAAAACGCATCAAAGATCGCCTATATCACTTTCATGTTCGCAAGTAGTCTAGACATACGCCTCAAAGAGCATGTAGTTAAGTTCTAGCATGTATTAGAGACTTCTTAAGACTATCACAAAATTCACACGATCTTCACTAAGCTATGCACACTTCACAAGTCATGACAAAATCGTGTTCAAAATATTCAACTTACTAAGTTGAAGTAAAATTTTGCATTAGAGTTCAAAGTGTTCCAAGGTTAACAATTCACCTATGTTCAAAAGCATACATGATATCAATTAGGTTTCATCATGGGCTGATGATTCTCAGCATGTGTTCATTACTAATTATGAGCTCAAAATTTTCAAATTTTTCGATTTTTTTGTATTTTTGAAATAAGAAAAACAATAACACACCACTAATCCCTCCCCCATACTTAAATCTTACATTGTCCCCAATGTAAGGCAAAAATACAAGAAAAGAAAAAAAGTTTAAACTAAAAATCAATAAAACTAAAAAGGTAAAAGGGAAACTAACTCCCCTTGTGTTGCCTCCCATGCAGCGCCTCTATTTAACGTCGGTGGCCCGACGCCAGTGCTCGTGCTCAGTCGAAGTGAGGTGGATCCTCTAGAGCCACCTTGATGTCTACTTGCCCTCCTTCTTCATTTTGGACACCTTCATAGTAGTGCTTCAATCGGTGACCATTCACCTTGAATGTCTTTGTGGTGTCCAAACTCTGAATTTCCACTGCACCATGGGGATACACATTAATAACTAAATAAGGCCCATGCCACCTAGAACGAAGCTTACCTGGAAACCGGCGCAGGCGTGAATGGTAAAGGAGAACTTTTTGACCAACTTCAAAGTTTCTCCTTAATATCATCTTGTCATGAAAGTCCTTCGTCTTTTCTTTATAAAATCTTGCACTCTCGTATGCTTCATTTCGTATCTCCTCTAGCTCTTACAATTGCAGCTTCCTATGCACGCCACTCTCATCATAGTTCATGTTGAAATTCTTCACTGCCCAGTACGCTTTGTGTTCCAACTCTACAGGGAGATGACACGGTTTACCAAAAATCAGTCGATAAGGGGACATACCTATTGGAGTCTTATATGCGGTTCTGTAAGCCCACAGTGCATCGTCTAGTCGCAAGCTCCAATCTTTCCTTGTCGGGTTTACCGTTTTTTCCAATATGGCATTGATTTCTCGGTTAGAGACCTCAGCTTGGCCATTTATTTGGAGTGATAGGCAGTGGAGACTTTGTGATTACGTGGTATTTCTTGAATAGGCTTTCCACTGTCCGATTGCAGAAGTGTGTACCTCTATCACTGATGATGGCTCTCGGGATTCCAAACCTAGAGAAATGTTATGTTTGATAAAATCTGCAACAACCTTGGAATCGTCAGTACGGGTGGCTATAGCTTCCACCCATTTCGGCACATAATCAACAGCAAGCAGTATATAAATATGACCATAAGACATAGGAAAGGGTCCCATAAAGTCGATGCCCCATACGTCAAAAATTTCAGAAATGAGAATGGGTTGTTGAGGCATCTCCTTTCTTTGGAAGAGATTGCCGGTCAATTGGCATTGCGCACAGTTCTTGCAGAAAAGATATGCATCACGAAATAGGGTGGGCCAAAAGAACCCACACTCTAGTACCTTCCTAGAGGTCCTCTTGGCTCCAAAATGTACACCATAAGCATATGAATGGCAGAACATTAGAATGCTATTTACCTCAGTCTCGGGTATGCATCGTCGAATGATTTGGTCCGCGCAGTTCTTCCATAAGTAAGGATCTTCCCATACATAATACTTGGCATCACTCTTGATCTTAGCTCGTTGAGACCTAGATAATTCAGGGGGTAGCACATTAGAAGCTAAAAAATTCACAATATGAGCATACCATGGAAGATTGTCGTTTATGGAGAATAGGTGCTCATCCGGGAATTCCTCCTTCAAGCAAAGCTCATCCTCCACATGCGGTAGACGGCTTAAGTGATCCGCTACTTTGTTCTCGCTGCCCTTCTTATCCTTGATTTGTATGTCGAATTCACCCAAGAGCAAAATCCATCTTATCAGCCTTGGTTTAGCCTCCTTCTTCATCATCAAATAGCGAAGAGCTGCATGATCAGAATAAACAATAACTTTAGTACCAAGTAAATATGATCTAAACAAAAACAACTGCTAAAAGCTCTTTCTCAGTAGTAGAATAATTTTGTTGGGCATCATTCAAGGTTTTTGATGCGTAGTAGATGGCAGGTGAAGCATTGCCCTATTTTTGTCCCAAGACAGCACCAACCGCATAGTCACTTGCATCGTACATGATCTCGAAGGGCTTACTCCAGTCGGGTGGTTGGATGATGGGGGTAGAGGTCAATGACTCTTTCAGTGTATCAAAAGCTCTCTTGCTTTCGTCATCCATCTCAAAAGGGACATCCTTTTGTAGTAGCTTACACAAAGGTGTAGCTATCTTGGCGAAGTCTTTGATGTACCTCCTATAAAAACCTGCATGACCAAGAAAAGAACACACATCCCGGACACAAGTAGGGTAGGGTAAAGATTGCATAACATCAATTTTTGCCTTATCGACCTCTATACCATTAGCAGAAACAACATGACCCAGCATTATACCTTGTTCGACCATAAAATGACATTTTTCAGAATTTAAAACAAGGTTAGTATCGATGCACTTTTTCAATACCAGTGTAAGGCTAGATAGGCAATCCTTGAATGAGTTACCGTAAACAGTAAATTCATCCATGAATACTTCTAAAATATGTTCAATAAACTCAGAAAAGATACTGACCATACCCCGTTGAAAAGTGGCTGGGGCATTGCAGAGTCCAAAGGGCATGCGACGGTATGCGAATGTGCCGAAAGGACATGTGAAAGTGGTCTTCTCTTGGTCCTCCGGAGTGATTGCAATCTGAAAATAGCCCGAGTAACCGTCAAGAAAACAATAATAGGAATGGCATGCCATCTGATCAATAAAAGGTAGAGGAAAGTGGTCCTTTCTAGTCACAACGTTAAGCTTCCGGTAGTCAATGCACACTCGCCATCCATTTTGAATGCGTGTGGGCACAAGTTCATCGTCTTTATTCTTTATCACAGTGATACCGGTCTTCTTTGGAACCACTTGAACTAGACTAACCCATTGACTATCGGATATAGGATATATCACGCCAACCGATAAAAGTTTCAGAATCTCCTCCTTCACCACATCCATCATGGGTGGGTTTAGCTTCCTTTGGGGCTGACGTGTAGGGCTCCCTCCTTCCTCCATTAGAATTCGGTGCATGCACGTGGAGGGACTGATTCCCTTTATGTCCGCTATTGTCCAGCCTATAGCAGTCTTGTGCTCCTTGAGCACATGAATCAGGTCCTTCTCTTGATCATCCCCCAACTTGCTGGAGATGATCACTGGTACTGTATTACCTTCACCAAGGAATACGTATTTAAGGTGGGTAGGCAGTGGCTTCAGTTTGATGGTGTGTGCCTGCAAAACAGATGGGAGAAGTCTAGCGTTAGAAATAGGCAGTGATATAAAAGAAACGTTACCTGACTGAAATAGCTCAGGTGTATCATCCAACGCATCGATGGTTGCTTCACTTCATCCATGAGGGGTACGTCATCTTCTTCCTTCTCCATGTCCATGGTGAGAGTGCTTTCAAATTCTTCTTTGCCTACATTCTCAAAAACTTCATGTGACAGGTAATCAATAACATCAATAGAGTACACAGTATCATCATTATTGCATGGATATTTCATGGCATCATAGATGTAACAATCTCACCATCAAATTCCAGAGTGAGGGTACCACTATGCACATCTATCTTAGTCTTAGAAGTTTTGAGAAATGGTCTTCCTAACAAGATGGGGCTACTTATATCACCATTCTCCATGTCAAGGATATAAAAATCAGCTGGGAAAACCAGTTCATTCACTAACACATCTTCAATTAAACCCCTAGGGTATGCACTAGATCTATCCGCTAATTGAATCACCACTCTCGTAGGGTTCAAAGGACCAAGTTGTAAAGAAGCATAAATAGAATATGGCATGACATTAATTGATGCTCCTAAATCTAACATGGCCTTTTCAAGGCGAGTGTTTCCAATAGTGCACGGGATAGAGAACATACCTGGATCTTTACACTTGGTAGGGATTTTTCTTTGTATCACCGCTGATACGTTTTTACCCAATTCAACCTTTTGGGGTCCCTTCAATCTATGACTCCTCTTGGCAGTGCATAATTCCTTTAAAAACTTCGCATAGCGAGGTACTTGTTGGATGGCGTCCAGCAATGGGATGTTTATCTCACATCTTCGGAAGGTCTCATACAGGCCTTTGAGTCCAGCGTCTTTCCTGTTGTCTTTTAAAGCTTGGGGAAAAGGGGGTGGCACTTTATATTCAGAAAAAGAAGGGGGCTTACATTTTGGTGCCTCGTGTTCTATCCTGGGCTTTTCTCCAACTTCCGCTTCCTTTTCTTCCTCACTCTTGGGAGGTTCTTTCTCCGTCTTCTCTAGATCTCCAATTCCTTCCCACTCCTAAGTGTGACTGCACTTGCATTTTCTCTCGGATTCACCACTGTTTGGGATGGTAGAGTGGTTGATCTGTTTGCTTCAACTCGATTAAGAGCAGTGGCTAGTTGACCCACTTGGGTGTTCAAGGTTTGAATACTCGATCTTGTTTCCTGTTGAAATTTAGTAACATTGTGAGAAAGATCTTGAATGATAACCTCTAACCTGTCAGTAGTAGAAGGAAAATTGGATTGTTGTGCCCTCTGAAAAGGTGGCCTGTATGGCGGAGGATGTTGTGGCGCTTGAGGAGGAACATGATTTATCGATTGTGGTCCATAGCTCAAGTTAAGGTGGTCTCTCCATCCTGGATTGTATGTATTGGAGTAAGGGTCATGTCTTCGTTGGGGTTGTCCCGGAAATCCCCCTGCTGCATGTACTTGCTCGGCTGATGTCTCTTGAAGTGCCGTGCATGCATCAGTGGTATGACTCATCTCCAAACATATGACACATGGTTTCACTGTCTGTCCATTTCCTCCGGCAATTTGACGAACAAGGGAAGTGAGGCTAATGAGCTGTTGTTCTAAGTTGGACACATTTGCCTCTCCTTGTTTCCTTTGAGCTGATTCCGCTCAAAAGTTGCCAAACTGCTGTGAGTTGGCCGCCATGTTAGCTATCAAGCTTTTCGCATCCTCTGGTGTTTTATCAACAAAGGCTCCTCCACTCGCAGCGTCAACCAAGTTCCTGTCATTGGAAAACAAACCTTCATAAAAGTACTGAATGAGTAAATGTGCACTTATCTGGTGTTGTGGGCAGCTTGCACACAACTTCTTGAAGCGTTCCCAGTATTTATGCAATGTTTCTCCCGAGTACTGTCTGATGGGGTAGATCTCCTTTCGTATGTTGGCCGCTCTTGATGCTGGAAAGTACTTCTCCAGAAACGTTCTTTGGAGGTCAGTCCATGTTGTGATTGAGCCTGACGGTAAGTAGAATAGCCAGTCCTTTGCAGCATCCTTTAGAGAAAAAGGGAAAGCCCTTAACTTGATCTGATCTTCAGTAATTCCGGTCGGTTTCATGGTGGTGCAAACCACATGAAACTCCATCAGGTGCTTATAGGGATCCTCGCCTGCAAGTCCATGAAAGGATGGCAACAAATATATTAGTCCTGATTTGAGTTCGAAATTTACATTAGTCGCAAAAGCAGGAAAATTGATGCAAAGAGGTTGTTGGTCCAAATCTGGATTGGCCAGTTGTCGTAGAGTTTGTTCGTAGCCATGTTGTTCCTTTCCTCCTCTTCTTGTTCTGCAATCCTCCGTGCTTCTCGTCTTCACTGATGTAGCGTCCTCTCGATCTCAGGATCGAAGTGACAGTTATTCTCGTAATTAAACGATCCTCCTGTACTCATCAACAAACCAAAACAGTACTGCGGGATAACAAAATAAAATAAAATAAAAAAATCGACACAAATTAATACCAATGTCTTCCCCGGCAACGGCGCCAAAATTTGGTAGCGCTTATCGCGTACGGCCAAATTAACCCTTCTCAAGTTAATAGCAAAAGTATGTAGTAGCGAGAGTAGGGATCGATCTCACAGGGAAGGTAGTATTTTTTTCGTGTCAATTTAAAAACGAATAGTAAAAAGGGGGGTTTTGAGTTGAGTGATTACAACTAAGCAAATTTTAAGAATTAAACTAATTAACGAGATTAATTAAAACGGTTAAAACTTATGAGAGTGAAGCGGTTCTTAGTTTTCGGTCAACTTTACTTTTTGGAAAATTCTCTCTTGATCATCAAATCACTAACATTCGAATTCTTTCAATTATTCATCGATTGGAAATTGAATTCCTACCAACCTTACTCGTGGTCAAAGAGAAAACAACATTCAATCCGACCCTTATCAAATCTCTAATCAAAACTACAGTCGTTAATGATTAAATCAATGATAGATTTCAAAACTAGTGAGTTCGATAAATCTAATCAATAGAAACTACAGCCGTTAATGATTGATTACCCAATCGTTTCTCCTAAGAATTCAATAACACCTACAACCGGTAATTATTAATCTTAGTTGATTCTTAATTAGCTATCGATTATGCACGTGAATACTAGGTGATCAATCTAATAAACAAACACAATAATCATTGAAATCGATACCAAGAAACAGAATTGAAATCGAAATTGAATTCAATAAACTAACAAAAATTCTCACAAGAGATTCAAATCCAAAAGCAAGTATCCCTTCAACCAAGAATCTAAGGGTTTAGCCTAACATAATTGAATCTAAAAATAACAAAAACTGATTCGAAAACATTAAATAAACAAAGGAAAAGAAATTACTAAGACGAATCACGATTCCGGCTTGTCGATTCCGGCTCCGTTCTTCGCGTTGTTCTTGACAAAACTTGAAAGAAAAATCTTCTAAAAACCTAAAAATATTCTAAAGTATGGAATTCTCTCCCTAAGAGGTGATAAAAATCGAGTTATCGGGTCTTGGAGGCTAATAACTAGGTTACAATCTTTTAAACATGGTAAAAGACTTAATTTCCACAAATTCGGACTCTTTGGCGATCGATCGCCCCTTTTATACCGATCGATCGCTTCGTTTATTTTTTTCAGCAAAACGCTAGAGGCGATCGATCGCCACTTTATAGCGATCGATCGCTTCCCTCCAGTAGCCTCAGGCGATCGATCGCCTAGAATCACCGATCGATCGCTGCTTCGTTAATTTTGTTGCTCAAGTTTCTGTCCAAGGGCGATCGATCTCCTCTTCATGACAATCGATCTCTTCCTTCAAAATTATGTTTTTGCCCTTTTCTTGATCAATTTTGAGTCCTTGTCATGTCCATGTCTTTTCTTGGTCTTTACACATCATTTTTAGCTCGTTTTTGTCGATTGTACCTACAATTACACAAATATACGATTAGGTAGCATACGTATCAAATTATCCATCAAAACCTACCAAATCATAGACAATTAAGCGCTAAAGATGTGTCTATTTCTAATCACATCATTACCTTGTTCGGATTCCTAACAGGTCACACCCACACATGAAGGTGTGGAATAAGTCCTAATGGATAGGATTGCATTGTGGTTGAGCAAGGACACCGGAATGTCCATTGTGCTTTGGTGTTAGAGAAATATTGGGTGATGACCCAATACTCTAATTGGTGGTACGGTATGGTATACCGGGGTGGAACTTGTGATACATTGGTAGGTTTTGTATAAACCTATGGAGGCAACGATCTGCTAGCCAGGTATTGTTGTCGTGTTATAGTGAGCTTGTTGTAGCTAGTATACTGCTCATTGGATCCGAGTTATACTGCTCGTTGGATCCGAGTTTGGTGAATCGTATGATGATACGATGAGGGTTTATGGTGGACTCTTGTAGTCACTATGTGGCATGAGGATTGAGGCAGGGAATACCTCACAAGAACGTTTATACGTTAAATATCTTGAGGGACTTGTACTGGGACATCTCAATTTTGTTGGGAGTACCAACGTGAGTGTCAACAAGTCGTTGTTAGCGCTGGTAGAGAATCCTTGCATATGGAATGCAATGGGGGACGCAATTGGAGTTGTGAGATATAGTTAGTGGGTGACACGACTATATTGATTGTATCTCTTGGAGATATTTGGAACATACTATCATGGAGACAGTTGGTGTTGATCAAGGGTTGATTACAAATCAGCCATGGTAGGCATTAACGGTATTGGACTGAGTAATGGTTTTCTATTTTCGGTGAGACGTACGAGGAGACGTCTCTGGAAAGATGCTCGAGAATGTGGAGTACTATGGTATTAGTACAGAGCATCGTTAGAATGGGTATACATGTGTATACAGATTTTGGATTGGTAATAGTGGCAAGGATGCACTATTATGAACCAATCGTGTATTTATTGGTTTCGGGATACATTTTGGTATAAATATATCCAGATTTTCCGAATGGTGGTTCGAGGTTGGAGGGTCATGGGTTCATGACACTTTCCTTGTGAGGAAGGCGGTATTGATATACCTACCTATTGGGAATCTTTGGAAGATTCGATGAGTCGGTTTGTGTGGTGTTGATGTTGGAATCACACCATTGATCGTTGGTGTGTCAATCATTATTCTACACTATGTGAATAACTGAGGATTGACAGTCGTATTTGGGGCTTACGGGTATGATTGGAAATACCCGAACCGAGTGGATTGAGTATGCATGTTGTGTTGGTGCTTAGGCATGTATACCGATGTGTGTATACAAATGCCATCATTTTGGTACTTGTTGAGCATCGGATTAGTATGCTTAGATGAATGAATCTCTGGTGAGAGATTGTAGTACCTTAAGATTGGTAATCTAAGTGGCACGATGTATTCTGAAGAATGATCGTGGGGTCCGATTGACTTCCTCTGAGGAGTGATTGTCGTATTTGGGATCATGGTATTTCATTCTGGGTAATTCGATAGTATCCCTGTGTAAGGATTGTTGAATCCTAGGGTAAACGAGGGATGGCCAGGATTGGATTTGTTGGGTGTCGTTATCGACACAGGTGGCCAGAATGCAATCGATTTTCTCGCATGTCCTCTACAGGAACTTGAGACCTTGTGGAGTCTCGATGGCGTGTTTGGACCAAGATATGATTTATTGTAACACACGAATATAGACATCTTTGGAGATGTGTTTTTTGTGGATCGGTGGCCGTGAGTTGCCCGACCCGAGTGGCAAAATGGTGCAACTACTCCCTCGACGGAGATGGATTTAGAGAGCGGAAACCGGGTTCAGTATGTGTATACTGTAGTATACTAGTGGTCTCCGTCGTAACGATGTGTGTTTGATATCGTAGACTAAGTGGTGGAGATATTATAGAAGAGAAATCTACGTTGGAATCAGGGATGATTTGAGTAGCTAGCATTTAGAGTTGACTGACTGCTTTTGGGTGGTTAGCATCGAAGTATGCTGACGTCTTTTTAGGATTGTAATGGTTTGAGAGGTTTACTCCATTCCAGAATTGGTGCAAGGTCGGTGTCGTCGCAGTCGGTGTGTTGTTCATGATGCGCTCATGATTCGACGATGTGAATCCGTTTGGATAGTGTGGTCTTGGCAGTACGTGGGGTACGCCTGTGCAAATTTCGAGGACGAAATCTTATTGTGGGGGATAATTGTGATGCCCAAGAATTAATGATGTAAATCCCAGTGTGGTAATGATCCTTAAGGGATTTTAATTGTGGCAATTATGAATTAATTACGGTATTGGGACTCCCGAGGATTTTAAATCCGGTATTTGGGATCGTTGGATCCAACGGTTGAGATTGTATTCTCATCGTGGTGTTAAACCTTGGAATTGGGTTTTTTGTGGTATTTGGGGTCTGGGGTGCTTTGTGTTGGGAATGGTAATGGAAATTGAGATTGAGAGGTAATTATTTAACACAGATTATTTTAATGAGTCATGATGTAATGGTAATGGAAATTGAGATTGAGAGGTAATTATTGAACACGGATGATTTTTAATGAGTCGTGATGTATTTGTGGAGGACTGTTTCTTTGGTTTTTTTCGAAATTTGGCAAAATATTGGGATTTTGGAATCGGAGTTTAATTAGCCAATTTTCGGGGCAATGTTTACATTCCAATGGGAATGCTATACTTTAAAATTGGAATATTTTGAGTAGTATGCATGCTTCGCCCGAGGTCTTTTAAAATGGTTAATCGTCGTGGATTGACGATATTATTGGAGGTGGTGAAAGTGCTTGGGCACGTGGTTGCATGCTTGTAATTAATTGTGAATTATTTTATGTGTTAGCACATAACTCATCGGGTCACGGGACTATGGCAATGTTTAATTCGGACTACGGAATTCTAAGGTACGTATAACGTACGAGCATAACATTATATCTTATCGCAATTGTTGAATGCATGGTATGTTGTAATTGCAATAAATGGTATGTATTGTGAGATATATGGTGCCGCCATGGAGCAAGCAACGGATGAGATATTGTCGCTATGGAGCGAACATCGGTTATGAATGCCGCTGCTACCGAGCCAAGCGATGAAATGGGACTATGGAACTATTGTTTAGATATGTGTGTTATCTAGAATCATTTGTAAATGATTGGATTTTATTAATTATGGAAATTGCCAAATAGGGAACGATTTAGTTAATCAATGAAATGATTAACTTGCTTTTGGGAATTTGATGGTTTCGGTTATTTTGAGAACAGGAACAGCATGGGGGATCCCATTGGTAACGATATTATACAGGGAGTATCTTTTACATTACAGTCTTATATTATGTAAATTATGTACTGTGATTATTATATTGGTGGTATTGGTATGCTCACCCCGTGTGGGGCTATCTCTGTTGGGGCAGGTGGAATAGGTACAGTGGTAGCTCCGGAGTTGAGATCGAGCTATGGATTGGAGGTACTTCCAGGATCGAAGTACCGATGCCGGTATTGTGTAAAGTACTTTATACATTTAATACACATTCACCCATTAGATGCTCGCATGTGAGCACTACTATATGTGTATATGGTGTGTATAAAAAGGGCAAGGGCCTTTATCTTTTCATTCATGTGTTGCATGCAATTAATTAAGGAATTGCTAAATGAATTGAGAACAATGTTAGTGTATTATAGGATGCATACTTAAGGGTTGAGTGGTATGGGGTATTTGAACATTATATGGAATAATGTAAGAAATTTTATTGTTGGTACATTATGCTATGGTTGCATGTGGTTTTCCCCCTGATTACATGATTGTATGCACTAAATACATGGTTTAATACACTAATACTAGGTTAAGGGCACGGGGTCCTTACATAATATTAGGCCTTTGATGTCGGTTTTCAAAGAATATGGTAGGATAAGCGCAAAGAAGAGAGTATAACTTATAAAGTTCATTTTTAGCACATATTGAACTTCTCTTCTTTTTTTCTAGCCTTCACCACTTTGGGTCTTATTCATTTATTTTTTCTCAAGGCTCTTTCTTTACATCTTTTCTTTTACTCTTTTTTCTCATTCCTATCTTTTTCAATAAGCTCATCATGAAATAACAATTCACGTGCTTCGAATGAGATTCATTATACTCCCTTAGGGTAAGGATAATTTTCAATTTAGGCTCATAAATGTGGATATAATGAGTTTACCAATGAATGTCGAATGTGGTTTACTTGTATGTTAAACATACACCATTCTTTTTCAATTAGGCTCAAAAGTGGACACTAGTGATTTAATGTAAACAAGGTAAGTTTGAAAAGCTTAAACGTTCCAAAGATCGCCTAAATCATGTCCAAGTCAAGTTCATAATTTTAAAATTTTGCATCAAAGGGCCATCAAATAGGTTCTAGAATGCTCTAAGATGCTCCAGACAAATCATAGTTCACAAAATTATTATTCAACGTGTAATCCACAAGATCATGACTCAATGTGCTCAAAGTATTCATCATTCTGGACATGCTAACTCAATAAAGGATATTCATGTACAAGTATCATAATCATCAAAATTCAAGTCCATATGCATAATGATACTAATTTCATCATGGAATAAAGTCACTACTATAAGTCATTCTTTTTCAAGTTTGAACTAATAAAAAAAAATTTAGCTCATAATAATCGGATGATTCAAGTGTCAATTAAGCACACAACATGTATATTAAACAAGTAAAACATGCAAGCTACTATACTCCCCCAAACTTAAATGAAACATTGTCCTCGATGTTTAAAGAATCAAAAGGGAAAAAATAAACTCCCCTGATCAAGACGCTTGCATGAGGGTTGATGAAGATTGGCTTTTGAAAGCTCCACTGTTGTAGGGGTTCATCGCTCCAACTGAGGACCAAGCAAGAGAATAATGCAACTGGTAAAATAGTCGACTCGATAGATAAACACACTAAAAACAAAAATGGAAAATAAAACAAAACTAATAGCAAAAGGATATGCTTGGGTTGCCTCCCAAGAAGCGCTGATTTCTAGTCGCCGGCTTGACCATCAGAAGCAACCATCAATGAACGATCGCCGCCCATAGTAAGTATCGTATGATACCACTAATGGGTCTTCATTCATTATGCCTTCAAGATTGGCATGATTTGAAGAGTGTAAGCTCGTTGCTCCAACAACACTCTTGAATTGGTAGGCATGGGAGAATGATTCTTGACTTGGCTTCATATCTTCGAGGATATATTGTGGTGATGTTAGCATCGATGGAAAGAAAGGATCCACATATGGCATAGAAAAAGTCGTTGTTGATGAGTGCATATCAAAGTTCTCGAAAATCTCCTCCTCCAACACCACTCTTGGCTCAACTTCCCTTGACTTTTTCACATGCGTAGGATCACTCCCCCAAACTTGATTAGTTGAGTGATCATCATTATGTAACCAGAACTGATTTGTAGATCTCGTCTCCTCCTCTTGATAGCTCATTGAAATGGTTTCTACAAGGATTGCTAATTGCTGCTCTAGGTGACGTATAGAATTGGTCTGGTTTTCTGAACGTTGCTCAATTGACGCCATGAATCTAAATAACATATCCTATGATTGAGTCACTACTTCTGCAGAACTATCTCTCATCTCTCCAAGATGCTCGAATGGTTGGTTTACAAGATGAGGGTAGTGAGGCTCGGTGGGTATTGGTTACGCCAACCTTGTATTGAAGGATCACAGTGCAAGTGGTAATCGAAGTCCGCCATATCATTGAACAAGTGCAATGTTGTAATGCCTCGATGTGATAAATGTTTGCTATGAGTATTGCGTAATTTATGTGACGATATGACGTGGACTTGAGTTCGAGTTGAACAGAGTATGAAAATATAATGAAAACAATGGAAATGAACTTGGTTATGGTATTGTATGAGGACATGAAAGGGAATTTGCATTGAGTTTGAAATGTGGTGTGCATGTGCATGGAATTTCATATGGATTTGATTAGAATGTGGTGTGCATGTACATGACATTTTATGTGGATTTAAGTCCCCTTATATGAAGAGAATTCATATTTCATTCCTCACACTTCACCTTACTACACCTAGTAATCTCTACAAAAGTCCTCCTTAAGCTCCTTCCTTGTACTTGTTTCTTTTCTTGACTTGGAGTTGGGAATCAAAAGGAAAGTTGTTGTGCACTAGAGGCTGGTTTGTTTGGTAAGAATTATTCATTATAGGGACATGTCATGTATTGGTTTCCTTTGGATTAAAGTCTAAGTATTTGAGGTGTTGAAAATGAGTTATAATGTAAACACTTGAGATGGAATATGATGGAAACATGTTTATATGATACTTGAGTATGCGTGTAGAAAGTTTTAATGCTAGAAAGTGAGGTGTACGAGAAGCACCAAGAAGATAGACATGAAATCGCCATATTCTGAATTTTTCAGAGTCGGGCGATCGATCGCCGCAACAAGGGAAAATCATAAGGCGGTTTAACACATGGGTGATTGATATCGTGATTGCGACGATCCATTGCTAGAAGGCAATCGATCGCATAAAACATAGAGATCGATCGCTGATGGCCAAAAAGTTTTGGCGATCGATTGCATAAAAGTGGAGATCGATCGCTAGGGTTTAACTGTTGAAAAATGTTATATTTTTGTGAAATTTGATATTGAAGCTTATTTTGACATGATACATTGTTGGTATCATGTAGCATCATCATAGGGGATAGGACAAAGAGGCTGGTTAACTATTGACAACTGAACTTATATTTTGTATCGCACTACAGGTACGTGTTGACGTACGAGTATTGAGTTTGATTATGTGATGTTGCTTATCTATATTGAGATTGAGTTATATGATTGTTGGAATCATATTGGTATACATTCATGTTGTTGAGGTTGATGCCATAAGAGGTATGCTACTGTTGAACATATGCTTTGGCATGAGAGGTATGCTCTTGTTGAGCATATGTTTTGGCTGTTATAACGTGTGAGGACGAAAATATTATATGTGCTGCTAATATGGGACGTGAAGGTTGAGTCACTGATATATTGAGCTTAGAGGCATATCAAATATGTCACGTTATAACAGGATGATGGTTGAGACATGTCATGACATATTTGCATATGGTCATGCATGATACAGAACAATCACAGTTGAGATATGATGTTTTCTTATTCATATAGAACTGAGATGGTTTTCTATCAATACTCATGTTGTGTGATTGTTTCTATAGGGACTCCTAGACATGGGAGGACGGGATTGCGAGTCGACTTCTGTAATGAGCTGAACCACTGGTTAAGACATGAACATATTACCTTGTTCATCTGTACATGCGATGTATATGTCACGATCTTGTAAATGCTGTAATAATTGACATAGTAAAACTCTTAATCGGTGTGTGTTACTACTTAATCCCTACTCATAAATGTATAATGATTTGATACATAACGGATTAAGTAGCGAGGACCCCACAAATGCACTGTCTTAATCTCTATCAAACAGGGGACTACCGAGCCAAAGCTCCATTCCATATCCATCTTTGTATCTCCAAATCCAATCCGTTGTAGAAACATTGCAAAAGAGTATAGTTCGAAAAGTCATGATACATGAATGTGTTTGCTAAGTTGTGAATCTCTCCCAAACTGCATAGAACGTCTCGGAACGTTGTTGGGCAAAGCTTGTGAAGGCTTGTTGATGTAGCATCTCCAAGTACCTCACAAGACATACTAAACAGAAACAAAATAAATTTATCCTTTTTTCCGAAAGAAATAAACAAAAATGGTTAAATTACATTCACAGAACCTCGTATGATACTACTAAAGTTAGTCCTCGGCAACGACGCCAAAAAATTGATCGCGCTTTTCTCTAGCAAATAAATATTAAGTGGAGCATGATATAAGTCAACAACACAAATCGACCGCAAGCATACGGTGTCAAGTTTTAATATAGTGATTCGTAAGTACGAGTGTCGAACCTTGGACAAATAAGCAAGTACCAAATAGGATTTCTTTAAACTATATTTAACCTACAATAATTAATTAATAAATTAACAAATAACTAAATTAAACTACTCTAATCCAACCAAAACAATCGATGATTAGCAACCCGAGCTACCATGTGACAGCGGCAAATATCCTGATCCAGCGCTCGATAAGACAGTTGCAAATATCATGTACCATAGCATCCCTCGCTTTGACATACTAGCGACTCACGCTACAATATGACAGCGACATATATCCTGATTCATCGCTGCTCAATATACCTGCATCAATACAATGATCTCAATATGTACAATTAATACAACAATTCACAAGTCCTACTATGTTATTTCAGCGGCTCAATAATATCCCTCGCTTCGAATTCTCAGCGGCTCAATGATATCCCTCGCTTCGACATATCAGGGACCCACGCTACGATGTGACAGCGGCAAATACCCTGATTCATCGCTTGATAAGACAGCGACAAATATTCTGATCCATCGTTAATCAATATACCTGTAGCAGTACAATAATTGCAATACATTCACATGCATAACAACAATATTAAGCATTTACGTATCGCGATAACAAAGCACTCTCAATGCCTGTGCAAATTCACATATACCTGCATTCTCATAATCATAATGCAACCATACCTGGTCATCACATCCTCTATTGTCACCTATTGACGACCCCACATTGTCTACCATTCTCTGTCCTCAGACAGTGCATCACGTTTCACATTCCCTGATTTTCCTACAAAATCAGATTTCTTTGCACCTATTACATACAGTGCAAATCATTTACATCAATATCATTCCCATCGTATTCCATACGGTCCTGCAACCACAATAATTAACAATAACACGTTTCATTTATGATATCATATCATAGATACACATAAGCAAAATAGTTGTGTCACACAACACTAACTACAATCATGCATAAACTATGTGCTACTCATTTCTATCCACACATCCATCTCAACAGCCCAAAGAGCAACCACTGCTCTAATACCACTAATATAAGGCCTCTCTACCTTATCCCGCTACTAGTGTATTATCACAAATAATGGTGCATGCTTTATAATATTAGGGAATCCTCGTATATGACATCTATAAAATTTCGACATAAAACCACTTAATGTTCAATTCCCAAATACAACTCAATAGCATGAGCATACACCACATAATACACTAACATGTTCTCAATTCACTATGCAATGCCCTTTAATTAAATGCATGCAAGTCATAACTGAAAAGAGAAATCTCAAAACATTATACAATCCATACACACATAAGAATTCTCACAGGCGAGCATTGGACAGGTAATTGTGTACCTATTGTATAAACATACCACCCAATACCAATATTGGTACCTCAGCCCTGGGAGCATTTCCAATCAACAGCTCGAACTCAACTCCAGAACGAATGTTGTACATGTTCTACCTGTCCCAACAGAAAAAGCCCACACATGGGGTGAGCATACCAATAACATCATCTCAATAACATCAATATCACAATTCATAATTTACAGAATATAAAACTTTAAATTTAAAAGATACTTCCAGCATAGTATCGCATCATATGGGATCACTCATGTTGTTCCTGTTCTCACAATAGCCAAACCCATCAAATTCCCAAAATCAGTTAATCATTACATTGATTAACTATGCCCATGCTCAAACCATTAATTCCATAATCAATTATAATTAAATCATTACACTAATGATTTACATATATCACATATATCTCAACAATGATTCCACAGTTCTATTACATCATATCACATCGCTCGCTCAACAGCAGCGGCATTCTATCCTCTTGCACGCTCAACAGCGGCGACATCATAACCGTGTTCGCTCAACATCGACAACATCATAACCATTGCTCGCTAAATAGCGGCATCATATAATTCTCAACAATGCCAACTCATTGCCACAATAATATATTATTCATTCAACAACTGCAATAATATATAAAACGATTTTTGTACCTTATTATCCAATAACAAGAGCTAAACCTTGCCTTGCCCCGAGATCCAGTGAATTATTCGTTAAACACAGTTAATAACTCACAATCAATTACGTGCACACAACACATACCCAAGCACATATTCAACCTCCACATACATCATCAATCATGATGATTAACCATTTAAAAGACTCGGGTAAAGCATGCATCAATTCCACAATAATCTTAAAACTTCCCTAAATCCGGCCTCTCGATCGATCGGCCAGAAGCTCTCGATCGATCGAGAGCCAAATCAAATTTTGTAACAATTTTCATTCGTGCGCAATTGATCGGCGAGATCGCTTGATCGCTTGATCGATCGCCAGACCATCTCAATCAATCGGCTGCTTTGCTCGATCGATTGAGCATACTATTCATCATCGTCAAATTTTGCTAACGACGCGCGATCGATAGGTGACCTCTTGCCTATTGATTGGCGAGCTCTGTTTCATCCCAAAAATGGCGTTTTCGAGCTAAAACCCCCAGAATAACAATCTCAGCACCCAATACACCATACATCCTCAATAATAACCCTAAATCCTCCCCAAAACTTAATAACCAAAAATATCCAAAAACTCCAAAACTCAATCCCAACTCTATACTTATCCAAATACCACAAAATTACTATCATATCGAAGAAAAAATAGAGAGGAAGAGTATTACCAAATTATCTTCGAGAAACCTCGCTCCGAAATCGAACCTCCATCGATTTTTCCTCCAAGGGGAAAAGCAAAGGAAAACGGTTGCGGCAGGGAGAGGGAACGTGAGAGGGAGAGAGAGAGAGAGAAGCGCAATGCCAAATGATTGAACACCGAGTCCATTTGCTATATATAGTACCAAGGCTCCAAAAACCCGAGTCTCAAATACTCACACCATAACTCATAAAAAATCATTTGTATTCAATTATTATCTCCCACTCACTATTTTCATTACCAACATCAATCCAAAGCTCCCCAAATTCCAGATCCCACTACCAACACAATTCCAAGGTTTAATACCTTAATGAGAATAAATCTCAACCTCTGGGCCCAACGACCCCGATACCGGATTAAAATGGTCAGAAGTCTCAACACCGTAATTATCTCATATTACTACAATTAAAATCCATTAGGGGTTATAATCACTCCGAGATTATCACGATAAATTTTTGGATATCAAACAATGGTTCCATAAACTTACATATGGCCTTTTAATTATGGTTTCTGTCAATCCAAATCCGATTGTTTTTTATTTACTTTATCAAATCAAAGTCATTTTACAGCTTTTTTAGTTTATGTAGATGACATAATCATATTAGGGTACCGATTTGGTTGAATTGAGGCAATCAAGAAGCACCTTGATGAAAAAATCACTATCAAAATCCTTGGAAATCTATCGTGCAACCTCGTCTTGGAAATAGAAAGATCCAGAAGCCATTAATTTATCTCAAGGAAGCATGAACTAGACACACATCTATCTAGGATGCAAGCCATCCACAATCAGATGGAATCCACCCTAAAACTAACTTCTAACGGTGATGACCCTCTCACTGGTCCTGCCTCATATAGAAGACTAGTTGGACGTTTGTTATACTTAACAATAACAAGACCTGATTTGGCCTTTAGCATATAAATTCTTACCTTGTATAAGTCAAAACCAACCACATCTCACCTTGTTGCAGCTCACAGAGTGTTAAGATTCTTAAAGCTACCCTAGGCTAAGGAATATTTCTTTAAAAATCATCATTGTTGCATCTCAAAGCGTACAGCGACAGTGACAGGGTAGGTTGCATAGAGAGAAAAATAAGCGCTACGGATTATGCAATATTTCTTGGTGATTCGTTGATATCCTGGAAATCTAAGAAGCAACCAACAATAAGAAGATGCTCAACAGCAATAGAATACAGGGCTTTGGCATCAGCAGCTTGTAAAGTGCAATGACTACTTTATTTACTAGATGATTTCAAAATTTCATATAATTTTCATGTCATAGTCTAACCGGTTCCAACCCGCTTCGAAACCGATAAAAAACCGATCCAGAGCGGTTCCGTGCCTTGAAACCTGTAGCACCACCGGTTCCGGTGCTACCGGACCGGTTCTTGTTTCGGTTCCGGAACCGAAACCGAACAACCTGTCGAACCTCCTGCTGCCCAAGCCCAAGAGAGAAACAAGTGGAGTCATCCGGAGCCACTACAGCAACGAGTAAACAACCGACTCGTGCCAAACGAAGTAAGATATCTGATCACTTTGAACTCACTCAAAAAGAAGGTACTAATGAATCTATTGCAATATGTAAATTATTTAAGATGCAATATTCATATAAAGATGGTGGTTCCAGTAGATGCACCGGAACATTTAAAAAACACTTGGTAAAAAACATAATTTTGATGAGACAACATTACAACCATTATGTAGAGAAGAAACACAAGCACAAATTAATGATCTCACTGGCACGGATTTTATTTTACTGCTGAAATTAACCGTAGGTCACTTGTTAGATATGTGATTAGATGTGAATTACCTTTTATACAAGTTGAATATGATGGTTTTATTGAATTTGCTTCGTCTATACAACCCATGTTTAAACATATTTCTAGGCACACACTTAAAAGAAATTGTATGGACGTATTTGTTGAATATAGAAATACATTGGTTGAACATGTGATGCCCGGGGATTAATGGTGTTAATCCCGGTCTGGTAATAATCCTTAATGGATTTTATTTGTGGCAATTATGAACTAATTGCGGTTTTGGGACTCTTGGGGATTTTAAATCCGATATTTGGAGTCTTTGGATCCGAGGGATGAGATTGTATTCTCATCGTGGTGATAACCTTGGAATTTGGACTTTGGTGGGATTTGGGGTCCGGAGTACTTTGTACTGGGGCTGTTAATGAAAATAGAGTTTGGGAGGTAATTATTGAAAACATATGATTTTTAATGAGTCATGATGTCTTTGTAGAAGGATTGGTATTTTCAACTTTGGGTACTATATATACCAAGTGGACTCGGTATTCCGTCGAATTCCCTCTCTCTCTCCCTCTCTCTATGCGCCCAAACCCTCCCCCATTTCCCTCTTTTCTCCCTTGGAGGAGAAATCGTTGGTGGCTTGACTCGGGAGCCGGATTTCTCGAAGATAATCAGGTATTCATCTTCCCCTCACCATTGTCTTCGATTTAGTAGTGGTATGGTGGATTTTGGTTGAGGTTTTGGTTGGTTATGGGATTTGGGGATTTTTGGTTAAGAATTCAAATTTGAGTTTTAGTGTTTTTATTGGTTCCAAATGGTTTAATGGATGTGTTGAGGAAGTTTGGAGTGTTGGTTTTGAGTTTGAATGTCAAAAACACCATTAAAGCTCGAATTTTTCGGAAACCTGCAGGTCGCGATCGATCGCGGCCTGGCGCCGATCGATCGCGACATGTTGCTGATTTTGGGAAAGCGATGAATAGTGCTCGTGATCGATCGTGATATTGCACCGATCGATCGGGAGGCAATAGTTAGAGTTGGCGATCGATCGCGCCTAAATGGCGATCGATCGCGACCTTTATATTTTTGGGGAGTAGGAACTCGCGATCGATCGCGGCTTGGTGCCGATCGATCGCGGCACTGTTCCCCTTTGATTTCAAAATTTTTGGAAAATGCCGGGATTTTGGAATCGAGGTTTAAGTGGCCCGTTTCCGGGGCAATGTCTACATTCCAATGGGAGTGCCATACTTTTAAAATGGATTGGTTGGAGCCAAAATTTAATAAAACGGGATTCTCGGTTGAGTTTTTGACTATCTTTTAAACTTGTAAAATGGAATTTTTGGGTGTTATGTATACTTAGCCGGGGGGCTTTTATTTTGATAATCGTCATGGATTGACGATATGTTTGGGGGTTATGAACGTGCTTGGGCACGTGGTTGCATGCTTGTGTTTAATTGTGAACTATTTATGTGTTAGCACATACTTCATCGGGTCGTGGGACTCAGGCAAGGTTGGACTCAAACTACGGAATCATAAGGTACGTATGACGTACGAGCATGACCTATTATAATGTTGCAACTGTAAAATGCATGGCATGTGATAATTGCAATAAATGGACAAGGAAATGCTTGGTATATGGTACTTGCTATAAATGAATATTGAAGTGTATAGTGTATGGTAACTGCAATAAATGGAAATACATTGGGAATTATATGGTGCCGCCTTGAGCGAGCAACGATTGAGATGTTGTCGCTGTTGAGAGACCATCGGTTATGACGCCGCTATTGTTGAGCGTGCGTGGGGTTTGAAACGCCGCTATTGTGGAGCGAGCAATGAAATAGGAACATGGAACCATTTGGTAGATATATGTTATATCTATGGTCTTTTACACAATGATTCTACCATATTGATTATGGAATTGGCATAATAGAAATGGTATTAGTTAATCTATGTGGCGATTAACTGGCTTTGGGAATTTGATGCGTTTGGTTATTTTGAGAACAGGGACAACACAGGGGATCCCGGATGTGGATGATACCATCCAGGGAGTATCATTTATATTCATGGCATTTACATTCTGTAAATTATGAACTTCAATATTTGGATTTTTGGTATTGGTATGCTCACCCCGTGTGGGTGCTGTCTCTGTTGGGGCAGGTGATACAGGTGTAGCAGCAGTCTTGGAGTTGAGCTCGGACTGTTGATTGGAGGTACTTCCAGGATCGAGGTACCAGAACTAGTTGAATAAGTACACATATCCAGAGTTGAGATTGAGTTGTGCTTGGGAGGTGCTTCCAGGATTGAAGTACCAGTAACAGTATCTGGTAGGGTATTTTATACATTAAATACGCGCTTATTCATTGGGTGCTCTCATGTGAGTACGTGTTACGTGTATATGGAATGTATAAATTGCCATGGTCTTCTCTCTTCATTTAGGGCTTGCATGCAATTAAATATGGAATTGCTAAATGAACTGAGAGCATGTTAGTGTATTATGAGGGTGCATGTTATATATGTAATCTTGGTTGGGGAATTTGGATATTATGTGGATCAAATGCAAGAAATTTTCTGGATAGCATATGGTGTTGTACTTGCATATGGCTTTTCCCCATGATAGTATGATTATATGCACTAATGGTATGGATTAATACACTAATAACGGGTTAAGGCACGGTGGTCCTTACAGAACATCTTTTTAGTTTGCCTTGTAGGGTTAGCTTAAAAACCGATATTTGAACAAATGTAAATTCGGATTCATATCTTGTTGTCACTTGTCATTGGATTGATGATAATTGGTGTATGGAAAAACTAAATTTGTATTTAGATGAGTTATATTGTGCACATACTGGTTATGTAATTGCTGCGAATAACAATGCTGCGATGCGTGATTTAAAGACATAGCTGAAACCAATGCTTGATGGTGTTTTTTCCACGTTAGATGTGCATGTCATGTTATTAATTTGGCTATTAAAGTTGGTTATGAGGACAATCACTCAGCATGTATTGAGAAAATGAAATACTGCACTAAATGGTTACGCACAAGCTGTGTTAAGCGTGATTGAAAACAATTATTTTTATCTAATGGTTTAAAACATCTTCTTTTCCATCACCAATAGAAACTAGGTGGAATTCTTTGTACAATATGTTGAATGCTATGTTACCTTACAAAAATATTTTAACTCTATTTTATAATTCATATCAAATGCCTAATACCGATGAAAGTATTTATTTGACTGACCAGGATTGGGAATTTGTTGAAAAATGTGTATCATTGTTAGTACTTTCAAAGAAGCGGCAGAACGCTTATAAATGTGATTTTTACACTTATATTTCTTGGATGTTTAATGTTGTTTAAGTTGATTCCTGGACGATATTATGCGCTTCTGTGTTGTTTTTGTTTATTTCAGGAATCACGGTCGGATTATATGAAAGTAGAGAATTTATGCTTAAAATGATGAAAAAAGACTCAACTGAGCGAACCGATCGAAGAACCGGTGAAGAAACTCGACTTGTAAAGACTTCCAGGTAGCGATTGATCGCTAGGTCATAGCGATCGATCGTTAGAGAGGCAGAAGTTGGGGAAATTTTGAAGAATCTATCGATCGATCGCTACACATGTACCGATCGGTAGAATGCCGTAAAATTTTAATTCGTGGAAATACCAATCGCTTGGTACATCTTACTCATCGATCGGTAACCGAGAAAATCTGGAAAAAAAAAAAAAGACCTTTTATAGTTTGTATCTTACAAGGAACCTTCCAAAATTCTTCTCCACTATATAAGACACAAAGTGGCCGGCCCTAAAGAACTTTTGACTCATATTTCACCATAGAATTCAACTCTCCACCATCTTCAAGCCGCCAAGAAAGAGTTCAACAAGAGACGGAAGACGAACGACGCCTGGAGTCAATTCCTCGTGTCTATTAGTATATCTGAACCATTAGCTTATTTGATTTATAGTTTTTGATGTTGTTTTGCTTTGAATATTTATATAATCATCTTCTGATGAAGATGATTATAGGCTAGGTTTAGTTTGTCAAGACTTGGGGATCCTATGTATGAACCCACAATTTTAATAATAGTTTTTGATTGAGTTATTGCTATCTTTGTGTATGTTTTATGATTTTAATGATTTTAAGGAGTTGATCACCTTTGAATGATGTTAGTATTGTGATTGAGATCGAGAGGTAATATTGCGATACAGAAATAATAATTCACCGTGGATTTCAGACCGAGATCGAGAGATGACGCCAAATACATGCGTGATAGCTATAGATATCTAGTAATCAAATACTAAGGGTTTTCATAGAGCGTTTGTAATATTAATTTGTTAAATAAGTGAACGAGAGTTACTTTGGTGTTATGTTTAATATAGCTCGAGAGAGTGTATTAGATACAACCGGAAAACTTGTCAACTTAGATGCATTAATCTTGATTAGAACTAGTTGATGAATTGTGGGGAATTATTTAGGTGAACCAATGTTTTGATAGTTTATTTAATTGATTTTTTTCGTTTTAGTGCGCTTGTTGATTGGGAGTTTTGAGTTATTTCGTTATTATTGCATAATTTTCAACCAAATTTCGTAGATTAAATATAGTATGCTAATTAAATTTGGTAATTACTACTAGTCCATGTGGGTACTACAATCCTTAGTTTATATCATTAAACTAAAACTTGACACCGCGCACTTGCGGTATATAATCGCGCTACACTGGAAAATATTTGTTTAATAAAATCGCGAGCAAGTTTTTTGCGCCGTTGCCGGGGACTAGTTTAAGTAATATCATAAGAGATTAGTTGACTATAGTTTATCCATAATTTCTTTTTATTGTTACTTTTATTACGGTTTATACTATTTCACTACTGTTGTTTCTTCGTTGTTTTGATTTTTTGCAGGTAGTTGTCCTCGTAGTGCATGCTAAAGTGACAAACTTATACTAGAGCCACTTGACTTAGAGATTGAATGAACTTGTCATAAACTTCGGAGAGAAACTCTGTTAGGATCGGTCCGGAGTGTTTAGAGGGGGGGTGAATGAACACTCCTATTAAAAATTAATCCCTTGTGATTTCTTTCGGATTAGTGAAGGAAATATGTTTCTTAATCAACTCTTCTGCAGAACAGACCACTGAATATTTTAGTGTGGAACGGTCTGTTCTTAGATTAGTAAGAAAGGCTCGATGGCTTGAATAGTATAGCGAATGCAGAATGATAAAACACGGAATATGTTTCTGGTTCGAAGGTGGTGTAATCCTTCTAAGTCTGTGGGGTCTTCCCACCTTAACAGTGATTAAAAGACATAAGAACGACTAATCATGCATTTAGGTAACATCTTAAGGTTTTGGTTGTTACACAAGCTAACAGGATTACAGGCCAAAATACAAAACTTCAAAAGTAATTCGTTACATTCTAAAAGAATGTCATTTAGATTTACACTACTCCTAGAGTAGTTACTAATCATAACTTGAATCCTATGCATTCCTGTGTCCCTCGTAGCTCACTGCCTCAACCCGACCCTTAGTCCTTTCGTCCAAAAGTGTACCTACAGGGACAACACATCATGAGCATATACAATCTTACTTAACATCATAAAACATCATAGTAAATGCATGAAACATTGGTTAAGTAAATATGCTGGTATATTCATTAACTTCTTATTGTTGTCCCTGATTTAAAATCATGCATATGGGGCATCTTACCCCTGTGGCATCTTACCACAATATCATAGCATGGCCTCTTACCATATGGGGCATCTTACCCCGTGGCATCTTACCACAATAACATCGCATGGCCTCTTACCATGTGGGGCATCTTACCCCGTGGCATCTTACCACAATACATCGCATGGCCTCTTACCATGTGGGGCATCTTACCCCGTGGCATCTTACCACAATACATCGTATAGCCTCTTACCAGGTGGGGCATCTTACCCCGTGGCATCTTACCACAATACATCGTATAAATGTCATCATATAAGCATCGTATAAGCAATAAACATCGTATGAACTTCATCGTAAAAACGTCGTATAAACATCGTCATTTCATCGTGAATACTCGTGCAATAAAAGCATAGTCGTAGTATAAGGATGTGTGTTACCGTCCGATGCCCGTACGCCTCTTACGTACCTTTTCAAAAGGAGGAGGAGTCAACAGACTTTATCTCCGTGACGGTGCCGGTACCTGGGATGGTTCTACAATACCACATAATACCATATTAGATGCTTCAAAACCATCTCATATCATAAACTTAACAAAGTAAAACATCATTATATTTTTCAACTTTCTGCTTCTCTCGATCGATCGGCCCAAGGTCTCGATCGATCGAGACACTGTGCACAAACAGTGCCTTAGCATTCTGTCTCGCTCGATCGATCGGAATATTTTACCGATCGATCGAGGAGCTTCACCGATCGATCGAGAAATCCTTCGATCGATCGGCACCAAAATTTTGAAAACATGCTTAGACCTTCTGTCTCGCTCGATCGATCGGGACCAAATCTCGATCGATCGAGAGCTCTGAAAAATCGGGATTTTCCCCAGATTTTTGAGCACCTCTTTTCATACCATCTTTTCTACTTCATAATACATCTTTCATGCTGAAACAAACATGTGAAGAACTTCATAAAATATCCATGTAAGCTCTTAAATCAAAGGTTTAACAAAACCTAAGCTAACATGCATCATAACATCATCATAATCTTCATCATCAACCTACTTTACAGAAAACAGAGTATGTTCTTCTTTGCCCAGATTTTCGAGCACATAGTTTCATGGCTAGAAATCTACCATATAAAACATGTAATATGCTCGAGCAAACATGCTAATAGTTACATAATACTTTCATGTAAGCACCCATATCAAGGTTTCACCCAAACCTAAACTTAGCATGCTTTAAAAATCATGCCACCAAACCCAAACTTAACCAAAACTCCGAAAAACAGAGTAAGACTTACCCCTCTACTTTTGCTCCTCTTTTTGCAAGGTTTTTAACACTCTTCAAACCAAGCTTTTCTTCCCTTCCCCAGCAGATTACAGGCACGATTTGGGAGAGAAAGAGAGAGAGGAGGTGGAGTAAAGTTGGCTGGAGGTGGAGTGAAGAAAGGAGAAGGGAGTATGGGCTGCCAAGTGGGGGTGTAGGGTGCAATTGGGGGAGGGTGGTGACCGAGTGGGTGGGGGTGGTGTGGGTAGGGTGGTCATGTGGTGTTTAATTGTGTCCCGGTATTTAGTACGATGTATTAAAATATCCTCACTCGATATTTTATAACTTCACTTAATTAATACATCCCTTTAAAACACCCAACATGCCCCCTAAATCATATCATCATAACATAAACGTGGCCCCCAATTTAAATACACCATAACCCTTAAACACATCATAATTCATCATCATAGAACATAATCATATTACATTTCGGGGGTATTACAAAGTCTCCCCTTCTTCCAATTAAGGAAGGATTCCACTAGAAGACTTTGATTTATACAATCCTGTTGTACAAATCCGATTCAGCTGGATTTACCTCACTACCAGACTGAAACTCCTAGTCTCTCGATCTGTTCAGACACACTCTCTCTGACAGTTATAATTGATTCTCACTTCTATATCTCAGTACAGAATACACAAGATAGACTAAATTAGTCTATGCACACAATGATCCTAATGTTATCAAATATTACAATATGCTTGTGCTTATGAAGATTTTCAGCTCGAAGAAGTCTGAGCTTGTAAGCTTGTGCTGTTTTGCTTTCTTTGCGTTTTTCGATTGATCAGACTCTCTTCTTGAGCTCTTCTGTTGCATCCTTATATAGTTGCATGTACCAACGACATTATTTCCCTTAATCTGCAACTCTTGACTCTGCTTAAACTCTGAGTTAGCTGCAGTCTTCTTCTTTAGGGTAGTTGCCGTTCTGGTTCATGCTTTCGGCGACTGTCAGGTAAGCTCTTCTTTGTCTTCTTACCTTTTATGGTAATCTTCAGTCTTTGGTCTTTTTCAGCATTAATTGCAACATTAAATGCTTTAATAAATAGCCGTTAATGATTCGGACTGAAGAACCAATTCTTATTCAGCCTTGACTGCTCTGATCTGAAAGTAGTTGATATCGATCTGAAGCTTCGATCTGGTCAGGCTGATTTCCATCGATCCGATCTGATTTGCGATATACCATATCAGCTTGATCTATTGTGAGCGATCGATTTGGTCAGTCTGATATCTATCGATCCAGACTGATATGTTTTGTCATCGTTAAAATCCGGAACTAACAAACTCGAGAGATGGGTGAGAACAATCAAAGAGGGAATGGTGAACAACACAACGAGGAAGTGCCAATTACAATATCTATGATGGACTATGCACAACCAACTTTCAAGGCACTATGTCTAGCATCACTAGACCAATGATTCATGCTAATAACTTTGAGATCAAGCCTGCCATAATTCAGATGATTCAACACTCTGTGCAATTTGGAGGATCGCCTACTGATGATCATAATGCTGATATCTCCAACTTCTTGGAGATATGTGACATGTTCAAGCACAATGGCGTCAATGACGACGCCATCAGGTTACGACTTTTTCCTTTCTCCTTAAATGGCAAAGCTAAGAGCTAGTTAAATTCATTGCCTGCAGGATCGATCACTACTTGGGAGGGGATGGCTCAAGCTTTCTTATCAAAATACTTCCCCCCTTCCAAGACGGCTAACATGTGCAATGATATCACCACGTTCACGCAATATGATCCAGAGACACTGTACGATATTTGGGAACGCTTCAAAGACTTATTGAGGAAATGCCCACATCACGACCTTCCCATCTGGCTTCAGGTACAAACATTCTATAATAGTTTATTTCTGCTAATTGGTCGATGATTGATGCATCATCGTTAGGTACAATTATGGAAAGAACATCGGAAGAAGCCTATACACTTTTGGAGGAGATGGCTACTAATAGCTATCAGTGGCAGTCTGAAAGGAATGTGCCAAAGAAGCAAGCTGGCCACCCAAATTGAGGGATTGAACAAGAGATTAGACAGCATGAGCATGACAACGATGAAAGCTCAAGTGCTTATTTATGCGGAGTAAATCATCCGAGCATTGAATGCCAAGCAGGTAACTCATTCATGCAAACTAATGAAGCTGTGAATTATGTAGGAAACCGGCCACAAAACAACCCCTACCCAAATACATATAATGCGGGGTTGAGATGTCATCTGCAACCACCACCGGGTTATCCACTAAAGCCGAGCATGGAGGAGCTACTGACAAAGCTCATATCCTCAACAGAAACAAGGATGAATAATCAAGATTCATCTATCAAAAACTTGGAGATTCAAGTAGGGCAATTGGCAACTATCGTGGCTGAGAGAGCACAAGGAACTCTACTGAGTGACATGGAGAAGAATCCAAGGGAGCAAGCCAATGTCGTGACCCTTAGGAGTGGAAAGGAACTTGGTGACGAGTAGGAGACTGAAAAGATTTCAATTAAGCAAGAGGAGAAGAAGCAACATTCAACAATGGTAAGTCCACTGGAGCCACTATACCGATCTCACCACAAAAAAAGATACACATTCCTCTCCCATTTCTTGCAGCAGTTAATAGGGCGAAGGTTGATTCAAACTTTGCCAAATTTTTAGATATGCTTAAAAATTTACATATCGATATACCATTTATTGATGTGTTATGAGAAATGCCTAATTATGCCAAATTCTTAAAGAAAATGTTACCTAAGAAGCAAAAGGTGGGAGAGCACGAGACTGTCTTTTTGGTGGAGGAATGTAGTGCTATGGTGCAACAGAAATCGGTCACTAAGTTAAAAGATCCAGGGAGTTTCTCTATTCCTTGCACTATTTGGCCTATTTCTTCCATTAAATCGTTATGTGATTTGGGTGATAGTGTGAACTTAATGCCTTTGTCTGTTTTTAGGCGACTTGAACTGGGAGAGCCGAAGCCCACAAGGGTGGTGTTGCAAATGGCAGACAAGTCTATCACCTACCCACTAGGAATCATCAAAGATGTGCCAGTCAAGATAGACCAATTCACCTTCCCAGTGGATTTCTTAATGTTGGATATGGAGGAGGATGTGAGAATGCCATTGATCTTGGGACGCCCATTCCTAGCTACTGGAAGAGCCATCATTGATGTTAAAGAAGGGAAGTTGATCCTCCGTGTAGGAGAGAATCGGGTTACGTTCAATATTTTTAAATCTTCAACACACGCACACAACGAGCATGATTATCTAAAAGTTAACATGATTGACACTTTACTTGTTGATATGGTGCAAGGTACTAATGAGGTGGACGTGAAGACCGGGCTAGAGACTAAAGAAGGTAAGAACATGACATGGTGAAGCCAAGGAATGCGAAGAAGCAAAATGATAAAAGGACATTCATGAAGGGACAGGCAGTACAATTACATAAATGGCCACCACATCGCATTTTCCAAATCAAGCGTAAGGCTCAATGGGTTGGACCATTCACGGTGAACTGTCTATGCTCATGGAGCAATTAAGTTAAGTGATCTTATTCTAGGCACTTATGTGGTAAATGATGAGCGGTTGAGGCACTGCAACGTGGATGACATTATCCACATACTTCGAGCCGTTAAAGCGATTGGTAAGAAGTCCAGCTTGGGACTATAAATCAAGAACTTTTCTCATCCCTTAGCGTTGTTTTTGGTTTGTTTTGGTTTTTTTTTTTTTGCTTTTGTTTTTTATTTTGGTGAGACTCCATTCGTGATGTCGTGCACTTTGCCCCATGAACTGAGGAGGAATTTGACATTGATCACTCACGGTCGTTGTCAAAGGTAAATTCTTTGTCTCATTTTTCATGAACATTAAATTGAGGACAATGCATGAATTAAGTTTGGGGGAGTGCATTACTATGTCATGTTTCTTCTTTGGAATTGTATCGTTCTTTGAGTACCAACAAAAAAAAATTAAAAGAAAATGAGTTCAATTAGTAAGAAAAAAATGAATCATAGTAGTGGTCTCTATTCCATTATGATATTAGTCTCACTATGCATGTCAACTTGAGTTTTGATGATTGTAAGACTTGTTTGTGAATATCTTGTTTTGAGTTAGCATGTCAAAAATGAGGAATATAATGAGCACATTTGAGTCATAACCTTGTGAATTGCATTTGTAGTAGTGAAAAATCGTTGTGAACTTGATGAATTGTTTTTGAGCATCTTAGAGTGCCTTAGAACTTATTTGATGATGACACTTCAAGGAAAAATTTTATAGTCATGAATTTGATTAGGAGATGATCTAGGCGATCTTTGAACCGTTTGATACTTTCAAGCTTACCATGTTTACCTCAATCCCTAGTGTCTACTTTTGAGCCTAATTGAAAAAGAATGGTGTATGTTTAACATATTATTAGCCCCCATTCAACATTTTTTTTTGGCAAACTCATTATACCTACCTATTTTGAGCCTAAATTGAAAACTCATCATCACCTAAAGGGAGTATAATTATTCTCATTAGATACACATGAATTGCTATATTTGGATGAGCTTATTGTTAAAAAATTGATGAATGAGAAAAGAAAAAGATAGATAAAAAAAGAAAGAAATTGACTAAATAAGACCCAAAGTGGTCAAAGCTAAAAGAAAAAGAAGAGAAGCTCAAAATTTGTGCTAAAATATGAACATTACATGCTTATACTCTCTTCTTTGTGATATCCTATCTTTTCTTTGAAGCCAAACACCTTGACCTAACATTACAAGCTTTAAAAGTCCTATTGATCCAAGTCTAGGGAGTGACTACATTAGTAGAGAAGTGTTTGAAAATGGGACTATGGGGTGCTCAAGGATAATCTTAACTTTCATTGTCTATCATGGTTTGATCTATGAAATTGCATGAAACTTGAAAGTGACCATAGCACACATGCACGTTCTGATTTGGAGACATGTTACTTGATCTAGGAGAAAACGCGATTTATTGAACTTTCTGGTTGACTCTTGTTTGTCTGTAAGTGAGATGTCTGAGCTACATGATTGACTGTTAAGTGGTTGATTTGAATCTTCAATGTAGTGGTTGATTTGAATCTTCAATGTGAACTCTACTTTTTGATCTTAATTCTTGCTCGAGACGATCAAGTTTAAGTTTGAGGGAGTTGATAAGTGTGATTTTTACACTTATATTTCTAGGATTTTTAATACTGTTTAAGTTGATTCCTGGACGATATTATGCGCTTCTGTGTTGTTTTTGTTTATTTCATGAATCAAGGTCGGATTATATGAAAGTGGAGAATTTAAGCTTAAATTTATGAAAAAAGACTCAACTGAGCGAACCGATCGAAGAACCGGCGAAGAAACTTGACTTGTAAAGATTTCCAGGTAGCGATCGATCGCTAGAGAGGCAGAAGTTGGGGAAGTTTTGAAGAATCTACTGATCGACCGCTACGCATGTACCGATCGATCGGTAGAATGCCGTACCTTAAAATTTTAATTCGTGGAAATACCGATCCATCGGTAAATCTTACCGATCGATCGGTAACCGAGAAAATCTGGAAAAAAAAGTACCTTTTAGAGTTTGTGTCTTACAAGGAACCTTCCAAAATTCTTCTCCACTATATAAGAAACAAAGTGGCCGGCCCTAAAGAACTTTTGACTCATATTTCACCATAGAATTCAACTCTCCACCATCTTCAAGCCGCCAAGCAAGGATTCAACAAGAGACGGAAGACGAACGACGCCCGAAGTCAATTCCTTGTGTCTATTAGTATTTCTGAACCTTTAGCTTATTTGATTTATAGTTTTTGCTGTTGTTTTTCTTTGAATATTTATATAATCATCTTTTGATGAAGATGATTATATGCTTTGTTTAGTTTATCAAGACTTGGGGATCCTAGTATGAACCCACAATTTTAATTATAGTTTTTGATTGAGTTATTGCTATCTTTGTGTATGTTTTATGATTTTAATGCTTTTAAGGAGTTGATCACATTTGAATGATGTTAGTATTGTGATTGAGATCGAGAGATAATATTGCGATACTGAATTAATAATTCATACAGTGGATTTCAGACCGAGATCAAGAGATGACGTCAAATACATGTGTGATAGCTATAGATATCTAGTAATCGAAGGCTAAGGGTTTTCATAGAGCATATGCAATATTACTTTGTTAAATAAGTGAACGAGAGTTACTTACTACAAATTGGTAGCTTGAGAGAGTGTATTAGATACAACCGAAAAACTTGCCACCTTAGATGCATTAATCTTGATTAGAACTTGTTGATGAATTGTGGGGAATTATTTAGGTAATCCAATGTCTTGATATTTTATTTCTATTGAATTCTTCGTTTTAGTGCGCTTGTTGATTGAGAGTTTTGAGTTCTTTCGTTATTTCACTATTGTATAATTTTCAACCAAATTTCATAGGTTAAATATAGTATGCTAATTAAATTTTGTAATTACTAATAGTCCATGTGGGTATGACAATCCTCAATTTTATATCATTATACTAAAACTTGACACTGTGCACTTGCGGTATATAATCGTGCTACACTGGAAAATATTTGTTTAATAAATGCGAGCAAACGCTTCTCCGGTGTTACTTATCCAACTTTCGTTTATTTTCTTCCTTTAGTATTTAACATGTTTGATAAGTTTATAGAATTTAGAGATGACTATGACTTGCATGATTTTGTTAGTGCAATGGAAACTAAATTTATAAAGTCTTGGGAACAAATCTCACACATGCACTGCATTGCAACATTGCAAGATCCTAGTCAATGTTTAGTTTCATTTGAGATATTTATGCTAAATTTTTGGGGAAGGTTGTTGACGATCAAAAGACGTCTACAATGCAATCTCTCAAAAATTTGTTTCAATTGTATTATAATCAATAGGCAAGTGAATCATCGCAACAAAGGGTTGTTGAAGAACAACCTCAAGCTCAATCTAGATGCGGGGGCATCAATTTGCTTAGGATGCTGGGCAGGAAAAAACTTAAGGAAAAAAACATTCTACTAGCACGTCGACTGAGTTGCAAATTTATCTTAATTATCAATTTCTAATGGAAAACAACTTCAACGTCTTACAATGGTGGAAGGCAAATGCAACACAATTCCCTATCTTAGCCAAAATGGCTAGAGACATGTATGTGGTACAAGCTTCAAGCGTCGCTTCTGAATTGGCATTCTCAACATGTGGCCGAATTATTGGAGAATACATAAATAGTCTATCTGCTAATTCGTTATGCATGCTCACATTACTTAAAGATTGGTTTGAAGCAGAATGTAAGAATAGAATAGATGGGGTGGTTGACGAATTCGTAAATCATTATGACGAGCAAGAAGAAGACAACGTCAAAACAATATTTATCAATTATGAAGAGTGTTAAATACTAATATTTTTTATTTAGATTTTCAATTGCCATCTCTTTAAAATTATTTGTATGTATTTATATTATGCAATGAAGAAGAAATATATTGAATTTGTGATGAATATTGAGGAAACATTTACAACATCAAAAAAATAAAAAATTTCAAAAATTTTAAAAAGTGTTCGAAAATAAATAAAAATAATAATGAAAAAAACGAACAGTATCCGATCCGGTTCCTTAACGGATCGAAACGGTTCCGTGCTTAACAGATCCGAAATCGGTCGGTTCCAGACCGGTTCGATCCGTTAAAGCACCCTATTGCGGGGGCTGCCGAGAGGATCAAACTTCGAATGATAAAAGCAATCATCATGATTGATTCAGACTGGTCCAACCAAAAAAATGTTGTTTCAACAAATCAATTTACTTAAAATCTTATTAATTCAAAGTTAGTTATGTTAGTTAAATAAGTTGAGATTACAAAACTACCCTTTAGATTATTACTTAAATAAACTTCACCCGAATTTGAAGAAAATTAATTCAATTGTATCAAACACTTCCTGGTTTCATGAAAAAATACATTGATGTCTTTTTCGTTCAAAGATCATAAATTCAACAAGTCAAGTTCTCAAGTCCTATAGATTGCAATGATGTTGGAAGAAGATTGTTAGAGAACAATAATTGTCTCTTCTAATAGATCGATTGAAACATGATATTTATGTTACTCTATGGTGTTATGTTGATACAATCGGCTATAATTTTTGGTAAAATGATAATAATGAAAGTCTAACTGCACTTGTCAAACTTATATTATCAAAATATAAAACCAAATTTGGGAATAATTTTGTTTTCCTAACCGATGTCTTGTTTGAGGGCAAAAGTGTCCGTAGGATTAGTACATGTGTTGGCACTAAGACTACATCTCTGGTATTATGAATTACTTTCCCTGAAATTGCGTAAAATAATAATAGTAATAGTAATTAAATAAATGAATGCAAATTGAACGTTGCTTAAAAGCTTGGAAATTCTCTCATGGGTTGGTCAATGCTTTACACGATTCGACATCACACTGCTTGACGAGGGCCGTTGGCTAATCGAGATCAGCCGCCCACGAGATATCCCAGGTTTTTTAGCAGTTGACTTTCGAGTGTTTTATGGGCCTTAGCCTGAGGGCATCAAGAATTCGTGGGTCTGCTTATTTTCAATCCAAGAATCTGCTTCCGACAAATCTTGGAGCCATGAAGTTAGTTTCCGATTACTCATGTTATCCTTATTGTCGGGATCTCGCTTATTCCCTATTTTCTGCTTTCTGTTTCTGATTCATTGATTGGGTGTTAGGTTCTTGTTTGGTTATGCAGTTGGGATATGATTGAGATTCGGTTTGCCTTTTTTGTTGCTTGGTTCTCTTAAAGATTGTAGTTTTATAGAATCATCAGAAAAAATTGTCGATTGTTTGGCTCATGGTAGATTATTGTGATTTTGTTTAAATTTTTGGATGACCACTGTCCAGATTTTGTGCATTCATTATGTGGGACCTTAGAAATTTCGAGGAAAGATTTGGGATTAAGCATCCATTTTCTCAAATGATAAATCCGGATCACCGGACAAGGGAATATTAGATTGGCTGCTGGTGTTGCTCGTTGTATTTTATACAACTGTACTTGTAGTTAGGAAATTAGAAGTGCTTTCTTATTATTGTTGATTGGAAATTTACATTGCTTTTGCATTGTATTCATGTATCATTTGATGATGCTACAGTATTCTTTTAGTCATGGAGGAATAAAGATGACAGAGCTCATGCCGAATTTGCCACAAAACATAGAGTTTTGTTTTCTTCAACCCCTCGATCTAATTCAACCCAGTTTCCCACCATAAGATTATTAATTATTTTTGCTTAGTTTGTGTTTGTTGTGTTGTATGGATGGTTCTAACGTATTTATTTAGCAGCCATTGTGGAAGTCGATCCGTTTTTTCATATGCTGCAGTATTGTCTTTGATGTATAGCATGTAACAAAGTTGTCTCTCTTCAAAACCGCTGACTCTGCTCAAGAAGTTGATACATGCTTCACACTTTTTTAACTAATTTGGTGGTTTCCAGATTCAAACCAATTATGTGATTTCCTCTGCTCAGTAACAGTTTATATATTATTTTGCGACACTCTCAATTGAGAGGCTTCGTCAACTTACTTATATGTTATGTGTATGATGTACTTAACCTCTGAAGTGTCAACCTAAATGGTATCACTGGTCGGGATGGTTCTGTGTTGCTAGAACTTTAGCTTCATGCAGTACCAAGATGTTACACTTCCCACTCCATGATTCTCTTTGGTTCCTCGTGAAGGAATTCGAGGTAAATTTTTATCTGACTGGTTGTGTCGTTACATACTACAGAGGAAGAAAAGTTCTCGGGATTTCTCTTTCTTTAATTATCATCAACTTGGCTGCTATAATGGAGCGTGCTGATGAGAATCTCCTTCCTGCCGTTTACAAAGAAGTTAGTGAAGCCTTTGAAGCTGGGCCGTCGGATCTTGGGTACCTTACATTCATACGAAATTTTGTGCAGGGATTAGCATCACCTATTGCAGGTGTATTAGCTATGAATTATGATCGCCCAACCGTTCTTACAATTGGCATTCTATGTTGGGCATTATCTACAGCAGCAGTTGGCGTAAGCAAATATTTCGTTCAAGTTGCATTTTGGCGAGCAGTAAATGGCGTTGGACTGGCAATTGTCATACCCGCACTTCAGTCTTTTATCGCAGATAGCTATATGGATGGTGTGAGAGGTGCTGGATTCGGGTTTTTGAATCTTGTTGGAACAGTGGGAGGTATAGGTGGTGGTGCTATTGCAACGGTTATGGCTGCTTACAATTATTGGGGCATGCCTGGATGGAGATTTGCCTTTATTATGATGGCATGTTTAAGTTCTTTCATCGGGTTTCTTGTTTTTCACTTTGTTGTCGACCCAAGAAAAGCTAGCGCCGGTCATGATATGATCAAGATTTCTGATAGGTAAAGATGTTTCAACCATCTGTTTTCTATTATCTCAGGTTGTGCTTGGATTGAGGGATTTGATTTGGAGGAATGGATTTGATTTGGATAGGGATTTGAATAATGGATTTGAAATGACATCCATCTTGAGTGTATTTCAAATCCATCGTAATTACAATTACATCTATATAAGTTATTGAAATAAGTGGATTTCAAATTCACCCAACCTAAATTATTCAAACAATCAAATGGATTTGAAATCATTGATTTGAAATCCATGACTTCAAATCCCTCAATCCAAATGGACTCTCAATGTTTTTTCAGAGGATTTGTTAACTTGGTTGTTTGTCGATTTAGGGAGAATTTGATAGAGAAAGACAATACAAGTTCCGCGGCAATATGGTTGGAATCATGGACGGCCATGAAAGCCGTGATGAAAGTGCCAACCTTTCGGTTCATTGTTTTACAAGGTCTTGTCGGTTCAATCCCTTGGACATCCGT